>JAKSZU010000024.1:19442102-19929602 GCA_026018925.1 Tupaia tana | reverse complement strand
CAGCAGTCAGGGGTGGGCTTTGGATGGGGTCATCCAAAGCAAGGGGTCCTGAAAGCCTCAACAGTCCTGAGGACAAGGCAGCCCCCCACCGCCTCCCTCCATTAGACACACAATCCGCCTGGTCCCCTTCCTGCAAGTGAGGAAGTGTGTTCAGAAGGGGCTGAAGGAGTTAAACTCATCCCCACCCAAGCCTCTCTCTCATTTGCACCACAGAAGTGAATCCAAGCTGGATGATTATAAATCTATCCACCCATTTCCACAACACACTTTTCTCTATCCTTTTTTCTTTGAAGTTCATGTAATTTTTTTCTTTGAAGTTCATCCATTTATCTCTTCTATGAGCAAGAGAGACAGAGGGAAAAAAAAAAAAAACCAACAGAGTCCTGATGTCCTGATGTCCCACCCCAGCTTCAGCTAGCTGTGACTAGTGGGCATACACATACCCAGCATTCTTAGGGAGGCCTCTGGACTTGAACTGGGAACCTTCCCATCTGAGAGCCACACAGAGCTCTGTGTACTTACCGCTGTGCCATCGTCGGCCCCACTTTTCTCCATCCTGGTGGCAGAGTTGGTGGCGCCACACCTCTGTGCACCTGTCCAAACCCACAGAACTGCTCACCACAAAGAGCAAAACTCATCATGTAAACCAGCAGAGAGTGGTCCAGCAGACAGGTGTCCCCTCTCCTCCCTCCTGCCTCCTTACTAATGAAACCTTGGTTTTATTCAGGCTTGGAGAAGGCTGGGTCCTCCCAATCCAATGGAGATATATTTTGATTCATCTAAGCCATCGGTAATCCTATCCCTCTTGGCACAGATTGGCTTAAAAATGGCATTTGATAGAATTCTTGCCCATCAAAAATGTGAGGGTCTGAAATATCTCAGGTTCCTTTTTTTCTCTCTCTCTAAGATTTTAACTTTATGCTATTCATGATAGAGCACGTGTGTGCACACGAGGCAGGGGGCATCCTCAACAGGGTCTGGTCACACCATGATCCCCTCGTGTTAGCCTCAGGTTGTCAGAATCTTGGACATGTGCACACATACCCTGCATGTTTCAGACCAGCTGGGCTGGAGAGCCAAACCACAGTCAGCCAAGTGGCTTCCAGCACCACAGTTTAGTAAGCTGTCAACCGTGCAACAGAGGCTGGCCTTTGGTTTCTCTTTTAAAAGAGGCTTGGAAGATTATGTGCCTTCTGCTTTTCTGGCTTTAAAGTGAGAATGTGATGTCTGGAGCTGCTGCAGCAACCTTGGAAAGATGAGGGGAGCAGGGGCACAGAGGTGGTGAATCACACAGGTGGACAGATCCAGGTCTGCCTGGCAACAAGGAACCACTGCATTCACTGATCCGCCTCTGCCTGACTTATTGCTATGGAAAAGGATACCCCCTCTCCTTTTTTTAAGTAGTCGAAACTGTCATATTTGATTTTACAATTACCTACACTAAAAACATCATGACTAGTAGAGTGGTCCCGTGCTGTTAGAATGAGTCAGTTGTCCTCCTTCGGGCTGTGTGTATCCAACAACAAACAGCAAGTGTCTGTCACACCATCCCCAAGACACGATGTGCTTGTGTTGTGGTTGAAATTGTCTCCCTGTTAGCAATTGCCGGTGACCTTTTGAGCTTTTGTCATCTACAGAGCTCCTTGTACCAATTCCACCAGTAAAAAAATGCTAGAAGCTTATGCCAACAATGCCTTTAAGGGTGTCGAAATCTGTGTTGGTTTCTGTTTAGACACTTCGTGAGGTCTGATAACAGATTTCCTGTTTTCTCCTCTTCCCCAGGCCCTGTCCTGCTGGACTCTGGCCCTCCATGTTCAGCTCCTCCGGTGTCTTGCTGAGTCTGTTCTCAGCGGGGCCATGGACGATTTCCTGTTGTCTTTATCAGTCTACCCCTCCTTTCCTTTGGTACTTATCTTGATCTAGAAACCTTATAGTCTTCCCTTCCCTTTTTTTTTTTTTTTTTTTTTGAGGTTTTTGCCACAAGGTGCGTGTGTTCACCAGAAAGAGACAGAGAGGGAAAGTGAGAAATTACCCCTGAGAGGGGATGGCCACACCACATCCCTTCTCCTCCATTTTTCTCCTGGGGTTTTGAGCACGCATGCACATGTGCCCGGAGTGATTTTCAAGCCCCTAGTTTCAAGACTCGAATTGCAATTGGTCACATGAGAGTCCAGCACCTTAACCATTGCTCCACCTGCTGCACCCCCTTTCTTTAAATTGCTAGAAGGTGCATGCATTCATGAGAGTGAGGCCCAGAGACAGAGAGAGAGGGAGAGAGCACCCCCAGTGAGGCACGATCACTCTGCAATCCCTTCTCCTCCTTCTCTCCCTCCTTTCAGGAGTCTATGCATGCGTGCACACAGGCCTGGAATGTTTTTTAAGCTACCAGAGCCCGGATTCAAACCCACAGCTGACATGTGGGATCTGGCTCCCTTAATTGATAGGCTCTGAGGTTCCTGTTCTCTCTTTTCTTGATCTTACATAAAATCAAGATTATCCAATGACATCTTAAATATGTTATGTTTAAGAATCGATTTTAACAAAACAGTCTGAGATATTTTTGCTAGAGGGTGTGAGTACTCACAGGAGAGACAGACCAAAAGTGAGAAATCACCCCCTGGGGGGATGGCCATGCCACAGTCCCTTCTCTTCCATTCTCCTCTTGGGACTTTGGGCATGCATTTGAACACATCCAGTGTGAGTTTTAAGCCACCTGGTCTGGAACTCAAACTGTGATTGATTAGATGGGAGTCTAGCTATGTAACCATTATACCATCTACTGATCTCCCTACATCTTTTTAAAAAATGACTTTATACATGGATTTTAGATTTGTTTTGGTTCTTGTATTTTTTTTTTAAACTGAAAACAATTGTTATTCAGGAACACTGGGAGTCTCTTTATTTTTACTGGCCTCTTTTTTATAAAAAAAATTTTTTTAGAGGTTTAACAGCTTTGTCCTCTATTAGCTCAAGTTTAACTATCTTCTTATTAACCCAACAGAGTGAGCTTGTGCCCCCTCCTTCTAGTCCCACAGTTGTGAGATAAAAAATGCCCTACTCCGGGTGTCTGGCAGGTAACATGCCAAACAGATAATCCATCAAGCAGCCCACATCAATCAGAACTGAGCCATTTTCATCCAACCCTTCCTAAAATGCCTAGCAGAATAATCTGCTAAGTAGAGGCTCAGTAACTTAAATGGGTTTGAATTCAATCAAATTGAACTTTGATCGTCCCTACCAGAGGGAGGACAGGCAGCATGTAAGATTCTGGCCACTGGACTATACCGAAAGGGACACCAACAGATACTATCAGCTTCTTGAGACCAGAGGGCCAGAGCTGGCCAGCTCGGGGCAGTCAAGGCCTGGATGCTTGAGATGTCGTTGCCTAGTTCAAGGCCATGTTTCTCCTTCTTCTTGCTGATGCCCCTGGGAACTCTATCTAATATCGAAAATATTATTAAAAGTCTGGTATGTATACAGTAGTTAGTTAAATACCTGGAGTTTGGCCCTCATGAGAAAGAAAAGCAATTCAAAGCAAGCTACAGAAGTCATGGTCCATTAAAAATCCAGAGAGGCCTTGGTGACCTCCAGCCCCTCTGGGTGATTGCCCAAAAGGCATCTTAGCTGGAGTTTACAGTAAACCCACGCCCATGTCCAAGGTAATTGCTTAGAGGCTTAATTTAGTTTACAGTAAACAGGCCGATAGAGCAGCCGGTTAGAGATTTACAATGTGCCTGCGACCCCTGTCTTCCTCACTGCTTTCCCGGAATCCATGAGGGAAAGAATCTCGTACAGCCAATCAGTTGCCTGTGTTGTTTGGAAAAGAACAATGTGAATTTTAGATAAACAATTTATAACCCCCTTCCCTCCCTTCTTGTTCCACTTTTTGTCACATAAACTAGCCATCGCCAAAGGGCACATGTGTTTACC
Source organism: Tupaia tana (assembly GCA_026018925.1). Taxonomy (NCBI): domain Eukaryota; kingdom Metazoa; phylum Chordata; class Mammalia; order Scandentia; family Tupaiidae; genus Tupaia; species Tupaia tana. The sequence continues at coordinate 19,925,672 of JAKSZU010000024.1, read as the reverse complement.
AGAGAGAGAAAGAGAAAGAGAGAAAAAGCAAGCAAGAAAGCACCTCCCCACACAGGGCACGGTCACCCTGCAATCCCTTCTCTTTCATCTCTCCCTCCTGTTGGCAATTTTGGGTATACACACGCATGTGCCTGGTATATTTCTTAAGGCACAGGGTTCAGGACTTGAACTGCACAGTTGGCCATGTAGGATCCAGTTCCTTATGCACCAGGCCACAGGCTAACCACCATGTAGACTTCCTCAGCAACTAAAATCTGTGTCACCTGGGCGTCACCCCCAGCCTTTGCTCAGATACATGTCTTCCACTTCACTTAGCATCCCCCGGCTTTCCTTTTATGTTGGCACTAATGAGTAAAGCTTAGAGGGTGTTGAGGAATTGGCATATCTGGGTTCTTTTTTGCCCTCATCACCAGAGTGAAAAATAAAATTTGTATGAAGAGTCTCAGAATGCTCATTTAGGTCAGTTTTTATTGCAATGTCTTAACAGCTTTTTCAGATTATATTTTTGTACCTTCTATTATTAGTCCCAAGTTTTGGCCAGTGGTGCTAGCCAGATTTTATTTTGTTCATTCACTCATGCATTTATTTATTTATTTATTTTGGTGAGGTTTTTGCTATAAGGCACATATGCTCACCAGAAAGACAGAGAGAAATAAAGAGAGAAAAAACGAGAAGTCACCCCCCAGGGGGGATGGCCACATCGCAATCCCTTCTTCTCCATTCTCCTCTAGGGATCTTGGGCACAAACACATACGTACCCGGTGTGAGTTTAAGTCATCTGGTCCAGGACTACGTGGGAGTCCAGCAACATAGCCATTATGCCAACTGCTGGCACCCATTCATGCATTTATTCATTTGATGCATTTTTATTATTTTTTTCTTCTGAGAATGAGTGAGATGGAGAGACAAAGAGGTGGAGAGAGATAGAATGGCATCTGCAATAGGTCTTAACGCTATGATCCCTCTGAACATTCCTATGTGGATGTTGGCAGAAAATAAGCAACTCTAAAAATGGAATAATCAATAATTAATGTGGTTTATTTCCAAGCAGAATATGAGGGACCTAGGCCCGGAGAGGAGGCAAACATGCCTTTCTCCGGTGATCAGGTACAGGGGTACTTTTTATTTGATTTTGAGAGTGACAGACAAAATAGTGAAAAGATTTCCATTGGTCTGGCCCAAAAAGGCGGGACATGTGGAACCAGGAGTTTGTAGGTTACAGGTGAGTGCCACAATTTTTTTGTTGGTGATTGGAAGGGAAGATCTGTGTTTTGGGAAGAGATTTTTTTAAAGAAATGCTTAATTTACATCTCAACAAAAGGGAAGTTCTGTGTCTTGGGAAAAGATAAGCAAAAGAATATACTGTAACCAGTTGAACATACATCTCAAAGATACTATGCCAGGGACAGGATGTAGGAAGAATCTTGTTAATGGAAAAATTGGTCTGTTAATGTTTGTGGATGTGACTCCCCCTAGGCCCTCTGGAAAGGACTTTGGAAAAATAGGAAAAAGCAATCAGACTTCTGTCCACATGGAATTCCCTCTCAGAGCATTGCGTTTGTCCACTGTAATACCATCCAGCCCTGACAGGCACTTACTGATCCTCACCTGGGGGCCAAGCACTGTTCTGGGTGCTTGGCACTCCCACCCTCTTGAAGCTTCTTTTAGTGTAGGATACACTAGAATGTAGTCAATCAATAAATTCAAGAAGAGCTCCATTCTTCTTAGATAAGTAAGACTAGATAAGGATGTTGAGGTGCCATTTGAGCTGAAGTCTTATTTAAAAAAAAGACTTTATTTTGAACATTCTTCAAATATTTGCTTCTTTGGTCTCTAATAGATGTTTCTTCTAGAAGGAAAAGAAAGACTGACATCTGGTGATGTGATGTTGGGGAAGTCCTTTTACTTCTATGAACCTCACTTTCCATGATAGTAAAATAAGGAGATTGGAGAGTCAATAAGGTATTTTGCAGCTCTGAAATAATAACACTGTGTTTCTACAGAACACACAGGTAAGACATCCCTGTCGCTCCTATTTCTTCCAATAGCTCACTGTTATGCTTTGGATATGATTTGTTTCCCAAAGATCACAAGCAGGAATTTGGTATCCTTGGGCAGTGAGCAGATGTCCTCCAAAAGTTCATGTGTTGGGATTTGATTGTGTCATAAAGGTGTTAAGTGAAAATGTAATCCCTCATGATATCCCAGGGTGGGGCTATCAGCTAGTGTTGTGCATATCTGTTAGCAACAAAATAACAGACACTAACATCTTTTTTTTCCAGTTTGCTATAGGATATGTGTGCTCACTGGAGAGAGACAGTCTAAGAGAGAAAGTGGGAGTGCACCCCCTTTCCTCCATTTTCTTCTCAGGATTTTGGGCACACATGCACACACACCTGGCACGTTTTTCTTTTTTTCTTTTCTTTTTCTTTTTGAGAGATTTTTGCTATACGGCCCATGAGCTCACCCAAGAGACAGAGAGACAGAAAGCAAGAAACCACTCCCCAGGTGGGACGGCCACACCGCAATTCCTTCTCCTCCATTCTCCTCTCTGGATTTTGGGCATGCACATACACGTACCCAGTATAAATTTTAAGCCACCAGGTCCAGGACTCAAACCGTGGTTGTCTAGTGGGAGTCTAGCGATGTAACCATTATGCCATCTGCTGGTCCCACCTTGCATGTTTCAAGCGGCCAGGTCTAGGACTCAAACTATGCAATCAGCCATGTGGGATCCAACCACCCTAACCTCCACACCATTTGCTGGGCCTAACATCTTGTTTTTTAATCAGAAATCTAAGTGGCCCATCGTTTTGTTTTGTTTTGTTTTTACATGAGTAGGTCTATCAGATTACTTGTTTTGTAAATTATCTTAAAGTTACTGCAGTCCTAAGAGTACCATGAATTAGAGAACATGACTCAAGCTTGTCAGTAAGTTATGTAACAACTGGGACAGGACAGGGGCCAGCAGATGGTGTGGTGGTTAAGGTGCTGATCAACCACATGTGCCAGGCACATACATGTGCATGCCCAGAATCCCAGGAGGAGAATAGAGGAGAAGGGATTACGATGTGACCATCCTCCCAGAGGGTGATTTCTCACTTTCTCAGAGTCTCTGTCTCTCTCTCCCCCAGCAAGCACACACATTGTAAGGCAAAAGCTTTCAAAAAATAAAATAAAAAAATAACTGAGGACATATCTTCTGTAGGGTTTCGACTGTCAACAAATGAAATCAAAGAGGTTTCTAAAGGGATTCTGATCTAGTCTATTAGGAAGAGTTCAGGAAACACAGGAGAAAATAAGTCAAGAAATAAATATTAAACTCTGGAGGCAGCAGGGTTTGACCAGAAAAAAAAAAAAAAAAAAAAAAAAAAAAAAAAAAAAAAAAAAAAACACTGAAACGTTTTTTCAGCACAAGGGGAAAGGAGGTAGCATTCCTAATATTTACAGACCTTTGGAGCCCATTTCGACTCAGGAACCTGTGAACAAAAGGCTGCCAACCCTCACCACATCCATAGCCGCCTCGTTAATGGCCGCGCCTCATTATCTCCTGGTTAACAAGTCACAGTTTAAAACGGAAGGCCCAGACTCAAATGTAATCCTGTCTTCAGGCTTGAAGAGCAGCAAAACGCTATTTTTATCTAATACATAAGTAAAAGCAAGGAAATCCTCCCCAGAGAATGGAAAGTGCTCCTGGCTCCATTGTACTTCCTGTCTATAAATGTGTGAAAGAAACTTTCGGGGAAATTGTTCCAGAAAGTAGCCTTTTAAATGTTAAACCAATGCACTTTGGAAACGGAGATAAAGAGCTTTGGACCCCGAGCTGTTTCTCTGCTCCCTTTCCTGCACGGCGCCTCCTGTGTAATCGCTTCTTTGGCGGGCTTTGTTCTGAAGAGCTGTTTCATGTCGCGGCTGCTCTGTCTCAGTAATCAAAGGCCCACTGAGTCAAATGTGGCCTTTGGAAAACAACCCGGATAATGACTGCCTATAATTACATAAGTGTTTAGCAAATAATTGGGCTTTTAATTGAATTTAATGGGAGTAAAACTTAGCATAGCCTTGTTCAATGCCTCTCTTTGTAAGTCACCACTGTGCCTTCTTGGTAACCTCAGAACCTGGCAGCAATGTCAGGAACATAGTAGGTGCTTAAAGAAAAGGGGTGGGGAGCAGCAGGTGGCATAGTGGTTAAGGTATTGGACTCCCACATGGGTGACCAGTTCAAATCCCAGACGCAGCAGCCTGAAACCATACCAGGCATGTGTGTGTGCATGCCCAAAATCCTGAAATGAGGACTGCAGCATGGCCATACCCACTAGTGGGTGATTTCTCACTTTCTTTTTCTCTGTTTCTCTATTAAGCACACACACCCTATAGCAAAAATCTCTCTCTTAAAAAAAAAAATGTAGTGGGCCGACTAGATGAGTTGGTAGTTAAGGCAGCTGGATCTCACATGACCAACTGTGCTGACCAAGTCCCAGACCCTGCAGCTTAAAAAATCTGATGGTGTGTCTGCATGCATGCCCAAAATCCAGAGAGGAGAATGGAAGAGAATGGATTGAGGCATGTCCATCTCCTAGGGGATGATTTCTCACATTCTCTCCCTTGCATGCTCGCTCTCTCACTCTCTCTCTCTCTCTCTCTCTCTCTCTCCCTCTTTCCAGTGAGCTCTTGTGCTCTATGGCAAAACTTTTTAAAAAAGAAAAATAGTAGAGTCCAGCAGGTGGCATTGTTGCAGGAAAAAACAGACACCAAGGAACGGGAATGGCGCTCAAGAGAGAAAGGAGAACTCTTTATTACATCAGCAGGCATGGAGGAGTTAACACTCTGAATATCCCACTCAGACTTGGGGTTGGACATGGTCTTTTATGGGGGAATTGGGTAGGGGAGGTCTCTGGGTGTTAGGAATGGGGAAAGGGCTCAGATCCTACCCTAAAATGGAAGTGGCAGAGAAGCAGGAAGTGTAACCTAGTCAAGGTTTCAGGTTATCTTGTAGTTCCAGGGAGGGGCAGTAAGTTTGCCAGAGGGCAGCAAACTCCAGTGGCAGCTATCAGCCCTGAGTTATTCATGAATTCAGGGTCTCTCCATATCAACATAGTAATTAAGGCACTGAACTCCCAACGGTCAACTCTTGTCAGAGTCCTGGACCCTGTGGCTTGAAACTCATGCTGGGCATGAGTGTATGTATGCCCAAAATTCCAAGAAGAGAATGGAGGGAAAAGGACTGTGGCATAGCCATGTCCCCTGGGGGGGGAGTGATTTCTTGCTTTTTGTCTTTCTGTCTCTCTCTGTCTCTCTGGTGAGTGCAGGTGCCCTATAGCAAAAATCTCTTAAAAGAAGAAATACAGTAAGACCAGCTCCATGGCCTGCTGGTTAAGGCAGTCTGATCCCAGATGGCCAATTTAAACAAACAAAAATACAAAATCCTGACCCTGGCAGCTTGAAAAACAGGCTGGGCGCATGTGTATTGCATGCCCCAAATCCCAATGAGAAAGAGAAATGGAAGAACAATGAATGTGGCATGACCACATCCCATTTAGAGCATGATTTCTCCCTGTCTCTCTCTCTATTTCTCTCTCTCCCCTCTCTTAGGTGAATTTTTTTAAAAATGCCCTCTGTCAAATTAAAAACAAAAAAAAATTTTGCAATGATATTCAAAAGAAATATGGGTCCAAAATTTTCTTTGCTTCAGTCAGTGTACTTTTGAGTACAGTCTTTCAAATCTCAGTTCTGCTGGAAGATACGAAAACAGCCCTGGAAAATAGCGTTAAAGATGAAACTGACTCCAGCAGCAGCTAAAATTAAAAAATGGAAAGGGACACAGAATCTTTCAGAAAAAAAAAAAATCTAGAGCCCTGATTTGACAGGAAAAAACAATTAATGTACCATTCATTCTTGTGACTAAAATAATCCATTGCTAAGGTTTAACATTCTTACGACTCCCTGTATAGCAACTCCAATTAGCAGTGAGTTTGATACACACACCTTTTCTTCCAACAGCTATTGCCAAGCACGTCCCATCTCTAAAAATGTTTCTATTATTTACCAGAGTAAACAGCAAACAGGGCTTGAAGGTAAATAAGAAATCTGCAGAAAGACAGAGCAACACCCACCCAGAGTGACTCTTGCTGCCTAAAGCCATTTGGCTTTGACGAGAACTGAACAACCAGCAGAGGTTCAGAAGCTAAGATGAAACAGTTCAAGGGCTTTCTGCCAAAAACCCATAACCCAGTCTAATCACGTGCGTAGCATCAGTCAAATCCTAAGGAAGGCACATCCTACAAAATTTCTGACCTGTACACCTCAAAATGTCAAGGTCATCAAAAACAAAGAAAGTCTGAGAAACTGTCGCTGCCAAAAGGCACCTAAGGAAAGATGACAACTAAAAAAAGTGGGATCCAAGATGGGTGGCTGGGACAGAAAGACACAGCAAAAACTGAAAAAAAGTATGACTTTATTGTGGGCCTTAGCTAATTATAGCCATATTAGTCCATTAGTTTTTTGGGGGGAGGTAGAGATTTTTGCTATAGGGCACATGTGCTCGCTGAAGAGACAAGAGAGTCAGAGACAGGAAGTGAGAAATCACCCTTGAGGGCAGGTGGCCATGCTGCAATCCCTTCTCCTCCATCTTCGTCTTGGGATTTTGCAAGTGCATGCACATGTGCTCAGCATGCATCTCAAGCCTCCAGGTCTGGGACTCAAACCAGAGTCGACCATGTGGGAGTCTAGCACCTTAACCACTACACCACCTGCTGGACCCAGTTCATTAATTTTGACAGTGTACCTAGAAATGTAAGCTGTTAATAATTGAGAGAGGGGCCAGCAGGTGGCATGGTGGTTAAGGCACTGGGCTCCCACATGGCCAACCATGATGTGAGTCCCAGGCACAGTAGCTTGAAGATCACGCCAAGCAAATGTATATGCATGCTCAAAATCCCAGTGGGAGAATGGAGGAGAAGGGATTGTGGCATTGTCATTCCCCCTGGGGGGCAATTTCTCACTTTCCCTCCCTCTGTCTCTCTACAGTGAGTGCATATGCCCTATAGCAAAAACATAAATAAATTTAAAAAATAAGAATTGAGGGAAATGAATGTGGTGTGTCTGGGGACGTACTATCATCGCTATTTTTTTGTAAGTGTAAATCTATTTTAAAATTAAAATTGTTGGTTTTTCAAACATTAAAGGACCTCAAAAAATATTACAGGTTTATCTTTTTTTCCAGAAACCAAGAAAAGTGACTATATTCTTGAATTCTCCATTCCTGTTTGTTTGTTTGTTTGTTTGTTTTTAAACTACCAACAAGTGTAAGCTCAAGGAACAATTTGCTTTTGAGTTTAGAAGTGTGTTTAGGGGCCAGGCAGTGGCATGGCAGTTAAAGCAGCTAGATCCCACCTGGCCAACTGCATGGTTCAAGTCCTGAATCTGAGGACTTGAAAAACATGCTATGTGTGTGTGCATGCGTGCCCAAAATTCCACGAGGAGACAAGAGGAGAAGGGATTGTGGAGTGACCATTCCCACTACGAGGCGCTTTCTCATGTTCTCTCTCTCTCTCTAGCGAGCGCATGCATCCTCTAATAAATTTTTTTTTAAATTATATTTAGGCTTCTTTTTGTGAAGAAACAGTTTGGGAAAATGCCCACACGCAAATTCAGAGCCCAGGTGGGACACACTCGGCCTTCCTCTCACAAGCATTTACTAGTCGAAGCCATCTTTGCTTTTCTCTGGTTCTTTTCTGCTCCATCTTTCTTTTTTGTTGTGGGGAGTGGGTGTGCAAAGCCTACAAAGGAAGAGAGAATCAAGACCTACCCAGGACTCCTTAGCTACCAGTGGTGAGTCTGTGGGGGGCTGAGTCTGTGGGAGGTTGAGCTGTGGGAGGTTGAGCTGTGGGAGGTTGAGCTGTGGGAGGTTGAGCTATGAGAGGTTGAACTATGGGGGGTTGAGCTATGGGAGGTTGAGCTGTGGGAGGTTGAGCTGTGGGAGGCTGAGCTATGGGAGGTTGAGCTCTGGGAGGTTGAGCTGTGGGAGGTTGAGCTGTGGGAGGTTGAGCTGTGGGAGGTTGAGCTGTGGGAGGTTGGCCTGTGGTCGGCCCTCAGTGGTCCTCGCTGGCCCCAGGTGCCAAGAGGCTCCTCATATGGTTCCTCTTTGTCATCAGCTCCTGGTTTCCACAGCCTATCCAGGAAAATGTCTCCATTCAACCCTCATGTCTGGTCTTTGGGTCCAGAATCTCTGAGAGTCCAGGCTGTCCTGAGATTTGATTGTCCTGTCTCTCACCTGGTGTGGAGATAAGGTCCTTCTACTCCTTTGCAATCAGCCTGGTGTTATCACCAAGAAATGTCTCTGAATCTCCCCCAAGATGTCATTCTAGAAAGAGGGACTAGGCCCAGTTCCTCAGGTGTACTTTAGAGAAATGAAAAGCATTTTTGCTTTGTCCTCGATCTGTCCTCGTGAGTCTTTAAAGCAGGTAGTGCCTGTTCAGAAAACCTGTAACAAAACCCATCACAAAAGACTTATTTCAACTAGGCAGCAAAACTGTCCTGCTAGGACATTCCCAAGTCAAAACACAGGTGTCCAGGGCCTGGCCTAGCTCTCCTGAATGATGATTCCTGCTGGGCCGAGCACAGCCGCTGCAGGGGCTGGTTCTGGGCACGTCAGTCCGCTGGGATCCCAGCCGAGGCTGTAGACCGTCCTTATCACAACCCAGTTCCCTGTCATTTGCATTCCGTTCCATTCAGCTTCTCCCTACCAGGTTTTCGACACATGGAGTTGATCTGAAAAAGGACGGTTTGTGGTTTGACTCTGGTCCAGAATAACAAGTTTGTTAGAAAAACACAGAAAACGATTTTAAAATGAGGAAGTTGTCTCTAGGGGATATTTGTCCAACGCTCCCAGGCTTCTAGACAGGGCAGCTCCGGTGCTGGAGAGATTGCAGCATGATAACTGGGTTTTTTCTTTCACTTTTTCTTATGGAATAGTTCAAACTCACACAGAAGTAGAGAACCGTATAATGAACTTTTAGCTTCAATAATGGTCTCCTTCTGGCCAATCAGCGGGACGTGTCCTTTCAACCACCCCTTCACCACCCTCCCTCTCACATTACGTTAAATCACTTCGTCTACAACTATCTCACAGACCTCTCTAAAAGCTTACAACTCTCTTTAAAAATATAACTATTCTGTTGTTACTTCTAAAAAACTCAACTGTAATTCCTTAATATTCAGTGTTCAAATGTATCCATTGCCCCCAAATATTTTTTTCTCTATATTATTTAATTCATTTAGTTTTATATTTTGTTTTACTCTGAATCAAAGTAAAATCCATAGAGGGCTAGATGGTGGTGCAGGGGTGAAACGCAACACTGTGAGGGTAACCCACAGGAAAGGTTCTGGGTTCACGTTCAGTGACCTCCTAGGGTATGCCAGACACACACATACCCAATGATGCAGGACCGGCTGGAGCTGGGGGTAGATGATGGCATCAGGACCCTGTTGGGGGTGCCCATCTTCCTATTTCTGTTTCTCACTCTTCCATCTTTCTTGTTAATGGAAGAAAGAAAAAAAGAATCAACTTTAAAAAAATTAGATCCATCCAATTGCAACTGGTTGATAGTCTCCTTATAAAGTTTCCTTTTCTCCTGTCTCCCATCTCTCTCTCTCAACATTTTTCTCACATTCCCTCCTTCCACATTTTATGTGTTTGTTTCTTTGTTTGTTTCAACAGGAATTAGCCAAAGATCTTGAAATGGGACTTGAGGACAACTAAGTAAATGAAGTATCTTCCCTCACTATTTGACAAGGTGACTGACTCCCTTTGCCATTGGGAGGGGTGTTCCTTTTTCCTATGTATGCTTCTTACCCGGCAGGTCACTCCATTTGTCTGGAAAATTAAAAGGAAACTCAAGTACACAAGCAAAATTAACCTGTTTATTTTACAGAGTGTTAAATATAAACACTGAGGCCTTGAATTTCAAGCAATCAACATTTGTCTATACAAAGAATGTGCTTGTTTACAACAGCATCTGGTTTGGTTTGGTTTTTAATAACCTGGTTGTATTCACTCATCCTATCCCACTCCTGTTTGCAATCAGTTTAGCCACAAGAGAAAAAGAGAGAGAGAGAGAGAAGAAAAGTTGAGATATTTAATGCATTGTCCCAGAAATCTGTTTGGGTTTCTTCACAGACAACATAAACAGCCTGCAGTGTTCAAATGTTAATCCGAAAGTGGTGTAACAGGCTCCTTCCCACCCCCCAGCCCTCCTCTTATCTTTTCTCTTCCTGTCCCAAGGGTCCCCCAGGCCTAAATGGTTTTATTAAAAAACAGCAGACCAGCATGGTGGGGAAGGGAAGGGTGCACTGGGTCCCCAGTATAGGATTTGGGTCAGATCCTTGGTTCATACTCTCTGACAATGACCTTCTAGAACACTGACCCAGATAAACCAGGACTGTCATCCTAACACCCTAGCTTTCCCTACCCTATATGGACCTATTGTCAGTTCATTTGTGGAAAATTCTAGAGAGATATGTTTACCTTCTTTTTAAAACAAGGTCTGGTGTGGAGAGCCTGGAGCAGCACCTGGAAGAGGTGCTGAGAACCTTCTGTTCTGCCCACATCACAGCAGGCTGAGGTTTCTCAAGGAGCCCGCCCTGGAGACTCCGTTCTTTCTCCTTATCTTCCTTAACACCCTGTGTCTCCACTCGCTTTCAGGTGCACCCCACTGGGTTGCACAAAGCTTAAATATTCTCAATTAGTTGAAGTAAAGCAATAACAGGCCAAGGACTCCGGATGCCTCTTCAATAAGAATAGGGAAGACACTACCATATTTGGGTTTCAACCAAGGGAGTGTGAGCTCTACTCCACCTGCTATTGTGCTGGGGGCTCCCTGACCTTCACAGTCAAAGGAAGGCACAGTAAGGCACAGTAAGTAGAGAAAAAAAAAAGCTCATTTGAGCCATGGGTGTAGCGTGTCACAGGCTGTCACCCAGGTGACACAGATTCTAGAGGCCTAGAATGTGCACACTGAAAGGGTTGCCCAGAGGGCAAGAAGAGGGGAGGGTACAAGTTATGAATGGAGAGTCTACATTGGTCCATTTAAAATAAAGCAGGCGCCTTATTGGCTGTGCATTATTTACATCATGCAATCAAGAGCATTGTAAGAAGAAGGGGTTGGGCTCACACTGTAATGGTTGGCAGCTCAGTTTGCTTGTTGTAAACTAAATACGCTTTGGGGGCAATAACCCCCAGAGGCATGGGAGTAACTAAAACCCAGAAGTTCATATCTCCAGGGGATTTTATCTGACCTGGAGTGCCATGGGTTGCTCTGAACCAGTCTTTCTCAAGACCTTTGCCTCCAGGTAGATGCAAACCCCCTCAGCAAGTACAGTGGCAGGCAGTGGTCTTGCTCTGTTTATGACTTTTCTTGTTTGGACAACTTTGCTCCTCAAAGCATCAAGTGTCTCATCTGAGATAAGGACATTGAAATGCACTGTATGTTTCATGTGGTCTCTGTCAAGATGAAATGAGAGCACACATCTAGCCTCAGTGGACATTAAGTCCCAGCCTCTCCTCCTTTTCCCCACCTCCAAGGGATGAAGAGTACGTTGTTTGAGTCAATAAGGTGAGTCAGTCTGCCATAGCTTCTCTGAGTATGGCAGAGCTGAAATAGAGTAAGTCACAGGTTTTGTTAGGGGAGAAAGCTGGGGGGACAGAGCCACAGATTAAGCAACTCCTGGATTCGTAGGTTAATTTATTTTTTATTTTTTTAAAAGATAAGATTTGAGGAACTGGTGCATGAGACGCAGAAGGGAACGGGGAAAATGTAAAAGCAGAATGAAAGATATAGAAAGGAGTAGCAAGAGCAGCCCCTGACCTGGAAGGCAAATGTCTTCCATGTCAGTCATTTTTGTCCCGTTCTTTTTTATAATTGACAAATGATAATTATACATAATTATGGGGTACAATATGATGTTTTGATTTATGTATGTATTCTAGAATGATTCTATCAAGCTAATTAACAATTATCATCTCACCTACTTACCATTTTTTTATATGAACTAGACAATTGTTTTTAACTATGGTCACCATCTATGCAATAGATCTTGCTACATTTTAATTACCAGAGGACCTGAGTGCTCATCATGATATGGAGAGACCCTGGATTCACGAATAACTCAGAGCTGATAGCTGCCTGCGGTTTCTGCCCTCCAGCAAACTTACTGTTCCTCCCCGAAGCTACAAGGTAACCTGAAACCTTGAACAGGTTAGACTTCCTTTTTCTCTGCTACTTCCATTTTAGGGCAGGTTCTGAGCCCTTTCCCAAGACCTCTCCTCCCCAATTCCCCTATAAAAGACCATGTCCAACCCCCAGTTGGGGCAGAGAGTCAGAGTGTTAACCCTTCCGTGCCCACTGGCATAATAAAAGGGTTCTCCTTTCTCTCCTGAGTGACGTTTCCATTCCTCGGCTTCTGTTTTTCTGCAACAATGAGAGTGAGAAAGAGAGAGAGAGAATTAAGACAGAGAGCCTCCTCCAGTGTGGTGTGGTGACGTTGCAATCCTTTGCCCCCCATTCCCTCTTCCTGTCAGGATTTTGGGCATGTACACACACATGTGTCCCATGTATTTTTCAAGCCACTGGGTTTGGGATTCGAATCACAATCAGCCATGGAAGATCCAGCTCCCTCACCCACTGAGCTACAGGGCTGTCCCTGTGCAATAGACCTTGAAGATCTATTCCTCCCACCTACCTGAATCTTTGTCATCTTCACCCGTACCTCCTCAGTCCCCATCTCCACCCTATTCTGGGGAATAATCCATACCTCATGTCTACCTTTTTGGAGACTTTCAAAACTACAGGCTAAGGAGAAAGAAAAAAATACTCTGCTTGAAGTATTATTGTCATTTTTAAGATAATTTAAGATATAAAACCTAAAAGCTTTCAGTTAATTTTCCTAGGCCAAGGGAATATGTTCTATAAAAAAATGATAGCCTCAGAATCTCATAGGTTGAATAAGAATAACTACATCTGGTTTCTCTTACAAAAACGCATTCATGTTTCTGTTCAAAAGGACACAGCTGAACATTGTCGAGAATGAGTCACTTTATCCTGAGGATATGTGTGTGAAGTTGTACCCCCTCAGGCAACGACAGAAACTAGAATTAACCTAAATTTATTTCCATGTCAGTAGAAATATGCTGGAGTCAAGATTTACTGAAATGTTTGAAATATAACATTGAGCTTTATATAGTCTCACTAGAGATGTAGATTATAGATTTATAGACCATATACTGGGCCGTCAGGAAAATCATGATGTATTTTTGCATAGAAAACCATAGAAAAATATGTCGTGACTTTTCTGACGACCCAATACATTCTGCTACAGGGCGCATCCGCTCGCCAGAGAGACAGAGAGACAGAAAGCAAGAAATCACCCCCTAGGAGAGATGGCCACACTGCAATCCCTTCTCCTTCATTCTCCTCTTGAGATTTTTGGGCACACATGCACATGTGCTTGGGTGAGTTTTAGGCCTCTGGATTTGGGACACAAACCCATGGTTAACTATATGAGAGTCCAACAACATAACCATTACGCCATCTGCTGGTTCCTGACCCAACATATTGAAACTAGATCATATCCTCCACTTTTCCTCATTAAAAAAAAAAAGAGAGAGAGAGAGAGAGAGAGAGAGAGAGGAGAGAATTAAAACAAAATCAAGTGTCTCCTAAGTCCTGATGAATGTTTTCTCACGGGACCCTTCATATGACAACTGGAAATCAGGCTGTTGTGAAGAACCCATTTATCAGCCAAGAATCTCCTATACTTGTGTAACTTGCCCAGAGTTAACAGATTAGTAGGTAGCTTAATCAGGATTCCAACTCGATTTTGCTGATTCCTAACTTCATGATCTCTTCACCGGTGCGATCTCCCTTGCTCTGACAATAGATGAAATAACATATGAACAAACGCACTGAGTTCTAAGTCTTCCACTTCCTCTTCTAAACTTGCGATGCAGTTTCTCATACCAGTGACTGGTCCCAGTTATAGCCAGACATTCAAAGAGAGTCTCTCCTGTGAAGTACAGAACTGGAGAAGGGCAGAACGATTTCTAAGACACACACACACACACACACACACACACACATACACAAATAGTCACAAACATATATATCATAAATAAACAGAACACACACAGAATCAGGATTAAAGACTAAATGGGACAAGAAGCTACCAGGTCTAAATTCAACAGGAGGGCAAATATTATAACCTCCCTCCCACAAGTAGTAAGGAGATGTAGTTAGAACACTGAAATTAAAGAGGCAGAAGACTGTGAGAGGAAGAGATGAAATTTGGAAAGATTGTTATAGCTTTGTGTGGGTAACAGCAGCCTGGCCGCCATATCCCAGCAGGGTGGCTTGCACGTAGCACACACCCAATAAACATCTATGGAATGACTTGCCCAACTTGGCCATACGACTAGTGCTTGCCCTGCACAGAAGAATTTGGCTACAGATGTTGCTTTGTGGAATAAAGTTGGCTGAAATGAATACATCTTGCTGCAGTCTAGTTAAGTCAAGAAATAAGAGCAGGAAAAAACCAATAGTTATGGTGTAAACTCTAAAGGTGAATTGAAGTCTTCATCAAAAGTCCTGAGCAAGGCTTTCCCTAACAGGTAGATTACAATTCACTGAGTGCTATTCAGAGTCTGGTGACTTGAGCCACCCAAGTAAGAAATGAATGGGGAAAAAAAAAAAAAATCTGTAGATCTTCACAGTGTCTCTAGGGCTTGCATTTGGGAATTGATGTTTTAGAAGAGGCTGAAGTCCAGAAAGACAGAGCTTCTTGTATATATATATATATATATTTTTTTTTTCCTTAGAGGTTTTTGCTATAGAGTGCATACACTCACCACAGAGACAGAAAGACAAAGCGAAAAACCACCCTCCAGGGAGGATGGCCATGCCACAATCTCTTCTACATTCTCCTCTTGGGATTTTGGTCATGCATGCACATGTGCCTGGTGTGAGTTTTAGACGCTGGGTCAGGACCCGAACAGCAATCACCTATGTGAGAGTCCAGCAACGTAATCATTACACCATCTGCTGGTCCCATGTGTGTATTCTTTTTGTAAGTTAATGTTTAAGAACAAATTGGAACACAAAGGTTCAGGAATTACTGTTGTCACCTGTGTTTTTGCAAGACTCAATTTTTGAGCCTGAGAGATTCTTCCCAAGTATGTTTTCCTTCTTAAAGTAAATACACACATACATACTTACATACATGCATAACGTGTGTTGTGCAGGAAATCTAACCCAGGAGCTCGTTTTCTTTTTCTACCAAGCTGATGCCTGGTTACTGAGAGTTGATGACCAAATACCTTTCCATTCAGCACAGGAAATCATATTTTGTTCATTGTATGCAAATCAAAACTTAAAGATATCTGAATTTGGTTTGAAATGTGCTGTGCTCAAATTTCAAGTAAGGTTGAAACTAAACGAGGCATTTCCTAAGCCTTGATTTCAATATCTTGCTCGGCTTTCGGAGTTTCTTGTCAGTCCACAACCACCTTTTACTGAGTGTGTGCATGGGGCGGGGGGAGTCATCCTGAAACCATGAGGAGATGAATCCACCCCAACTGTCTTGTAAATAGTGCTGTAAACGGAGGTCCGTCCATTCACTCTTTAAGACCCTGTAGAGCAATCTGAGGACTAGCTGCTCCTTCAGATCATAAAAATTGGTTGGAACCTTTATCACCACCTAGAGGTCATTGAACTAAACTGCAAAAACAAGAGGAATGTTATTCAAGTGACTCTAAATTCCCAGGTATGAAGGTTTTTCCATTTCCACACCAAACTGGCCTAATAGTAAATGCTTAGGTGAAGTAAATGATCCTGGGAAAAGTGGTATTTGCCAACTTCCCAGGGTAAATCATTGAATGGGGCGGGAAGGCTGGAAACCCGCGTTTTTCTGAGAATATCCTTGACTTGAGCTTAAATTGCCACTTCCTGTACTGCCAACTACAATTTGAAGATGTATGTTCAACATCAGCTCCAGAGAAGCTGCCAGAGGCAACTGTAAGTACCGCCATCTTGCTTCCTAGCAGAGAATTGCTTGGGTGGCAAACAAATCAATAAATTAGGTTGAATCCAACCTTCTTATGGTTGTAGAGTCCTTGTATGAATTCACATGGTTTAGAATTAAGAACCAAAAGCTGCAGACAAATAGGTTTGAGACATCTCTTTCAGAGTAATGGAAATGTGAGTGGTAAGGAAGATGCAGTCTAGACACAGGATGTGTTCACAGTGAACTCTCCTTCTGTAATATCTAGGATAAGAGTGCAGTCCAACAGTGCCATGGGTCTCCATTGCATAAGAATGGCATTAATTGAGTTGGAATGATCCTAAGGTGACTCTTGAGTCATAGTTGGTGGCTCTAAGCCTGGACTAGGACGATGATGGAGTGACCTGTGCTACGAGAGAAGGACAGATGCTCAGTGCTGTCTCCTTGGCTGCAGATGAGCCAGGATGAGCCCTGAACTCCGGGAGGAAGGCAAGACAGGTCATCTGACCAGAGAAGCTGCAACCTCTTGAGGAAGTCACAACGGGGCAGGGAGGAGAGAACTGAGCCCCAGAACCTACTGCTCTGGTGCCAAGTATCCAGACCATGTGGTTTTCATTAAGAAAAAGACTCAGGGCCCACAAGTAGTAAAGTGGTTAAGGTGCTGGACTCCCATATGGTCGACTGTGGTCCCAGACCCAGCAGCTTGGAACATGCTGGGCATGTGTGTGTGCATGCCCAACATCCTAAGAGAAGGATCCCGGGGAAGGGATTACAGGGTGACCATTGCCCCTGGGGGTGATTTCTCACTTTCTGTCTCTCTGTCTCTCCAGAGAGCACATAAGCCCATCTCTAAAAAAAAGGAAGGGAGGGGAACCAGCAGTTAGCGTAATGGCTATGTTGCTGGACTCCCACGTAGTTGACTGCGGTTTGCGTCCTGGACCCGGTGGCTTAAAACTCACGCCGGGCGTGTGTGCGTGCGTGCCCAAGATCCCGAGAGGAGAATGGAGGAGAAGGGATTGCGGCGTGACCATCCCCCCGGGGGGTGATTTCTCGCTTTCTGTCTCTATGTCTCTCTCTGTCTGTCTGGCGAGCGCACGCACCCTATAGTGAAAACCTCTCAAAAAATAAAAATAAATAAATAAATAAATAAATAAATAAATAAATAAATAAATAAATAAAAATTTAAAAAAAGGAAGGGAAAGAAAATTACTCTAGGGACCAGCAGGTGGCATGGTGGTTTAGGCACTGGGCTCCTACATGGCTGACCACTATTCAAGTTTCAGACCTAATAGCTTGCTTTCTCACTTTTCCTCTCTCTCTCTCTCTCTCTCTCTCTCTCTCTCTCATTGTCTAGCTCTCTTTGGCGAGTATATGTGCCCTATAGCAAATTGAAAAAAAAATAATAAATAAAATTTTAAAATTACAGTGAAATTTGGAAAAGAAAAGAAAATGACTCAAAATCTATTGAAATTACAATTCGAGAGCAAGGCCCTAAAATTGACATGTACAAAGGCTTAGGTCTGATAAACAGAATCTTAACAGAAATGCCTGAGAATCTTTTCTTTTTCTTTCTTTCTTTTTTTTTTTTTTTTTAGGATAAGAAAAAGCAGAAATAAAAGCTCTTTAAAAGTATACTGGCCTTGGGAACCAGCAGTTAGCGTAATGGCTATGTCGCTGGACTCCCACGTAGTCGACCGCGGTTCGCGTCTCGGACCCGGTGGCTTACAACTCACGCCAGGCGCATGTGCGTGCGTGCCCAAGATCCCGAGAGGAGAATGGAGGAGAAGGGATTGCGGCGTGACCATCCCCCCTGGGGGGTGATTTCTCGCTTTCTGTCTCTATGTCTCTCTCTGTCTGTCTGGCGAGCGCACGCGCCCTATAGCGAAAAACCTCTCCAAAAAAAAAAAAAAAAAAAAGTATACTGGCCTTCATGATATGAAAATCTATTATTTCTCTAGGACTTCCAATGGAGTGTGGTCTTCTGTGATGGGCGGTAGGAGCATAACAACTACTTTTACCATTCATTGGGCTTCTTCACACAGAACATCGGATTACGAGCTCTGAGGTATGGCCATCTCCAAGAAATTTTGTTTTTCTATCTCATGCTCTCATAGTTCTTTACACACTAGTTTACAGGCACCACTTTAAAACATGCAGCTAGCAATACTCTTAACCTGTGTGGAAAAAAAGGTGTACATGGTGAGGTGAGCACTTAGGGCCATCCAGGCTGTCATTTGACTTGAGACGTTGTCCTCTCTCGTCCAGTTATGGTCCCCCCTGCATCACACTCTCCCCAACCCTGCATCCTCCGTGGTTATCCGTTAATGAGACCTAGCTTTCCTGTGCAATTTTAATCATGCTTGCTTGGGCACAGACTAGCCTCACATTAGGGACACAGCTGTGTCCTGAACTTGTAGGAGGCAGTAATGTCGCCGCACAGGAGGTGGTGCCATCTTCATCTGCATGATCCCCTGTCACTGAAAAGACTGCATTTCTTGACCACCTGCCATTTTTAGCATTTAACTATCCTTTCCTAAAGACCAGCCTCCCCTTTCCACTTTCCCACAGAAACTGCAGCGTTGAGGGGTCAGGTGGTGACATAGCAGTCATACAGAGTGAGCCATGTGGAGAAGGTGCTGAGTTCTCCTCCCAGGACCTCCCTGAGCACACGTGGTCACAATCTGGGCTGGCCAAGACTGGGGATGGATTGTGGCTTGAAGACCCTGTCAGAGTGTGCGCCTGTCCCAACAAATGTCTATCTCTGTCTCTGTCTGTCTCTCTTGTGGAAGGAATAAATACATTTTAAAAAATTATTTATTTATTTAATCCCACTTTGTTATTATCATTATTATTTTTTAATTTGACCAGACAGAGACAGAAAGAGAGAGAGAGAGAGAGAGAGAGAGAGAGAGAGAGAGAGACAAAGGGAAAGTGAGAGAGCAAGCTACCAAGTCTGGGACTCAAACCATGTGGGAGTTCAGCGCCTTTAATCACCATGCCACCTGCTGGCCCAGAAATACATACATTTTAAAAATTCTTCAAGTTGAAAAATCAGTAAGAAAGAGCAAGGCCTTGACTTAGAATTAAGTGTTCTCAGCTTGAAGGCTGTCTTCCCTTTTCTGGAGCCCCAAGTCTACACGCCTGGCCAATAACAGGGACCCCCTAGCTGTTGTCAAAGTAGAACTTTCCTGGGACCAGCAGTTAGCGTAATGGCTATGTTGCTGGACTCCCACGTAGTCGACCGCGGTTCGCGTCCCGGACCCGGCGGCTTAAACTCACGCCGGGCGCGTGTGCGTGCGTGCCCAAGATCCCGAGAGGAGAATGGAGGAGAAGGGATTGCGGCGTGGCCATCCCCCCTGGGGGGTGATTTCCTGCTTTCTATCTCTCTGTCTCTCTCTGTCTGTCTGGCGAGCGCACGCGCCCTATAGCAAAAACCTCTCAAAAAAAAAAAAAAAAAAAAAAAAAAAAAAAGTAGAACTTTCCTAACAGATACCCCTGTGGAGTCAACAAAAAGTGTGGCCTCTCTGATAAGCTTTTATTGGTTTATAAAAGTTAAAACTTGGAACTAAGCTGAACTGAAATACGTTGAATTGAAATCTCTTGAATGATGGGTGATTCGTGCTTGGGTAACATTTATTCATGCAAGAAAATCCTGCCTTCATGAAGCTCATGATTAAACGACTAACTTTCAGAAAAGATGCCCAAGGGTACAGGGAGAATGGAGAAAGCATTTGGAAACTTAAAGAAGGTAGAGTTCACACTTGCTGAATAAGTATAGTGAGGTCAACTTTTTTTTTTTTTTTTTTAGGGCTTTTGCCATGGGGCACATGTGTTCACTGGAGAGAGAAAGACAGAAACAGGGAAAGTGATAAATCCCCCCCCCCCCCC
Organism: Tupaia tana; assembly: GCA_026018925.1. Taxonomy (NCBI): domain Eukaryota; kingdom Metazoa; phylum Chordata; class Mammalia; order Scandentia; family Tupaiidae; genus Tupaia; species Tupaia tana. The sequence continues at coordinate 19,905,737 of JAKSZU010000024.1, read as the reverse complement.
CCCCCCCCCCAGGGAATAAGGTTACAACTCAGTCTCTTCCCCTTTATTCTCCTCTTGGAATTTTTAACATGCACACATATGCCCCCAGCATCATTTTCTAGTCCCTGGGTTCGAGACTCAAACCACCATCGCCCATGTGGCAGTCCAGCACCTTAACCACTACGCCACCTGTTGTCCTCAATGAGATCAATCTTATCACAGTGATCGAGAGGGAACCATATTGGAAGGAATGACAAATTATGTCTGAAATATGGCAGCCTGAAAGCTTTTTCATTCTCTTTACTGAAGCTTACACTCGTGTGCAGTTAAAAGTTTTCAGGAAAGAGAGAGCCACATCAAAAGGAACTTGGGGAAAGGCTTAAAAATAATGAAACTTTTGAAAGCAAAGCATGCACTGCAGAGTAGGGCTGTTCATTTTGGTTTCAGATGGAATCCCTTCCAGGAACACAGACCGTCTGAGTTCATCAAACAAAAGCTCTGATTCCAACAGTATGAACTTTGAACAGATTTCACTGCTCAGACCGGAACATAAACTTGAAACAAACAAGGCTCTAGGCCCAACTTCAAGCTTTCCAGGGACAGGACATGGGTACTCGGAAGTCTGGGCTGGGAAACTCGGGTGCTCTAGCTGGAAGGTTGTTGTGACATCTCCCCACAGAAGAATGAGCTACCCTCTGGTCTCAACCTGCCAGCTCGATTGGGAGTTTTTGGCAACATGTACTGAATCCTGGCACCAACAGCAAGCCCAAAGGAACAACCGCTTATTTGGTGCAGATGGTAGAATGGAAGATCAGCGGGGAGACCAGCTCTGATACACCACTGGTTTTCTCCAGCAGAATTTCTGTAGCCGTCAAGACACACCACCTGCCTTTCGGTTGGTGAAAGTAAAGCCAGTTTCTGTGGGTCTGAGTCTTTTGTTTAGTATGGAGAAGAGGGATTGATTTCCCTGAGTGATCTTCAAAAATCTGAAAACTCCACAACGGAGACAAATGAAGCCTGAAAAGTCGTTTAGTCTTAGGGTCTATTGCAGTAATCATTTTGGCTCTGTCTAAACTGGGAACTTCAGTGGATTCACTGTCCTCCACATAAACTAAGAATATTCAGATTTCATGAATAAGCTCAACAAATATTTGATGAATGAGTAAATGAATGCCAGACTGTATTTGGGAGACACTGGTCAACATTATAAAACCTCAATGGGTGCTTTAGGGAATGTTTTGGTCCACTATCCTCTTTAAGCTCTGTGGGTAACAAGTCTAAGGTGAAATTGTCTTATACCAGAACACCAGGGAAATGAGCCAGAAATAGGAGAGCCCGGTCCAGATCAGTCATGAGTAAGTAATGAGTTCAGCCACTATTAAATGTTGGTCAATGTATTGATCAAAGAGTTGGCAACTTGTTTGTTTTTCCGAGAAACAGAAATAGTTTGGTGACCAGACTCTCAAGGTTGAGAACTTGGAGAAAGACACCGTGTTCCCTCTGTTCCCAAACAGGTCCGCATGGTTTTCTCCAACAATGTGCCCTTTCTCGTCTTCATTTCCTCACTCTCGCTGTCCCAGACACTTGAAATGCCCTCACAGGAGCCTCTACCTGTTGAAATCCTGCTCATGCTTCCTTGCCGAACTCATTCAAAAGCCACTTCCTTCATGAGTTCTTTCCAGCCTAAAAGAACTTCTCCTTTTTTTGAGTTTTTATAGTACCTTTGTATCTCAGGGTACTTAGATTTTTTTTACATTAATATTATTAGTAAGCTTGTCTTATCTATCCTACTAGATGCTTATAAGACCCTGGAGAAAAAAGAACTAGTATTACTAATATTAATACACACATTTGTACACAAACACACACACACACGCAGTACATGCACATAAACAAAAACTTACACTATATGTATATACATATTTATGAATGTAGATAACTTAGTGCATGTATTACATGCATTATTATCATTATAGATACTTAAATCTCCCTTGCCTGCTGTAAACTTAGGAACACAATGAAGTCAGTGGATGTTAGTTCAATAAACTAAGTGCCAATACCTGATTGGAGAAAGACCCTCTGTGAAAAGACTCATTCTAAACAGGCCTTCTCTTTTCCTCTAAGAACTTTTTTTTATTTTTAGAAAGAATTTTGCTATAAGGCACATATGCTCGCCACAGAGACAGAGAGAGACAAAGAGATAGAAAGCAAGAAATCGCCCTCTGGGGGGATGGCCATGCCACAATCTCTTCTCTTCCATTCTTCTCTTGGCATCCTAGGCACCCACGCACAGGTGGCCGGTGTGAGTTTTAAGCCACCGGGTCCAGGACTTGGACCACAGTCTACTATGTGGGAGTCCAGAGATATAATCATTATGCCATCTGCTAGTCCCTAACATATATATTTTATATATATGTATGAACTGTTTGCTTCTGTGTTGAACATGTACAAACTCTTTCTTGTCATTATTTCCTAAGCAATGCATATAACAATGAGTTGCACAACATTTACATTGTTTTAGACATTTTACGTAACCTAGAAATGATTTAAAGTCGACTGGCAGATGGGCAAATGGTATATGCAAAAACTATGCAATTTTGTATACGAGACTTGAGTGTCCAAGGGTTTTTATAACTGCAGGAGGTCTGCGAACCAGGTTCCTGCAGGTACTGAGGGCCCACTGCATTTCTAACTCTAGAAGGATGAAGGGAGAGAGGAGCCAGAATGTCTCTGGGCTGCTGTGTGAATCAAGCCTATGAAGTTGTAGAAGGGCTTGCTGTAGTTGAAACGAGGGAAGAGGCAGCATGGCATGCTGTTTACGGGGATGCACACAGAGGCAGCTGGAAGCTGAGAGAGGGTAACGTTGAGGTTGAGAGAGGCAGGAGGAAACAAGGTACAAACTGCAGTTTGCAGAAGTCATGGCTTGTCCCAGGCAGAGAATTAGAGTTCAGGCCAAGTCAATCAGATCTCTAAGGGAGGTGAGACTTGGCTGACATCTGGATTTTATGAGAGTCATGGGTATGCAGTTGGTTGAATCTGAGGATGCGGACACACAGATAAAGAGGCTGACTTAAAGTCCTTCTTCCCTTGCCTGTAATAGGCAGCAATGCCCATGCCAGGCTCCTTAGGGTTTTCACCTACTACTGCAGAGGGCTTAGTGAAGTACTTCTTCCTCCATACCATGCTGTCTCAAGAATCCTGAAACACATTTTCTTCGTTCGTTGCCTGACAATCTACCATTGTGTTGAACCATGACGTAAGGAGCCTGCTTGTAGTCTCTCTGGCTTTCCTTATTCCTAGAGCCAGACTTTAATGCCTATTATTGTTTTCAGCCTTTTCACTCAAACTGTGGTCAACCATGTGGGAATCCAGCACCTTCACCACCACACCATTGCTGGCCCTTGTTTCCATTGCTTAACTCCTAGTTCCAATTTCTTTCATTCATTCATCCAAGACACAGTTATTGAAAGCCCACTCTGTATGGGCCACCATGCACTTACGTTACAGAAACAAGCAAGACAGAGTTTCTGTCTCTAGGGATCTGGTTAAAATCAAGCCTGATTTACGTATGTGCTTGGCTAACCCCTGGGAATTTGTCCTAGGTGTTCCTTCCCATGCTAAGAGGCGGCTTCCCCTTAAACCAACCCAAGACTCTGTGATCAAGGTCCAATTCCTAAGCTGTTAGTAGAAACTCGGGCAAGTTTTGGCTTCAATTTCTTAGTTTAGTAGAAGTTAGTATTAGGATTGGGACCAGTAGATGGTGTAATGGTTACATCATTGGATTCCCACATGGTCGATTGCAGTTCGATTCCCAGACTTGGCAGTTTAAAACTCACACTGGGTGCATGTAGATGTGTGGCCAGGATGCCAAGAGGAGAGTGAGGAGAAGGGATTGTGGTGTTGCCATCCTCCCTGGGGGTAATTTCTCACTTTCTGTCTCTCTGTCTCTCTCTGTCTCTCTAGCAAGCACCTGCACCTTATAGAAAAATATCTCTTAAAAAATAAAAAAGAAGTTAGTATTAGGATTAACTTTACAACTAACTAAATATTGCCCAACAGAAAGAGCTACTCCTAGAATAGCTAGTGAAAGATAAAGATTGGGCTAGTTTATTCGATCCTTCTGGAGTAGATGAGGATACTCTGAAAATAGCCTTCCTTTTATAACCTTAAAAAACATTCTTACTAAGACCAAGTATTTCTCTTTGTTGAACATGAATATTTTCCTTCAAATATCCTTGAAATGTTTGAAGAACATCTAGAGCTAAAACACTCCGTGCCTGCAGTAATTATTAAAGAAGGAGCCAAATGTTTTGAAATGCTTGGAATATTTTTAAATCACTATATCAAGATCAAACTTGTGCTCTGACTTACTAAGAGAAAAAAAAAAAAAGAAAACAAAGAGAACAGGCTGTATTAAAATTAGAACAACTTTTGCTGGCACTGTAAAGGAAAGGATGAAAGAGAATTGATAGTCAGTAGTTATTTTCTGTGCTATCTTATTTAATTGTAGGGGGAAAACTCCTTAAAGTAGATATTGCCGTATTGTCTCACTTCAGAGATCAGGAGAATGAGGTGAAGAGTGAATCAATCCAACCTGTCACTCCCAAGTTCATTCTCTTTAAGGGTAGTCATTTTAATCAGGGTATGTCTCCTTAAAGAATTAACTTCTGGGGACCAGCAGATGGCATCATGATTATATCACTGGACTCCCACTAGTTGACTGCGGTTGGAATTCCAGACTCAAGGATTTAAAACTCATGCTGGGTGCAGGTGTGTGAGTGCCCAAGATCCCAAGAGGAGGATTGCAGAGTGGCTATTCCCCCTGGGGGGTGATTTCTTGCTTTCTGTCTCTCTGTCTCTCCAGTGAACACACTCATCCTATAGCAAAAATCTCTCTCTCTCAAAAAAATTAATTTCTGTAATCATGAATACTTCTACCCCAACACTCAACTGTTGGCTCTATGGTGTATGTGCCGGGGGAGGGAGGGAGAAGGGAGTTTTCTCTCTCTCTCTTTTACGCTCATGTGTCTACAGATACCCTTTGGCTTAATAAAAGGAAAAAGGTTGTTTTAAAGTTACTGTCTTTGACTCAAAAATAGATGAATACAGAAAATTTACAGTTGGAAAAAGTGAGCCAGACTTTGAAAGATACGCGTTGTATATCCCCACTCAATTTGTACTGAGTGTTTACACTCTATGGCCGAGGTTGAGAGATCTGAAGACGTGATGGTGGAGAGGATGGAGATAGATGCCAGAGACTGTAAGGGGGGAGAGTGCATGGTAGAGAGTGGATATGGGGGGTGGGTGTGAAATGCAAAGGGAAGGAAACATTTGACAGATGGAAACTTGTAACATTCTCTGTTGAAAAAAAAAATACTATGCATGGATTTCTAACATTTTTTGGAGTAAAATAAACTTACATTTTAATTTAATTTTTCCTAAAACCTTTATAAAGTTTCTTCATTCAGAAGAGATGAAAGGAAAAAAGAAATTAAAAAATAATCAATAATAAAATTAAATTTAAAAAATTTGTAATGAAAAATAGTTACTTTTTTTGTAAAAAGAGGTTTTTGTTTTGTTTTGTTTTGTTTTGTTTTGTTTTGCTATAGGGCACATGTACTTGCTGGAAAGACAGAGAGACAGAAAGTGAGAAATCACCTCCCAGGGGGATGGTCATGCCACTCTTCTCTCAGGATCCTGGGCATGCACATACAATACCCTCTGTGTGAGTGTTCAACCACCAGGTCCAGGACTTGAACTGCAGTTGGCCATGGGGGAGTCCAGCACCTTAACTGCTACACTACATGCTGGTCCCACTAATAATATCCCTTAAAGCAAATTTAAACTATGTAGTCTAACAACATATCGATAGTCTTTAAAGGCTCCAGGAAACCATTGAGTTATTTTGAAAATATTTGGTTGTCAGGAACTAATTTATCTTTAATATGAGCTTTAAATAGTCTATCTGAGGGTCAACCAATCAATTTCCCATACAGGGATCAGTCCAGTCTTAAAGAACTGCATCTTGGTAGAAAATTTCCGTATGTACTCATTGTAACAGCAAATTGCTATTTCCAACACAACCCCCCAAAACATTTTAGAGGGAAATATTTGGAATGGTCCCCATTTGTTATGTGCTTGCAGTCTAAGAGGGGAAGAAAAACAAAATTGCTTCCCTCTTCTCTGTCAACATCCTGGCATAGAGACCCTCTGTTTTCTCAATTAATTGTAGAAGGTTGGCTGCTGAATGGGCATTCTTTAACCTGAGCTGACCATTTGGAATGTAAAATTAGCAAAGTAATTATATTTACTGGGGCACTGATTGAAGGGAAATTGCACTCAGTTGATGCATGTACAAGTTGTGAAATGGGTCATGGTAGCAGATGGCCTTCCAAGAAGCAAAAAATAACTTGGGAGTTGGTAGCTCTTTCTCCTTGGCTTCCTTAATTGAACCCTGATGCATAATGGTGGGAATGCTTAAATCAGGTCAAGGAAACAGGATGTCTGGACAGATAATGAAGGAGAGCCGTGCGTTGTCCAAGAAGAATATTTTGATTGTAAAATAAGTCACTGGGTCCTAAAATCTGAATCTAAAACTAGTGCTAGTTGTTCATCACTATCACTACTAGCAGTTATTATGTGTGATTTCTTTCTCTCTCTCTCTTCTCTCTCTCTTTCTGAAGAGTGTGTGCACATGATAGAAAAAGAAAAAAAAGACTTAAAAACTTATTATTAACCAACAGTAATATATAGATAGTTTTAGATCCTGTTTCAAACACACTTTAAAATAAAATACAGACCACCCACAGCTTGGTAGTTAAGGCAGCTGGATCTCACAAGACTGACCACAGGGTTCAAGTCTCAGACATGGTGGTTTGAGAAACACCCTGGCATATGTGTGTGCATGCCCAATATCCTGAAATGGAGGAGAAGGGACTGTGCTCCTTGGGGAGTGCTTTCTTGCTTTCCCTCTCCCTCTCTCTCTCTCTCTCTGATGAGCACGCGTCCTCTGGCAAAATCATAAACAGACACAACAGGACCAGGCTTGTAGCCTACTGGTTAAGGAACTCAGCTCCCACATGACTGTCTACAATTTAAATCGTGGTCCTGGTGGCTTGAAACATGCTAGGCATATGTGTGTACATGTCCTGAATCCCCACAGGATGGAGAAATGGAAGACAGGATTACAACATGGCCTCACTCCACTGGGAGGAGGAGGGCAGGGATACTTTCTCCTCTCCCTCTCTGTCTCGCTGTCTCTCTTTGTGAGTTCACCTACCCTCTGGCAGCTAAAAAAAATTAAAAAAAGAGGACAACAAAATAAAAGCCAGAATATTTAAGGCGAGGCCCACAGCATGGTGGTTAAATGCTGTGCATTGGGAGTTAAGTCACAGATGGCCTATCAGGGTTCAAATCCTGGCTTGGTAGCTTGAAAAACGAGCCAGGCACAGGTGCACGCATGCCTCAAATCCAGAATGGAGAAATGGAGGGGAGAGGATTGCAGTATAGCTGTGTCCCCTTTGGATATGCCTGCTCTCTCTGTCTCTCTCTCTCTCTCTCTCTCTCTCTCTCTCTTGCTCATGAGCTCACATGCCCTCTGAAAATAATTAATAAACAAATCCAGAACATTTATAGACAATCCAGAAAACAGAAACGCTGACAATATTAAGATTATAACTGGAGTTTTGGAGGTATGACGATATAATTATGTTTAAAGAGACTCTTTAGAGATACATGATGAACTATTTTCAGATGAAATGATATAATGCCTGAAAATTATTTAAAAATAACTGGAAGCAGTTGGGAAAATGGGCAGAGATATAAAGAAGAAAAGTAACTGGTGGCAATTATTGAGTTGGATGACCAATGTATGGAGTAATTATACCATGCTCTCCAGTTTTACCCACGTTTGAAATACTTCACAGGAAAAATGTGTTTTTAAGGTGTCTCACACATCTAAAAAAATGCAAATTTACTTGCAGCTACATGATACAATGCAATGTTTCTTTTATTTTTAGTTAATTTTTTTCTTCCATGAAAAAGACAGAGAGAGAACCAGAGAGATAGAGAGACAGGTGTCTCCGAGAGGGTCCTCATGCCATAATCCATGCATTCCTTCAGTCAGTTATGATGAACATAGGACTCTGAATATTCTAAAAATGATTGAATTGTACATTATAAGTTGGTGAATTATATAACATGTGAATGATACCTCAATAAACCTGCTTTTAGAAGTTTAACGTAAGTGGCTAGATGGTGGCAACTGGTAAAATGCAACACTCTGTGAGGTTTTCATTCAGGTCCAGAGCTCCCTGAGTATGCTGAGCATGTGGTTACTCATGATTTCGGTCTGGCCAAAGTCTAGGGGTGGATTGTGGCATCAGGATCCCGTCAGAGTTGCTGTCTCTCTCTGTCTTTCCTTCTCAAGAGAGGAGGGGCCAGCAGGTGGTGTAGTGCTTAAGGCACTGGACTCCCATGTCATGGACCGTAGTTTGAATCCTGGATCAGGCAGCTTGAAACTCAGTCCAGGCTCATGTGCATGCATGCCCAAAATCCTGAGAGGAGAATGGAGGAGGAGGGATTGTGGCATGACCATCCCCTTGGGGGGTGATTTCTCACTTTCGCTCTCTATGTCTCTGTCTCTCTCTCTCCCTGGCAAGTGCATGCATCCTAATGCAAAAAAAATATTTTTAAAACAGTTTTTGTTATTTTGTCAAGAGTTATAATTTTTTAAAATTTACATTTAATCATTGTAAGTCTTTACATATGGTATGGGTTCTCAAAGTATAAATGTGTTGCATGTCAAACAAATCAAATATATTACCATAAGCAATCACATTCCATTCTTATGTCTGTTAAATTTTTTTATCCTGAGCCCCTATCTCCCACCCCCAACTATATCATGTTTAAAAAATAATAATAAATTCCTGTATTTAGAGAGATATATAGCAATGTGCAATTGTCAGGATATCTGGGTTTGTTTTGAAAATACTTTAACAAGTAAAAGTAAGGGTTAGGAGAGAAATAGACAAAACAAAAGAGCAAAATAGCTTAATCACTGTTAAATTTGATGATGGGCATTTTATTCTTTCTTGTGGATGTTTCAAATTTTATAACATATTTATAATGTTAGCTTAGTAAGGTGATGTACTCTATTGCAATGTGTTTTAAGTGTGTAGAAGAAAATGAGTACTACTCGAAATTCCCTTGGAATTTTTTTTTTCAATTGCTAGGGGACACATGTACTTAAGAGAGAGAGAGGAGAGAGAGCCCCCCAATGGGGCATTGTCACACCAGAATCCCTTCTCCATTTCTCCATCCCACTGGGATTTGGAGCCTGCAAGCCTACACACCCAGTGTGTTTTCCAAGATTTCAGGGCCGGGATTCTAACACTGCTCAGTCCTATGGCATCCTACTCCCTAAACCACTAGGCTATGGGGCTGGTCCCAAAGTTGTTGTTTATAGTGATGAATTGAATTGGGTAATATTTTCTTAGAATTTTGAAGTTCAAGTTTATAAATTAATTCATTCTCTAATATTTCTTTCTGTTGTTCTCCTTATCTAGTACTGAGATTATAGTAGTTTCATCAAACAAAAAGGTTAACTTTCCTCCTTTTTTCTTCTACTCTCTAAAGTAATTTTTAAAGACAAGCATTCTTTATTCCCTAATAAGTTTAAAAAATTCCCCCATGAAAATGCCTGGCTTGTTAACGTTTAACCAAAGGATTTGAGTACTGATCTAATTTCTTTAAAGGTGTATTAGTTATCTATTGCTGTGTAACAAATAATCCCCAAATATAATAGCATTAGCATTACAAACATTCATTAACTCATAGTTTTGTGGGTCAGGAATCTTGGCATGGCTTAGCCGAATGCTTCTAGCAACGAATCTCTTACAAGGCTGCAATCAATGTGACAGCTGGAGTTAGGTTCTCTCAAGGCATGACTGGAGATGTCTGCCTCCTTGCTCATTCATGTAGCTGTCAGTAAGCCCTCAGGTCCTCATTAGCTGTTGGCTGGAAATATATTCCTTACGCTTTGGTTTCTTATAGGGCAGCGCACAGCATAGCAGCTGGCTTCCCTCAGGTCAAGGCAGAAAGAGCAAGACAGGAGTGATAGTATCTTTGTAACCTAATCTCAGAAGTGATAGCCCATCATTCCTGCTATACTCTATTCTTAGAAGTGAGGCCAGCAGCCCTATAACAAGGCAGTTAAGCACTGAGTGTAGGGAGGTGGACCCCACATGGCCTACCACAGTTCAAATCTCAGCCCCAGCAGTTTGAAAAATATTCTAGATACATGTGCATGCATGGTCAAAACCCTGATAGAATGGAGAAAGAAGGAAAAAGTATTGCAGGAGTGCTCTTTCTCTCTCTCTCTCTCTCTCTCTCTCTCTCTCTCTCTCTCTCTCTCTTCTCTCTCTTGGTGAGCACACATGCCCTTTACCAAGAAAAAGAGAAGGAAGAGGAGAAGGAGAAAGAGGAGAGGGTAGGGAGGGGGAGGAGGAGGGGAAGACGTAGGATAGGAGAGGGAGTGGGAGGAGAAGGGGGAACTAGTAACTTCTTTGCTTTTTCAAAATTCCCAATATTTAAAACTTTCCATGGTAATGTTATTTCAAAATTAGGATTTTCATTTCTTACACTTTTCTTTTTTCATATCTTCCTGTTTTATTTATATTTGTTTTTATTGTTGCTGTTTCTTTTGAGAGCGATTTTTGCTATAGGGCACATGTGCTTGCTGGATAGACAGAGAGACAGAAAGTGAGAAATCACCCCCACTCTGGGGGAGGTCCACAGTGCATTCCTTCCCCTCCATTTTCCTCTTGGGATTTTGGGCAAACACACACACACCTGGCATGAGTTTCAAGCTGCCAGGTCCAGACTTAAACCGTGGTCGACCATGTGGAAGTCCAGTGCCTTAACCGCTATGCCACCTGCTGGTCCCTAAACATAATTTCTTACTCCACTTCTTGATTATAATCTCTTTTTTTTCTCTGAACATTATAAGCATCACTTTTCTTAAAATTTAGTTTTATTCATTTATTTATTTTAATTTGATCAGAGAGAGGAGCAGAGGGGGAGAGAGAGAGAGAGAGAGAGAGAGAGAGAGAGAGAGAGAGAGAGAGAGAGAGAGAGAGAAAGCTGCCAGGTCCAGGAACTGAACCATGGTCAGCCATGTGGGAGTCCAGCACCCTTAACTACCACGCTACCTGCTGGCTCCACAAGCATTACTATTTTAAGGCCTTTTTCAGAATGTTCTTTAGAAGTATTCAGAATCAACATATTTTCTGAGTTTTAATTTTGGAAGCTGTTTTTTGTTTGTTTTTTTCCCACTGTTTTATTCCTTGATATGCTTTGGAATTTTGACCTGTAGGATAATCTTGAGCTGGACATTATTTTCCTTTTTTTTCTTTTTGCCATAGGGAGCATGCACTGGCCAGAAGAGACAGAGAGGAAAGTGAGAAATCACCCCCTGGGGGGATGGCTACATCAGTCTCTTCTCATCCATTCTCCTTTCAGGATTTTGGGCATGCACACACACACGCTTGGTGTGATTTTCAAGCCACCAAGTCCAGGCCTCAAACTGCAGTTGACCCTGTGGTAGTCCAGCACCTTGACCACCAGGCTCTCTGCAGGCCCTGAGTGGGACCCTTTTCTCCCATACTCTTCTTGCAGTGCTGAACCCTCCCTATCTAAGGGGTTTACACTACCTCCATCTTCTTTCACTACCACGTCTGAATAGGCCATTTTGCCCTTTGAAGACTTTGGTTATGGAGATATTGGGGCTACTTGCCTTAGTCTCTGATGAAGAGGTTGTGCCTGTATCCATCCACCTCCCTCTGAAATGCAGTATTTTATGCACTGTTCTACCAGGCAACAGTTTTCATTTTTTCCCCTTAAATCAGAAATCCCCGGCCTTATTTCAAGCAGCAACTCTGTTCCCAGCATCTCAGTTCAAGTGGGGTACTTTTTGTCCCTCCACCCTTCAGGAGCTGACTGTTTTCCCACCAATCATGCTTGCTGTCCTGGAGTTCAGAGGCCCACGCTTTCTGCTTATTGCTTTGTGTTGTGTTCCAGCATAGAACTGCGGAGCTCTGTATCCCTGTGGAGATGTTTGGACCGTGAAATGTCTGACTACGAGTGGCAGACATTTTTGTGTTTACTAACAGGGCACGAATCTAGACTATGTGGCTAGCCTCCTTTGCACTGAGGTACTGCCATACTTCTTGGCCAAGCAATGTGTGCAGAAGGGACATAGACATTTCTGGGCCTGACCCCAAAACTTCCCATGTCATGTTGCATGCTCATTTTTACCCCAGTCATTGCCTGGACTTGAAGAACTCCGAGATCGTAAGGAATAAAGGAATCACAAAATGGAAGGAGCCTGGGTCCCTGAATCACTGCATGGAAGATAATCCTAAAGACATCCGGATGGAATTTACTTGAGTGAGAAATAAGCTTCTTACCTCTGAAATGTCAAAGTTTGTCTGTTACAGCAGCTAACATTCCCCTTCAGCAAGGCATAACATCTTTCTAATTTTGTTTTTATATTTATATATTTACAATGTTCTGTTTCCCTATTTTATATATTTATGTTGCTATGAGTTTGAAGGAAAAAGATCATCTCAGGATAAGATTGTCTTACGAGGTCATCTTGGCAAGACTTTTCTGATCATACATTTTGAACAATCTCTACCTGTTTTTTACTTCAATCATGACACGTATCTATCACAGAGGCATGTGAAGCGGTGTCATTAAAAAGCCCACAGGAGGACTATTTTAGCAAATTTCATCTCCACCTTGACAGCAACACATTGCCGTTGGAGCAAGCCATAACTGTTAGTAGGTCTTGATGTATTTGTTGTTATTTTCAGAAGCACCAAGCAACAGACTCCACAACACAAAATCCATCAGCTTCAAACGGCTCGACTAACAAACCTTTTTAGCATATCCCTCTGAGGCCCAGCCTGGTGGTGCACTCTATTGCAAACTGAACTGCAGTGCTGGAAACCACACGGCCTACTGTGGGTTCAGATCCCTGAGTCAGCCTGAAAACATGGTGTGTGTGTGTGTGTGTGTGTGTGTGTGTGTGTGTCTGTCTGTCTGTACCCAAGATTCTGAAGGACTGGAGGGAGGGCTGGGGAAAGGGATGGTACTGTGGGGAGACCCAGTCAAGGTGCTTCTTTCTCTCTCTCTCTTTTCTAGTACATGCACTTTCTATTATGAATAAGAAAAACTCTCTCTCTCTCTCTCTCTCTCTCTCTCTCTCTCTCTCTCTCGGAAGGCCAGGGGCCAGTTGTGTGGAAGCCCCAAGGTATAGCTTGTCTACATACAACAGCCGTGACCACTGAATATTTAATCAGCTTGCATTTAACCAAGCCAGCCCGTAGCGGGGGAGGGCTGCCCTTGCTTTCTCTGGCACATAAGAGGCCTGAGTCATCTTGACCACTCTCGGGGTGATTTCACCCTTGTGGCTCGAACATATGCCTGCCCTTCCTTTGGCACACCACGGCGTCTCCAGAGCACACTAAATATGTCATCCGAGATTTCTGTTTCGAGGTGACAGCAGAAGTAAATGCCTCTGCCTGTCAAGTCTGATTCTGTCACAGAGCATCTCCTGCTGGGTCCTTTGAATTTAGACTCTCTCCTCCCACGGATTCTCTGCACGCAGTCGTTGGCTTCTCGGCAGGCATTTGCGGACCATCCTACTCTGGGGCCCTCCTTCTCTTGGGTGTGGCTAAGATGAAATCTGGATAAACTCCCACAGGGCCCCAATACAGGAGGTTTCCACAATCTCTTCATGTGTTTCTCATTGGATTGTATTTATTGTACTTCTTGTACTTTCATGCTGTTTAAGTCCCTTGAAGACCTCTCTGAGAATACCAGGCACGTGATTGCCCGTGATCTGGAGCTGGCTGGAGCTCAGTGTGGACCATGGCATGGGACTCTTGGGGTTCCTATCTCTTTGTCTCTGTCTCTGTCTCATACATATATTCATGAAAGAAAGAAATAAATACACTTTTAAAAAAATGTTAACTGGACCAAAGAAATTTAGGGATTAGCGTAATAGTCAAACACATTTTTTTTATTCACCCCCCTGCAACAGCCTGCAATGCAGGGTATAAAAGGTTTGGTTGAAACAGAATCTGGAACTCATGGCGGGTTTCCTTCTATGTTCTGTGTACATGGTGTTCTAGTATTAGACCAAGCCTTGTCTTTGGCAGGTGCTTCTGTTAACATCGACAATAAAAATGGGGGACATTGAACCTAAAAACTTGAACTTGCTTAAATTTGATAACAAGGGGGAAAAAATCAAGAGCAAGGATGCAGATGTAAGGCTGAAATGTAATTCCTGTCCAATTTCTATTGCAATAAAAACTCTAACTTTGAACTAATTGGTGGGGTTTGAAGAAAGGGCAAATGTAACAGAATAGGAAAGAACTATCTTTGGAAAGCTCAATTTGAATTATATAAAAGTCCTAATTTCAATTTTTTTTTTTTTTTTTTGGAGAGATTTTTGCTATAGGGCGTGTGTGCTCACCGGAAAGACAGAGACAGACAGAGAGACAGAAAGTGAGAAATCACCCCCCAGGGGGAATGGTCACGCCACAATCCCTTCTCCATTCTCCTCTCAGGATCTTGGGCATGCACGCACACGTGTCTGGCGTGAGTTTAAGCCACCAGGTCCGGGACTCGAACTGCAGTCAACTACATGGGAGTCCAGTGGCATAGCCATTATGCTAACTGCTGGTCCCCTAATTTCAATTTTAAAGTATAATTACAATCACTTTATTACCTGCATTGTATAAATTAAAAATATAAATGTTCACTAATAAAGGAAAGTAGAGAAGTTAATGAAGAGATTACAATTCAATAGAAAGAAATTAATCAGTCTTAAACCTTCAATATATTACATCTAAAGAGTTCCTTCTCTTTGAGAAACTTTTATTAAAGTAACTTTTTAAGTCACAGGACTCTCCTGGCACTAACACCGTGAGGTATCACCCCACTTTCCTCTCCGATAATTCCCTCAGCCTTCCCTGTGGGATTATGCGCTTCTTTTCCATTTCCGTGACTTTCCAGTGTCTGGCCTCACCAACTGTCGTCCAGCTCTGTATTCTTGCTCCTTCCCTCTGGGCATCTGTCCTGGCCTTTTCAAATCATCACTGGAAAGTGATCGTTGCTGGTGGCGCAGGACCGGTGGGGCGTGTGTCCTGGCAGATAACGCAGAAGCCGCTGTCGGCCACGCCTAGCGTCTAGAGGCTTCTTCAGGGTCCATTTCTTTGCTTGAGTCTCTGTAGCCACAGCGTCTCATGGTGAGCCCAGAGGGCTGCTCCGTCTCCCCGTCTTCACATCAGGAGCATCTCCATGTAGCGTTTCCCTCAGTAAACCCACTGGGAGTCCCCATGGAGAGAACAGAGAAGGAAATGCCTCCCGGACCGTATTTCAGCTGGGCGGTTTTCTCCCTCCCAGATCAGATGGGCTATAGGAATCGCTAACATCTGGCAACACGGTTTTTATTCTCTTTTCAGCCTCTCTACCATTTGGTATCAGCTGAACGGCAACATCACCAAATGTGAGGAAGCCTTTCAAATGGAGGAGGCCAGATGGTGGTGCGGCAGGAGAGCAGCGGGGCCCACCTGGGAGGGCCCAGGGTTTGCATCCTGGGACCTCCCTGAGCCTGCCAGGTGCCCGGGCCACGTCCATGATCCGTGCTGCCTAGGAGCAGGAAGAATTACACTGTGAGGACCCTGCTAGGGATTCTTGTTTCTCTCCCTTCTTCTCTCTCTCATGAAATAAATAAATTAACTTTGGGGGGGGAGAAAGGGCACAGGCCAGTGAATCCATGAATTGGGTAAACAGCCCCAGAATGATCAGGATCAGACTGCACAGTAAACAGCAAACAACCCCTCATCCCCAGGAGCCAGTGCGAGGGCTGGCCCAACCTCTCCCGCTGGAGATCTGGAAGATGATTTCTTCCTGCACCCAGCTCCCCACACACCATCCTGCTTCGAGACGACCAACAGCTCCCCTTCAGTTAGACATACCTTTGCTTGCACTGGGACTTTCCTGAACCTAAGTGTGAACGCAACTCACTGGCCTGGAGTAAGCAGCGCTGGGAGTCTCTCTGAGTTTGCTCCAGTGATTTTACATCTCCTGGCAAGGGTGGCAGTGGCGCTCCGAGATGGGGCATGTGAAGCCACATTTTTTTTGGCTCATTAAAGCCATTCTCCCAATGTTGCTCCCCATGTCATTCAACCTATTTTCAAGCCGTTTTCTCAATGGAGCACTTCAGGGAGGTTGGGCACAGAGTTTGCTAGAAACTGGATGGCGTCCATCTGCTCGTCAAGGCCAGTTTATTCTCCGGCTTTGGCAACCTTCAAATAGCTCCGTACCTTTGCAGGCTGCCGCATAAAGCCCGCTCTGCAGAGTTTGCCCAAGAACCAAGAGGTTGATTTCATCTCGTCTCTGGTCATGGGTGCACAATGCTGGTCCCCAAGTGGGAGCAGGGGCTGGTCCCACCTCCCAGCAAACAGCCACCACACATCTGTGCAAACTCGGAGGTCGTGTTGGACGTTTTCCCTATCCTGGCCAGTGGGAGACATGCTAGAGGCACAGAGTGCTTGGAAACATCAGAAAAACACGCCTGACTCGGAACCTTCCCCACCCACGCGGGGGGCTTACAGCCTCTGCAGGCTCCAAGTCCGAGAGCAGACAGCCAGCTCCATTGGTGGGCTGCAAAGCAGCCGTTTCTGTTCTCTTCTGTTTCTCCCTGCACTGGGCGTGCGGACGGTGGAAGTGCTGGGAGATTTACGCAGACCAGACACCACCACCATCTGTCTGTCTGTGATTCCCAGCCTCTTCCTCGGTGCCCCCTCCATATCCTGCCTGGCAGAGGGACCGAGAACACTAGCTCTGGCAGAAAAGATCCCAAGTCCAGAGCGATTTTCATTCTTTCTTTCCTGGTGTCTAAACACCACATGGGGACAATGCAGCAGCCTGGTAAAGTCCACTCCCGGCGGTCTCTAGTACTGGAGGGTCTTACGGTTCTGTCAAAACGTACCCCGGGGATCAGCGAATGGCGTAATGGTGACATCACGGAGATGAACGTGGTTCGAGTCCTGGGCCTGGCATCTTAAAACGCAGGCTGAGTGTATGTGTGTGTGCAAAAATCCTGGAGGATGGAGGAGAAAGGATTGTGGCATGGCCATTGGGGGTTGGGGTGGGGTGATTTCTTGCTTTCTGTCTCTCTGGTGAGTACATACACTCAATAGTAAAAACCTCTCTCTTAAAAACAAACCAAAACAAAAAAAAAAAACCCTGAGCGGCGGGGGAAACGATCAACAGATGTCATGACGGTTATGTCACCGGACTCCCATGTAGTCAACTGCAGTTCGAGTCCCAGACCTGGTGGCTTAAAACGCACACTGGGTGCATGTGTGTGTACACGCCCAATATCCCAGAAGGAGAATGAAGGCGAAGGGATTGTGATGTGGCCATCCTCTTCCCCGAACCCTGGGGTCAGGGGGTGATTTCTTGCTGTCTCTCTGGTGAGTACATGCACCCTACAGCAAACATCTCTCTTTAAAAAGTTTTCAAAATAATAACAGCTTTCAAAATAATAATTAAGAAAAAAAATATCCTGGGAAGTGTGCACCTCTCCAATGGGTGGTGGGCTGAATGTTAAGCATTAACTGCCTTCTTTAAAAAGCCAGAGCACCAAATTCAACCTTTTATAAGGGCTGATAACGAAATTTAGCTCCTTATACAGATGTAATACAAACCAAGGGTTCCGCCAGGGCAGTTAGGCAAGAATAAAATGGAAGGAATCCAGATTAGAAAGAAAGAAATTAAATTCTTTCAATTCTCAGATGACATCATTTTTAAAAAATTTACTGGAGGGCATGTGCACTCACTGAGGGGAGAAGAGAGAGAGTGACCCGTAATGGAAATGATCACACTGCAGTCCCTTCTCCATTTCTCTGTCTTGTCAGGATTTGGGGCACACAGGAACACAGGCCCAGACTGGAGTGTTTTTCAAGCCACTGGGTCCAGGACTCAAAACTTGCAGTTAGTCATGTGGGATCCAGTCGCCTTAACCACCGTGCCATCAGCTGGCCCCCGATGACTTAATCTTGAATATTAAAAATACTAAGAAATCCACTAATAAAATTGTTATTAAAAAATGTTCAACAAAGTTGCAAGATAAATGGTCAATGTACAAAAAGCAATGTATTTTTATACAGCAGCAATGAGTGAATTAATGATGCAATTAACAAAAGCATTCCGGGGTCAGCAGGTGACATGATGGTTAAGGCACTGGACTCCCATATGGCTAATCATGGTTCAAGTCCCAAATCCGTAGCTTAAAAATCACAGCAGGCACATGTGCGTGTATGCCCCAAATCTTGAGAAGCAAATGGAAGAGATGGAATTGCAGCGTGACCAAGTCCCCTAGGGAGACATTTCCTCACTCTCCCTCTCCCTCCCTTTCTCTCACAAGCGAGCTAACGTGCCTTGTGACAAATGTAAAATTAAAAATTCCATGTATAATAGGATTAAAATATAAAATAGGAATAAATTTAGCAAAAAACATAAAACCTATATGCTAAATACTATAAAACATTGTTGGAAGAAATTAGGACTTAAAAAAATAGAAAGGCACCTCATGTTCATGAATCAAATAGTTTGATTTTTTTTTTCTTTTTTTCAGGGACCAGCGCCTTTATTGGCCAGGCCGGCTACTTGAGCTGGGGGAAGCGCCAGGAGTGGGGCGCCGGTGCCCGGCCGGCCATGCTTCACGGGTTTGTAGGTGATGGAGAACTCGCCCAGGAGCCCAGGCAGTGGCCGACCATCTCGGGCTTGATCTCCACCTGGTTGAAGGTCTTGCGGTTGTACACGCCCACATGCTGCCCACCATTTCCGGCAGGATGGTAACGTCGCGCAGGTGCGTCTTCACCACCTCCGGCTTCTCTATGGGCGGTGCCTCCTCCTTGGCCTTGCGCAGGCGCTTGAGCAGCGAGTGCTGCCTCCGCCGCAGCCCGCGGGCTGGGCGTGCTGTACCGCTGCATCCGCTGCTCGTAGCGCTTGTCCAGGAGCTGGTCCAGATCGACCCCCGGTACGTGAACTTGAGGAAGGTCCTCTGCTGCTTCTGCTCCACTTCTGCCATCTTGACGACTCCTGAGAAAGGCAAATAGTTTGATATTGTTAAAATTAGAATACTTGGGCCAGCAGATGGGGTAGTGGTTAAGGTGCTGGACTCCCACGTGGCTGACCACAGTTTGAGTCCCAGACCTGGCAGCCTGAAAATCACACCAGGTGCATGTGCACGTATGCCTCAAATTCCTGGGGAATGGAGGAGAAAGGATTGTGGCATGGCTACTCCTCTCTGTCTCTCACTTTCCCTCTCTCTGTCTTGCTCTCCAGCAAGTACATACACCCTACAGCAAAAACCTAAGAAAAAAAATTGCAATATTCTCCAGATTGGTCAATAGATTCTATGTAATTCCTATCAAAATTCCAACTGCCTTTTTTTTAAAATTTATTCATTCATTTATTTTAATTTGGCCAGAGAGAGACACAAAGAAAGAGAATGTGAGAAAGCAAGCCACCAGGTCCAGGACTCGAACCATGGTCAGCCATGTGGGAGTGTCCAGCGTCTTAACCACCACGCCACCTGCTGGTCCCTGCAACTGACTTTTTATAGAAACTGAAAAATGAACCTAAAATTTATAGCAAAGTTCAAGGGACCCAGAATAGGCAAAATAATCTTTAAAAAAGAGCACAATTGGAGGAGTCAGATTTTATTCTTTTTATTGCTAGAGGGCATGTGTGCTCACCAGAGAGAGACAAAGAAAAGCAGTGAGAGAAAAACAGCATCTCCAAAGGGGCATGGTCAGACCACAGTCACTTCTCCATTTCTTCATCTTGTTGGGATTTGGGGCTCACATCCACATGTGCCCAGTGTGTTTTACAAACCACCAAGGCCAGGACTCCAACTCTGATTGGCCATGTGGGATCCACTCCCTTAGCCAGCAGGCCACAGGACCAGCCCCGTGTCCACTATTCTGTGTGCCATGTGCACACGATGGTGGTGGTCGACTGGATGGCTACCGTGTCTTACTTGAATACTCTTATTCTCTATGCCTTGAAAACCCTGTTGGTTTGTAGAGAAATCGGTTTCGTGTTGAGCTTATGAAAGCTGATGTTGTTGTCTGTTGTCTGGTTGGCTCTCGTGGCTCAGACAGGCAAGCATTCACATGGTGGACAACGAATGCTTGGTGGACCTCACTTCCTGTGTAGTGACCCAGCTCCCCTGGAGCCGGGAATCTCAAATAAATGTTTCTGTCAGGAGGCTGAGCTCCCAGCTGTGCAAATTGGTCACAGATGTAATTGCATTTGCCCTCTGCCCTGGAAGAAAACATGCCTGTGGTTGGGGGTTTAGATGTCTCAGAATGAAAGACATTACTCCTGGCTCTGGGTAATAGCCGTGACGCTCAAAATCAGCTGCCGCAGAGACATGCCACAGTGTTGCCAGATGTCCAGGAACCACGCCTGGACAGCCAGTTGCCAAACAGGGCCATTGCATTAGTCTGTAGGGCGTTGTCAAGAGCCGTTTCCCGTTGGCGTCTCTTACTTCCAAATGTGACTCTCCCCACCCTTCGGACCCCCTCATGCCCACAGCGCTCCACGACGAGCTCCAGTTCCAAGCTTCTCGACTGGCTGGCCATGGCAGCCCCAGGACATCCACCCTGCCCTTGCTTCAGCGGCCAGAATCTAATTAAAATAAACATAGCAACGAGCTGCTGCGCCCTGCTTGCTGCCGCAGGGGCTAACACAGGGCTGACCTAATCAAACAGCGTTTCCGTGGTGCCTGGCACAAAAATCCCCTCCTAGAGACCTCGGCAGCAGGCATCGAGGCTGAGGAATGACACTGAGCCTTTGAAGGCCTGGTCAGAGCACACCTACCCAGGACGGACAGTTAGGGACAGACTGTATTTTGCTGGGATGGAAAGGGGGAAATACGTGGTCTGACGATCCCTGAAAATACTGCAAAAGGCTCTTACGTGACGGCAACTTGGCCAGTTGGCTTGGTCAAGATCACGGGCTACGCAGCTGGGCCTTTTGTCCCAGAGCTGCTGGGTAACCAACCTTCAGGAGAGCAAAGATCAGGTGACCAACAGTTAGCGTAATGGCTATGTCGCTGGACTACCATGTAGTCGACCACGGTTCGAGTCCCGGACCTGGTGGCTTACACTCACGCTGGGCGCATGTGCGTGCATGCCCAAAATCCCGAGAGGAGAATGGAGGAGAAGGGATTGCGGCGTGGCCATCCCCCCTGGGGGGTGATTTCTCGCTTTCTGTCTCTCTGTCTCTCTCTGTCTGTCTGGCGAGCGCATGCGCCCTATAGCGAAAACCTCTCCAAAAAAAGAATTAAAAAAAAAAAGATCAGTGGAGAGAGAGAGAGAGAGAGAGAGAGAGAAAGAGAGAGAAAGGAGAAGAAAAAGGAGGGAGGGAAAGGGAAAGAATAGGAAAACTTGTGTTGAGTGCTTATGTTTTTTTTTTTATTTTATTTATGATTATAATTATTTTTAAATTCAACCAAAGAGAGAGAGAAAATGTGAAAGCAAGCTGCCTGGTCTGAGACTTGAACTACGGTCAGCCAAGTGGGAATCCAGCACCTCAATCACCATGCTGCCTGCTAGCCCCAAATGCTTATTTATTTATTTATTTATTTTAGTTAGGATTTTCCAAAGAAGCAGAACAAATTAAATATGCAAAGATATATCAAGAAAAGGAGGTGTTTTATGGGAACTGACTCAGCTGGTGATGGAGGCTTAGAGGTTTCATGACACACCACCTACAGGCTGGACACCCAAGACATCCAGGGTGGAATTTGGTCTGAGTCTGAAGGCCTGAGAACCAGGTGCTCCCAGGTAAATGGCAGAAGATGAATGCCCCAGTCCGAGAAGAGAGGAATTCACCCTTTCTCTTTCTGTTCTATAGAGGTCTTTGGTGGATTCGATGATGCCACCCACACAGGTGAGGATGATCTTTATACTCAGTTTACTGATTCATACGTTAACCTACTCCCAAAACACCTTCATAGATACACCCAGAAATCACATGTTACTAGCTATCTGGGTATCTCTGAGCCCCGTCATGTTGACACATAAACGTAGCCATCACATCAGAACCAGCAGGTGGCGTGGTGGTTAAAAGCACTGGACTCTCACATGGCCAACCCCGGTTAGAGTCTCAGACCCGGCAGCTTGAAACTCATGTCAGGCACATGTGCTTTGCATGCCCAAAATCCCAGGAGGAGAATGGAGGAGAAGGCATAGTGGCCAGGCCATCCCCCCATGGAGGGGGTAGTTATTTTTTCACTTTCCCTCACTGTCTCTCTGTCTCTCTCTGAAGAGTGCACATACCTTAAAAAAAAAAAAAAAAAAAAAAAAAAAAAAACTTAACAAAAAAGAAGTAACCATCACTTACTTATTATGCACTTTTCTTTGTACCATAATTTACATATTTTTATTTAACCCTCACAACATATGCCCTGCAATAGATACATGTATTATACCTGCATTTTGGAAGAGGAAGCTGAGATTTAGCAGGATTATATTAATTTGCTCAATGTCACTTGGCAGAATATAGGAGGATTAGGATTCAAACTTCCATCTCTTTTACTCTGGAACTCCTAACTCTATCAGAGTGCGTTCTTTCTCTCTTCATGAACTGGGCCAAGAACTTAACCTTTTTAAAATTAGTTTTTGCTTGAAGAGAAATATAACAGGGTGATCAGTAGAAGACTGGAATATAAAATATATTACTGCACTAGGATCTGGGGAAGGGAAATGGAATACAGTTTTAAAAAGAAAAAAATCAACTAAAATTTATGCTCATTTTAAAAAGAACTTATATCTGTAAGTGCTGATGATTAAATGAGTGATGTTACCGTTTTATTTTCAAAGTTCAGTAGTCATAATTCACCAGACATTTCATCGTTAGTAATAACTTAAAACTTACACTTTTTTAATATGCCAGTCTTTAAAAAATGTACAAGGAAATAGATAGTAGGCCAAATCACTGATAGGCAAAGCAAAATGTTTGAAGAAGACTTATCTATACTTGTGTGTGTGTGTGTGTGTGTGTGAGAGAGAGAGAGAGAGAGAGAGAGAATAAGTATTCCATTGAGCTAACTTCTTACCTTCAATAACTTCATGGAAATACAAAGGGACGTCAAATCTTATTTTCTAGGCTGTTTTTCCCCGTGACTGGAATCTCCAGTATTTTCCTGGTAAGGAGTCTTTTAAGGAACACTGGGAAGGAAATATTGCTAATGCCAATTGCTGACAGTTACAGGCATGCAGTATTGTTAATTAAGTTTCAAAATCAAGATTATCTGGCAGCCACCAAACATGCAATGGTGCCTACAATGTAAGGCTTCAGCTAGAACGCAGTAGGCACTTGGACAGCGAAAACGCAGTGGCCTTCAGACAGCTAAAACACGGTGGGCTCTCGGACAGCTAGGATGCGGTGGGCCCTCAGACAGCTAGGATGTGGCAGCCCTTGGACAGCTAGGACGCGGTGGGCCCTCAGACACCTAGGACATAGTGGGCCCTCAGACAGCTAGGACATAGTGGGCCCTCAGGCAGCTAGGATGTGGCAGCCCTCAGACAGCTAGGATGTGGCAGCCCTTGGACAGCTAGGACGCGGTGGGCCCTCAGACACCTAGGACATAGTGGGCCCTCAGACAGCTAGGACATAGTGGGCCCTCAGGCAGCTAGGATGTGGCAGCCCTTGGACAGCTAGGATGTGGCAGCCCTAGGACAGCTAGGATGTGGCAGCCCTCGGACAGCTAGGATGTGGCAGCCCTCAGACAACTAGGATGTGGCAGCCCTCAGACAGCTAGGACGCGGTGGGCCCTCAGACAGCTAGGACATAGTGGGCCCTCAGACAGCTAGGACATAGTGGGCCCTCAGACAGCTAGGACATAGTGGGCCCTCAGACAGCTAGGACATAGTGGGCCCTCAGACAGCTAGGACGCGGTGGGCCCTCAGACAGCTAGGACATAGTGGGCCCTCAGACAGCTAGGACGTGGTGGGCCCTCAGACAGCTAGGACATAGTGGGCCCTCAGACAGCTAGGACGCGGTGGGCCCTCAGACACCTAGGACATAGTGGGCCCTCAGACAGCTAGGACACGGTGGGCCCTCAGACAGCTAGGACATAGTGGGCCCTCAGACAGCTAGGACGTGGTGGCTCTCGGACAGCTAGGACGCGGCTGGCACTCGGACATCTAAGACGCGGCAGCCCTTGGACAGCTAGGACACAGTGGGCTCTCAGCACAGGTAGGATCACTCAGTATCTCAGACAGGACCTGAGGAGGTCCATAGACGATGGGAGAGCTCTAGGAATGATACTCAAAATAGAAAAACAGGATGAGCGGGCCAACTGGTGGAGGGGTGGGGAAGGCAGTGGGATCCCACATGGCAGACTGCACGGTTCAAGTTCCAGACCCCAACGGCTTGAGAAATGCTCCAGGTGCATCTATGGGTGTGTGCGCCCAAAATCCCAAAAGGAGGGACAAATGGAGGAGAAAGCATTGCAGCGTTGATTCCTCATGGGGAGGCGGGTGCGCTCTCTCTCTCTCTCTCTCTCTCTCTCTCTCTCTCTCTCTGGTGAGCATATGCACTCTCTAGCAAATTTTGAAAATAATAAAACTTAAATAAAAAAGAAAAGAAAGGCATGGAGAGACAGCCCTGACTGGACCAACAGCAGAGTAGCCCTGAAGACTGAGGCGAACTTTGTGAGCTGAGGAGTGCTGGACCTGTCCTTAGCCCTGAGTCTCAGCAGGGCAGCTACATGGGAGAGGTCCCGCATTACCTTGCTCCTGAGGGTACTCGGCCCCCCACTTGAATTACACTCTGTCAGGTTAAGCGCCTCAACTTCCTCCTCTTCCGCCTTCCAGGACCCTCTGCTCTTCTTCATTTCAGCCTCAGCACTGAGACCGTCAAGTCCTCCATGCCTTATTCACGACCTCCGCATTCTCTCTATATCTCCATATCCTCTCGGACATCATAAAGGGGTGCCCTCCACCTCAAACTCTGCCCTCCAGAGCCCCACTCAACAGCTCCCCCAGTCTCTTCATGCACTTGCTATGACCTTGTGAATATTCTAAAAACCACTGAATTGCATGCCTAGGAAAGGTGAATTTTGTGGTGTGTGAATTATATCTCAATAGAAAATACATTTTGTGTTTTAAAAATATTCCTATGAAAAAAACAGCTAAGAAACACATAAAAATACAGAATAGTTATCCCACTTAGATTACATTTGAATGCGTAAAGAATATAAATATACTACAAAGTTTTGTCGTATTTGGTTTAATATAAAACAACAGGACCAGCTCCGTAGGCTGTGATTAAATGCTGTGCGTAAGGAGCCAGATCCCGTATGGCCAACCACAGCTTGGATACCTGATCCCTTGGCTTGAGAATCAGCCAGGCATGTGCGCACATGCTCCCCAAATTCTGATGGAATGGAAAAATGGAGTAAAAGGGATCGCAGGGTAACCAGACTTCATTGGGGGTGGGGAGGGAGTACTTTCTCTCTTTCTCTCTCTCTCTCTTTCTCTCTCTCTGTTGCAGACACATCCTTGGACATTTTGTTAAAAGATCATTGTTAAATAGTTGAATGAAAATAGTGGAAACATGGGAGAAATGTAAAGAAAGACTCATGCTTGTGTGAATTCAGGTAAAATGAAGGAAGATGGGGAACCAGCAGTTAGTGTAATGGCTATGTCGCTGAACTCCCATGTAGTCAGCCATGGTTTGAGTCTCGGACCCGGTGGCTTACACTCATACCAGGCACGTGTGCGTGTGTGCCCAAGATCCCGAGAGGAGAATGGAGGAGAAGGGATTGTGGTGTGGTCATCCCCCCTGGGGGGTGATTTCTCGCTTTCTATCTCTCTGTCTCTCTCTGTCTTTCTGGCAAGCGCACACGCCCTATAGCAAAAACCTCTCCAAACAAAAAAAAAGAAAGAAAGAAAGATGATATCGCTGAAAGGAGGATGTGAGTCAGTCAGGAGGGAGGTCGATCGGGGTGGATGGTGAATGCTGGTTGAATGACTAAAGTTCTACATTTTTATATTAGGGTAAACAAGAAATTAACAGCAACTGCTCAAATTAACATGCGAACAATTTCTTACCCTGCTGCACATACCAATGTCGCCAGTTTCAAAGACTAAGCCATCTTGTTTGGAATATGAGCTTGACAACGAAAGGTTGAAGACTTCTGGAAACATATGCTGATGTCAGTTTTATTGGCAGTGTTTGAATTAGCATTTTAATGTCATGGGAAAAGTCTTTAGAATGGAGAAAGCCTCTGCTTCTTTATGGAGAATGTTTTTTCCCCAGATTTGTACTCCACTAATTCAAGAGTTCCCCACAAAAGGTAAAATAGTGTGGCCCTGTTGCCAGACAAGGGGTTGTACACCCCCGTCCAAGCACCCAAAGCGGTCCTATCCTTTGCTGCTCAACAAAACACAGAGAGGCAAAATTACTGATGAAAAATGAAAAGAGAATTTATTAGTGTTGCCACAACACTGGGAAAACATGTAAGGATATCTTTGGTCAGGCAACTTATAATTTTATAGAGGATGGGGGTGCTAGGGGGCCAATGGGTCTCTATTGAAAAGCATAGATCAGATTAATGTTTAGCTGTATGATCAAGCGCTTCATTAACACAACAGGAATTTCAGTCTTTAGCTGGGGCAGAGTGTTCCTCATTGGTTCGAGCTTCGGGTTATTCATTTGTCTCCTTGGAGTTCTAATGAGAAATCTCAAACAAAGAATATCAGGCTGAGAGAGAAACAATTTTGATTTAACAAGGTGGAGTTAGTCTGGCTAAAGCAGACCCTTGTTACAGTTCTCGCTGTCAATATTTTTATTCCATCTGTATGGAAGAAGGTGACTTTCTGTCTTCTGTGGCTACTTCCTGCTGAATTGGGATGCCACTGGTGTTTGGGAGTGGAGGATCTTGACATGGTGAGCCAGTGCCAAACCCTTTTTTGGACACATTTGAGCAACAAGGAATCTTGGAGAGATTGGCTCTCATGCCAAATCTGCCTGACAGCCATTGATCTTGAAGTGGTTAGTAACCTGTTTTCAAGAGTACTTGTTAGAGTCTTTTCTATGGGAAGCAATTTTAGAAACTTGGATAATAAAAACTGAAACTAGCCATAATTAATAAGTTGATGCCAGTTTATTTTAATGATATAATTGACAAAGAAATGTAACTGTCTCTTTTGCATGCTCTACCTAAAGATAAACCCCAAATTTATAACTGACAGCATCCCATAAGTACTACCAGAACTTTATTAATTTAACATAGTCTTTAGAACACTCATATCAACAAATACCTTAATTTTTATAAAGCCGTTTTTCTAAGAAATCAAAAATGCAACATACCCACACAAGGAGCACACAAGTCTCCATTGCCTTTAGATCAATTATCAAAAGTTAAAGAAAACTCTTACAGTATGATTATTTCCCGTTTCATTAAGAGCAGATCCTACTTTAAGAAACCCTTGTGTTGTAGCATTAAGGGAAAAAAAGCTTTATAAGGTTACTTTTGGGAATAACCTTAAGCAACCTGACTTAGACAAAAATTACTATTCTCTTTTTAAATAAAAGAACACATTTTTATGTCTTGCTTATAATTTATCTCAACATATGCACCTTAAATTTTTTTAGAACTTTTCATGTAAATTACATTTAGTAACAAAAATTTTAACTCCTAATAATGACTTCCCAGAAGCCACAATTTAGAATTGTTTGTTATAGGAGCCAGCAGGTGGCATGGTAGTTGAGGCACTGGACTCCCAGATAGACAACCACAGTTCGAGACCTGGATCTGATGGCTTGAAAGTCATGCCAGGAATGTGTGCATGCATGCACAGGAGGAGAATGGAGGAGAAGGGAATCCAGTGTGGCTACCCTCCCTGGGGGGTGATTTCTCACTTTTCTCTCTGTCTTTGGCAAAAACCTAGAAAAAAAAAAAAAAAGCTTTGTTAGATACTAATAGCTTATAATTATGAATCTTCTAAATTTAAAAGTGCTTTCTTAACAAATTTTTAATGTAAAACAGAATAATCTTATTCATAGATCCAATATCTTTATTCCTACAAAATTGAAAAAACCGAACAGAGAAGAAATTTAAACTTTATGCCAATCGAAGCATTTTAGCTTGAGATGGTTCAGACTTTTTATGAATACTTATTATTTTAATTTACTGCACCATAACCTTTTTTTAAGGGAGATTTTTGCTATAAGTCACATGTCCTTACAGGAGAGGCAGAGAGAGACACAGAGAAACAGAAAGCAAGAAATCACCCCTAAGGAGGGATGGCCACACCGCGGTCCCTTCTCCTCCATTGTCCTCTCAAGAGTTTGGGCATGCATGCACACATGTCCAGTGTGTTTCAAGCCACCAGGTCTGGGATTTGAACTGCAGTTGGTCATGTGGGAGGCCAGCAACATAACCATTATGCCATCTGCTGGTCCCTACTGCAACATAACTTTAAGATCCCAGATTACCTGAAAGGTTTATCTATAATCATCCCTTTTATGATTGCCTAATATTAAATCTTATGTCTTGCTTACTTGTGAAAATGAAATACCAGAAAAAGTTGATTATTTTAAGGTTTTTTTTCTTATTAACTGTTTTATATAGCATGTTAGATATTTACCTTAAGTTGCTAATAATTCAGAAAATACAGCTATTTTCATTAACTCACCATTATTAAGATGAACATGATGTAAATTCCTAGGCAAAATGAGAAAGATATCTTTATAATGTTGAGTTTAATCGGGGGACCAGCAGATGGTGTAATAGTTACATTCCCTGGACTCCCATGTGGTTGACCGCGATTTCAGTTCCGGACCCAGCAGCTTAAAACTCAGGCCGGGTACATGTGCGTGCATGTCCAAAGTTCTGAGGGGAGAATGAAAGAGAGGGGATCACAGCATGGCCATCCCCTCTGGGGAATGATTTCTCACTTTCTGTCTTTCTCTGTGTCTCTGGCACACACGCCCTATAGAAAATAGATCTCTGAGAAAAAAAAAAAAAAAAAGGTTTACTCTGTTTCTTATTAGGTGTGTGTATGCCTACAGCCTCCCCGTCACTGCCCTTGGAAATGATAGTCATTTCTGTCTAAAGATGAAACATCATTCATGTCTATTTCTTTTTTTTTTTTTTTTTGGAGAGAGATATTTCTTTTCTATAGGGCACGTACACTCACTGAAGAGACATAAAGACAGAAAGCAAGAAATCACCCCTTAGAGGGGATGGCCAGGTCACAATCCCTTGTGCTCCATTCTCCTCTTGGGATTCGGGGCATGTACACACATGTGCCCTGTGTGAGTTTTAAGCCACTGGGTCTGGGACTCGAACCATGGTCGACTCCATGGGAGTCCAGTGATGTACACTATTACACCGTCTGCTGGTCCCATTCACGTCTATTTCTGATACTCAGCCCTGGCCTCTGATTTCTCAGTGCCCTGATCTCTTGCCTGGTGGAGGGTGGGAGGGGGAGAGCATTGCTGACATTAACCCTTCACCACGCATTGCCCTTCTTTTCATCCCTGCATTGTCCAGTGACCTATTTTACCCCAGTTCTTCTGATCCTTTTGCTCTGAGAGAGAGAGAAAGAGTCTTCCAATCAGTGCTTGCCTTACCTCTGCATGGGAATCTGAATTTGCCTGGTGACTGGTAGCCACAAATCTGCAAGGGAATGGCACTTACCCTGTGTGTCTGCACTCTTTGGTCGACACATACTATCATTCCGGTGCTTTTCTTCTAAGGCAGACTACCAATGCGTGAGTCTCCGGCTCCAACCCCTGCATTTAAACTTCTGCACCAGTGGCAATAACATCTTCTTCCCTGTCCTCTTAATTGACCAGAATCCATCGTAACTCTTGTCATCATTGACCCATATTCCTTAAGGATTGCAGAGTGCCCTTGTTGGGCAGGAAAAGCCTCCCATTAGAGCCACCACAAAACGTTACTAATGTGTGGACCCACAATCGCTAAAAGGATTAAAACAGGCTGAAGAACCTTAGGTTTGAAAGCAAGTATCAAAGCACCCTCTAGCGGTAGATACAGCACACTACTCTACGGTTTTTTTTTTTTTTCCCCCAAAAAAGAAAAAAAGGCTTACATTGCCAAGATACTGGCCTGTAGAATACCTAGGCATTTGAATCTTATTTTCAGTGTCTTCCAAGAACGCTGAGGTCCGGATAGGATGTGACAAAGGAAAATTTAAGTTAATTAAAATAGGCTACTGATAACCAAGACCAGACAGAATTCATGAACACCGAGACATGGTGTGAAATGAAACAGCTTCCACTGCGGGTTAGGGACGAGCATCCTTGACACTTCTTGCCAGTCTTCCCAGAAGAAAATGAGTTTGAGCCACAAGTGACCAAACTTGATTGGGTGACGGTTTATTGCTTTATTATGCTGTGACCTTGAGCAAGTATCCCTGCTAAGTCACTTCTTCAGTTTGGTCACAAGTAACCAACTCTCTGGAATGACAGAAAAAATGCTCCTTTCTAGACTTTTTGAGAAATATGGAGTCTCACTTTGATTATTTGAGTTCCTGTACAGGTAATAAGAACACAGAGGCCTCATGCATATCCTAAGAGCATGTATAAATTGCGGGACCAGCAGTTGCCATAATGGCTATGTTGCTGGACTCCCATGTAGTTGACCACAGTTCAAGTCCCAGACCCGGTGGCTTAAACTCACGCTAGGCACGTATGCATGTATGCCCAAGATCCCAAAAGGAGAATGGAGGAGAAGGGATTGCGGCATGACCATCTCCCTTTGGGGGGGGGGGGTGTGTGTGTGATTTCTTGCTTGCTGTCTTTCTGTCTCTCTCTTTCTGTCTCTCTCTACCTTTCTGGAGAGCACATGGGCCCTATAGAAAAACCTCTCAAAAAAAAAAAAAGCATGTATAAATTGCAGTTGATCAGGAACATTTAATATAATAATTGAGTTCTTACAGAGAAACAACACAATGTTCTGGAAATAGTATTTGCCTCTAATTGTGGAGGCAAGGGGCTGGTTGGGACAGCCCACAGCCTGCTGGTTGAGGCAGCTGGATCCCACATGGCTGACTGTGTGGCTTGGGTCCTGGACCCAGTGGCTGGAGAGACACATTGAGCATGTGCATGTGTATACCAACCCCCCACCCCCCCAGAGAGAGAAATGGAGGAGAAGGGATTGTGGTGTGACCATCCCACCTGGGGGGTTATTTTTTGCTCTCTCTCTCTTCTCTCGTTCTTACTCTCTCTCATTCTTACTCTCTCTGGAAAGGACATGCACCTTTGGCAAATTTTGTAAAAAAGAACAATAAGGGACCATCCCAGGAGGAGAATGGAGAAGGGATTGTAGTGTGACCGTCCTCCTTAGGGGGTGATTTCTCACTTTCCCTCTCACTGTCTCTGTCTCTCTCCAGTGAGTACATGTGCCCTATGGCAAAAACCTCAAAACAAAAACCTTCCAAGTTCAGGTCGCCTATGAGTTAGGTCTAAAGTTAAACTTTACTAGACCAGAATATTTTGAAATCAGTAGCTCTTTACACAGCAGAGGTGTATATAGCCAGGTTTTATGCATTAAATTTCTGTGCAAACTGTCAGCTAGAGGCAGGGCAGGTGTCACAGGAGTTTCAACATCAATGTAAATGTACTAAAAGAAAAAGAGTATGTTCAAGCGGATGTGCTAGATGCCGCATGCGTGCGTGTGTGCACGCACACACACACACACGAGTAGAAGGCAGTCTTTAATTTCATTATCAATAGAAGAAATAATGCACACACGCAGAAAGGGCAGGCAAGCTTGTTGCATTACTAAGGGGAAAGTGAGTAGATAAACATGCATGTTGAAGTGTCCCAGTTTTTCTAGGAGTTCCTGAAGACTAGCTTTTCATTAGATGTTGTTGTTCTTGTTTTTAAAGAGAAATTTAAAGAAGGCAGAGAAATCAATAAAGCCCCTTAGCTGGATAACAGGGGCTGTTTACAGAGCGGCGAGGGAGGAGAAATGGTGTGGGTGTGAAGGACACCATGTTCGACTAATGCCAGGAGAGAGGGGAGAGAAAGCAGAGGCAGAGAGCAGACATTGGCCACGCTGGGGAGCAGAGAAGTGTGACTGAGGCTT
This sequence comes from Tupaia tana, assembly GCA_026018925.1. Lineage (NCBI taxonomy): Eukaryota > Metazoa > Chordata > Mammalia > Scandentia > Tupaiidae > Tupaia > Tupaia tana. Next base: position 19,873,534 of record JAKSZU010000024.1, on the reverse strand, counting down.
ATCCCTGGGGCTTCCCTAGTACTCCAAAGTGCTCTCCCCAGCACAGCTCCACCTGCCCCTCAGCTGTAGGACCCGAAGGCTTGCATTCTCTCTTTTCACTCCAATCAAATTTCAGCGCAGGGAGAGATCAGAGACACACTAAAAATCCTGCCTTCTCACAGACTGGCTTTTTTATTTGCTATAGGGCGTGTGCTCTCACCAGACAGACAGAGAGAGACAGAGAGACAGAAAGCGAGAAATCACCCCCCAGGAGGGATGGCCACGCCGCAATCCTTTCTCCTCCATTCTCCTCTCAGGATCTTGGGCACGCATGCACACGCGCCCGGCGTGAGTTTAAGCCACCAGGTCCGGGACTCGAACCATGGTCAACTACATGGGAGCCCAGCGACATAGCCATTACACTGCCTGCTGGTCCCTCCTCTGTTTTTATTTTTTTTTATCCTCCTCATCATTCTAGTGACCTTTGACATCCTCATCCTCGCTTCCAGTCCCCACCAGCAGTGCCACAGCCCCCACCTTCCACACCGTCTTCCACAGAGAATGTGTCCCTGTCCCAGGAGTTGGAGTCCCCGCCGCTGCTGCCACTGCCACCATTTCAGCCAGGAATGAGCGTGTGTGAGGGGGCGGAGCTAGCACCCCTGATCTGTGCTTTTCTACACATAGCACTATCCCTACAGCTGATGCCCAGGTCTCACTGACTCATTTCATTCTCCTGCCCCTCCTAATGGGGTGTGAGAACTTTCTGTTTTGTCATGTTTTTAGAATTATCTGTCTAATTTTATTTATTATTGCTGTATTTTAAATTTGTTATAGATCACATGCCCTCAATAGAGAAAGTGAGAAAGTAAGCAGCCAGGTTTGGGACTCGAACTGTGATGGCCCAGGTGGGAATCCAGCACCTTAATCACCCCATCACCTACTGACCCAGCGTGTGAGTTTCTGACCTCTGACATACACTTTTTCTATGCCTCGCCATTAGCTCCAAAGTCCCCTTTCCCCTATCGAAGCCTCTGTAAGTGGGCTGCCCAGTTGAAGATATTCTTACATGTCTTCCCAGTGTGGCCATACTGTAATACATTTCTTTTTCCTCTGCAATCAACAACTTTGCTTCTCTATGTTTTGTTGAGTGGCAAAAGGCAAAAGGTTGGACCTGTTCTGGGTCTCTGGGATGGGGCCTAGGGTCTCTCACCTGGCAGCAGCCGGAGCAAGCGATGCATCTACGCTGAGTAAAATGTAGCCATTGAGGCTGAGGCATCTCAGTGAAAGGTGCACTTGCAGAAACGTCCTTTCCAATGCCTGATCATTGCTTACGTATGTAGTTTCCTTCCGTGGTTCGGGTCAGGTGTGTCGAATAAACCATAGCCATACTGTAACTATAACTGGACCTAAAAGAAAAGTTGAACAAGGAAATCATTATGGCCACAGGAAATAATAAAACATTCATTTCAATGTATACAACTTTGTGTTAAAGCAGTACAGTAAGATGATTAAGAAAAGCCTTTTTGGATCAGCAGATGGCATAACAGGTCACAGGATTCCCACATAGTTGACTGCAGTTCGAGTCCCAGACCGGGCAGCTTAGAACTCATATTGGGTGTGTGGGCGTGAGTACCCAAGATCCAGAGAGGAGAATGGAGGAGGAGGGATTACGGCATGGCCATCCCCCCATGGGGGGGGGGGGTTGATTTCTTGCTTTCTGTGTCTCTGTCTCTCTCTCTCTCCAGTGAGCGCACACACCCTATAGCAAAAATTTCTCTGGGAAAAAAAAGAAAGAAAAGCCTTCTATTCCAGTGCAGCTCCCTTCATACACTTGAAATGATCACACTTGGATACATTCCAGAGGAGGCTATGGACGGGAAATAGAAGTTCAAGGACAAAAGGAACGAAATAAAATTTCTACTCTACAAATAGGGTTCTTTTCATATGTTTTTAAAATAAATGATGGTGGGCTCCCAGGAGTCATGGTATTAGCTTTTATGTGATTTTTTTTCAGCATTGAAAAGTGCGTTTAACTGTACTCAGCTCATAATACAGCAATAGGGGAACAGAACAATAATTCATGACATACAGCATGTTTACTGAACTGGCAATAATGAAATCTGGTCAAAGAAAAGCAGAACTTTGTCCTGTAAGAATTAGAACCGAGGGGCTGGCAGGTGGCATGATGGTTAAGGTGATGGACTCCGCTTTCTCTCTCTCTCTCTCTCTCTCTCTAGACAAATTAAAATAATAATAATAAACAAAAACTTAAATTAATAGTTCTTTAAAAAAAAAAGAGAGAGAATTAGAACCGAGGGGCTCCCTAATCATCTGCCATTTGCTCATAATCATATGGCATCCGCTGTATCTGTGGTTAGAAATGCACATGTTAGGAACTCCTGGGACTTATGGACTTACTTCATTGAAGGTCTCGGTCAACTGTGGCCGTAATGTAACACTTGTGCTGAGTCCCTCTCTGTGCTAAGCAGTCACTTACATAATTCCCGTATTCTTGGCCGTCTTCACGTATGCCCCAGTTTCTCAATTTTAGCCATTACATGGTCAGTTATACAAGGGATATACTTGGCATATGGACAGTCCATCCCTGATGGCCCTAAGTCCAGTGTGGCTTTAATGGAAAAGTTGATAAAGTTGGTATCAACCAGGATGTGGTAAGGTGGACCCAGCTGTGTATTATATTGAAAGAATAAGGGGGGATACCTCTGTCCTTCAGTGTGCTGGGATCTTTCTTTTCTTTCTTTTTAGGTTTTAATCTATCCTTGTCTTTAAGCCTCTGATCTCTGAGAATAAGCATCTGCTTCATGGTCGTATACTTCCTTGTTTTCTTTTGTTTCCCCATGTTTATGCTACTCTTGTTTCTTCTGGAATTGATATGTTTTAAACATAATAGTTCTGTTGGAAGTAAGCTAGAAATTACATCTTTGTAATGCATTAAACTTATGATTAAATTTTTAAAACATGTAGAGGAGTAAATAGTGTCATGTAATTTGGGGGAACATGTGAACGAAAAAATTGAAGGTTACAATTATTTTGACATGTGTCAGATAATGAGATGACAATAATTGCCTGAGTACACATGTACTCCCTAGGGATAAAGAGAGACAGGGGGGGAAAGCATCCCTGGTGGGGTGCAGGCATGTCGCAATCCCATCTCCCTCATTTCTCCATCCTGTTAAAATGTGGAGTGCACACACATGTTCGCTCATCCAGCATGTTTTTCAAGCCACCGTAGCCAGGATTCAAACCACGGTCAACCATGAGGGGTCCAGCTCCCTTAACCACTATGCTAAGGGGCCAGCCTAACAGTTCTTGTCTATCGAGAATAGGATTCCTCTCCCTTGGTATTGTGGATTGAATTACATAGTGCTCTGTCATGGGGGACTGTCCTGTGCACCGTGGGGGTTAAACAGCATCTTTGGCTTCTATTTATAGACACTACTAGCACCCTCCCTTCCTAGTTTTGACACCCACACGTCTCTAGAGCTTACCAAATGGTCCCTGGAGGGGCAATTTATTCCCTCTTGAAAACTCCTGCTCTGTGGGTATGTCTACGCCCAAAATACCATTTTTCTTTTCTTTTATCTGCCGACCACCACTCTACAAAGTCATGGGTTGTCCAGAAAACACCGTGACCCCAAACTCCCCTCCACCTATTGTCTATTTTCCTCCAGGTTTAAGAGAAGTGGCCAGGACATAATGACCTCTACCAGGACTCATTGACTCATTTATTTTTCCAGCCTGCCCCTAATGAGCATGGGAACATTTGACCTCTTACATCAGCTGTATGAATTCCTCTGCAGAATGACAAACTCAAGTTACTCAGGGCTGTTGTGTGCCTAACCTTTATGTGCAGTATTATCTCAGTTATGTAGACACACACATAAACAATCATCTACTACAACTATTGGGTTGTCGAGAAAGTCGTGACACATTTTTTCTATGCAAAAATGACCTGATAGAAGAAGAGTGGTGTTTATTTACTGACCTAATAGAAGAGAGGTCTTTATTTCTTAAAGATCAAATCTTACCGACTCTTTATAGTGAGGTATTTTTTGTTCGTATGGAGTAATAGCTAGGGGTAAAAAGAGGTTAGGAGTCAATAGAGGCAAAGCAAAGGCCACGTAGTATGAAACTAGGCAAAGGGTCAGTGGGCCTGGTACAAGAAAGAGGAGAGCCTGTCTGCTGTCCTGCAGGCTCTGCAGGGAAACCGGCTTGAGCCGACTTGAGCTGGAATATTTTGATATGCAGGAGGAAGGCCTATAGACTCACGGAGTGTTTGCAGACATCAGGTGTGATATGCGGGCTCAGCTATGTTTTCTCCATGGTAAGGGCTGTTTTTTGTGCAGCCTTATTTAACAACAAAAAGGCAAACCCAGGGAAGAAACTAAGCTCCTGATTTTCAAAATCTCGAGAATTGAATATTCAGGTACCCATTGACTGAGGGGCAGAAGGGCCAGGAGACTGGATTGGATTTGAGTTGCCCTCTCCGGTATTAGAAGAAAAATCCCTGCTGCTTGGTGGACTCCAGGAAAGTTCAGTACTTGATTTCCACTGCACTTGGGTTCAGAAGAGGAGGCCTTTTCTTTAAACAGAATAGAGCCAGCAGGTGGCATGGTAGTTAAGGCACTGGGTTCCCACATGGGCTACAGCAGTTTGAGTTCCAGACCTTGTAGCTTGAAAATCATGTCAAGCACATGTGTGTGTGTGTGTGTGTGCCCCAAATCCTGAGAGCAGAGTGGAAGAGAAGGAATTGCATCATAGTCATTCCCCCTGGGGACTGCTTTCTCACTTTCCTTTTCTCTTCCTCTCTGTCTCTCTCCAGCGAGTACTTGCTCCCTATGACAAAAAACAACAACAAAACAAAACAAAACAAAAACACACACACAAAACCAAAACCAAAGCAAGCAAACAAAAAAAAAGCCAGCCAAACAAACAAAAACCAAAACTACATCATCATCATCAAATTAAATCAAAAGCACTATAATTGAACAGCAGAATGGGGGGGATAAAAGTAGAAATTATTGCACTGTTCCTCTTTTTTTTTTTTCTCCCAATTTTTATAACATCACAGGAATAAAAAGCAAAGTAGTTATCGACAACACAAATTCTGCATGTGGGGGTCTTCAACAAGTTCATGGGACATACATTCATGAAAAGGCTATGCATGGGTTTTGAAATCTTCCTGCAGTCAAACAAGCTTATACTTTAATTCAATTTTCCATGTACTTTCTGAAGTCCCCCTCATATAATCAGTTTAACTTTTCCTGCTGGTATATCAGGTCATCTTGTCAGAAAACAAAAGAATGCAGTCCCAGGACCCAGCTGACGGCAGGCATTAGAAACTAGAGTTTCTACGTTTGGAGTATCAATGTCTCTGAGAGATGCTTTAGAATGGGGAGAAATGGAGCCATCCTCATGGTTAGGGGAGCCAAATCCCAAATAGCTGACTGTCTAGTTCAAGTTCTGGCCCAAGTGACTTGCAAAACATGCCAGGCACATACATGTGCATGCTCCAAATCCCAATAGAAGGGAGAAATGGAAGAGAAGGGACAGCGGCGTGACCACACTCCATTGGGGGTGCCTTCTCCCTCTCCTTTTCTGTGTCTCACTTTAGTAAGTGCAAGTGTTCTCTTGCAGAAAAAGAAAATGGGGAGAGACAGAGTAAACCAGGGGAGACAGCACTAAAGAAGACTGAACTCCTAGGATAAACCAATCTACCTGCAGCTTAGGCGAACAAACGTTATCACCAAGAGACTTGCCAGTACCATTTACTTGAAAAGATTCTAAAACAGTCTGCAGAGTTTACAGACGTGAACCACATGCTCAGAACCCGTGTCATTCTGTGTACTTCCAAGAAGCACTTCTGCTTAAAATAGTTCCCTGGTGCTTGTGGGTTCTTCTTACTAATCCCAGGGACGCATTCCAGATACAGAAATCAAAACGGATTGCTTTTCATTTGAAGTTCTGTTTGAAGAGAATGGTGCTGTGTGAATGAAATGAATCAATAAATATGGAATGAGATTGTTATTACCAAAAAAATGCATGGTTATTGAGAACAGAGGCCTACAGGGGAAAACAGTGGGGAACAATTTTTGATTTATGCCCAACTCCCAATAGTGATAACGGAAGAGGTCTGGAGAAAAAGAAAAAGCAATTCTCACAGGAGACATTTCTAAGGTCTGTAACACTTTCATAAAAGTCGCAAACCAAATGACACGCAGAAAGGCCATTCTACTCACTAGTCAGCGTTTGTGTTGCACAAAGCGTCAGTGACATGCTTAGAGGTAATGATACAGAATGACCTTTACCAGCTGAATAATAATGATAAAAGCTGGGGTAAGCTCATCACACAGCAATTATCATTGGGTAAGAAGCCATTCAGGGATTGCAGATATGAACATGTCTGCAGAGGCTGGGGGTGAAACAGCGGGAACTAGTGGGACCTGCCCTGGAGTGGGAAAATGGTCTGTGTGCACTTTCACTTACAGAAAGGGAAGAAGACAGGAAGGCAGGAAGGTACGATATGCCAGTTAAACAAGACAGATCAGAGCCCAGCTCAGTGGCTTACAGGCTGTGCCCTACTTGGGAGGCTGGAAGCCACATGAGAGCCAGGTCTGGTTCCTGAGTCAATCTGAGCATGCAGGGTGTGGCTGTATATGCCTGTGATCTGAGCTGATTGGGAGGTTAGGGCAGGAGAAGCATTGAACAGTGGGACTCTGTCAAAATACCTGTCTCTGGGGACCAGCAGTTAGCGTAATGGCTATGTTGCTGGACTCCCATGTAGCCAATAGCAGTTCGAGTCCAGGACTCGGTGGCTTAAATTCACGTGGGGCACGTGTGCATGTGTGCCCAAGATCCTGAGAAGAGAATGGAGGAGAAGGGATTGCGGCGTGGTCATCCCCCCTGGGGGGTGATTTCTCACTTTCTATCTCTCTGTCTCTCTCTTTCTGGCGAGCGCACGCGCCCTATAGCAAAAACCTCTCCCCCACAAAAAAAAAACCTGTCTCTGGGGACCATCAGGTGACATGGAGGTTAAAGGCGCTGGACTCCCACATGGCTGACCACGGTTCCAGTCCCCAGCCAGGTGGCTTGCTTTCTCACTCCCCCCACCCCCCGACCAAACTGGAAAATAATAATAATTATTAATTAATTAATTCTTAAAAAAAAAAAAAAAAAAAACTATCTCTGAGCCAATCCTGCCACCCAATGGTAAAGGGAGGTGGGTCCCACACAGCCAACCATAATTCAAATCTTGACTGATGGCTCGAGAGACACAGCAAGTGTGTGTGCATGGGTGCCAAACTCTCAACAGGATGGAGAGACAGAGGAGAAGGGATGGGGGCTCGACCATACCCCTTTGGGGAGGCTTTTCCCTCTCTTGTGCGCTCTCTCTCTCTCTCTCTCTCCCTCTCTCTCTCTCTCTGGTGAGCACACACACCCTCTGAAATAATAAAAATAAAACGATGGAGGAAAGAGTCTCCTTTCCCTCTAGGGGTTCCTTGGTTTTTAGTCTACAAAATAAGGAGCCAGAAGGTGGTGCAGTGGTAACATCACTCAGTCCACATGGGAGGAGTTCTGGGTTCACATCCCAGAAGCTTCAGACATGCCAGGGACGCACTCTCGCCTGTGCTCCCGGCCAGCCGTGGGGGTGGCTGAAGACCCTGCTGGGGCACCTGCATCTCTCTCTCTCTTTCTCAGAGGAAATAAATAAGCTTCTAAAAAGAATTAAACTGACAACCAGAGTAACAGGAGAAAAAACTCATTTATTTTGTTAGAACCGTGTGCCTGTGTAAGGGTGGGCCATCAGGAGACCAGAAGAAAGGCCAGGTGTCTGAGGGTCCTTCCTCAGCAGGACAAAAGAGATTTGCAGTTGGTCTGACAGAGGGCGGCTGGGGAAGAAAAGGCAAAGGTCATCTTGTGTTTCCGGGCCAGGCATCAGACCTCAAGTGCCCTCTTTCCGTGCCCAGCAGGTGAGAGACAGTGTCATGGCTGGGTTTGGCCTGCTTTTACCTTTTCACGTAATCCTAGAAACATCTTCATTTGACCAGCTCGGAGTTCAGAGAGCATTTGCAGGGCAATGACAGCACGGGGTTCGGAACACACCCTGCTGGATAATTACGGATTAGCTGGCACAGAGGAAAGCAAAAGACTGGCCCAAGTCAGGCCATTCTGAACTCCACTCCCTTAGGATTATCTCGTGTGAAAGCGGATTTCAGGGACCCTGCCCAACGTAGTGCGGTAAAAGGAGCAAAGCAGTTCGCAGGCAGTTAGCGGGCCAGAGACCCGATTTCCAGTCCTGGCACCATGTCCGCTCGTCTCTTCAAGAGCTTCAATTTCCTCGTCTATGAAATGGACACAATTTTATCTTTCTGAGGGACCAGCAGACGATATAATGGTTATGTTGCTGGACTCCCACGTAGTTGATCATGGTTCGAGTCTCAGACCTAGTGGCTTAAAACTCACTATGGGCATGTGTGCATGCATGCCCAAAATCCGGAGAGGAGAATGGAGGAGAAGGGATTGCGGTGCCCATCCTCTCAGGGGGTGATTTCTTGCTTTCTGTCTCTGTCCGTCTCTCTCTCTCTGGTGAGCACACACACCCTATAGCAAAAACCTCTCTAAATTAAAATAAAATAAAAAGATCATTGATGTTATATATGAGAGGCTTCTGTGTTTGTGCACCTCAGGGCAGTTTGTATAAAGGAAAAAACATCTGCATGTGATTATTTTTGTTTTACAATTATTATACAATTTGTTAAATTGCAGAAGTTGTAAAGATTTATATTTTAAGGCTGGTCCTCTAGTATAGCAGTTAAGCACTGTGTGTACAAAGCCAGATCTCACATGCTTACTGTGGTTGAAGTCCCAGTTCACGGTGGCTTGAAAAACACATCAGACCCATGTGCATGCATGTCTCAAATCATGATAAGATGGCAAGATGGAGGAAAAAGGCTCGTGGTGTGATTATACCCATGGAGGGGGGAGATTTCTCCCTCTCTCTTTGTCTGGCAAGTACATATGGCAAGTTAAGAAAAAAGTTTAAAAACTAATTCTTTAATCTTTCGAATTTAGATTCCTGATCTTGTTTTCCTACTTACAAGTTTTGAAAATTTTACCATGAACAAGACATTAAAAAATATTTATTCCTACTTACAAATTAAGTTAAATTTTATTTAACATATTACACTGCATATTTAAATTTGATATATTTGATATAACATATTCAGTTTCCTTTCCGTACTTCAATTATCTGACTTAACAAATAAAATATTCCTGTGTACTTAAATAACTCATAAATCTAATAAATTGAAATTATAAATATGTTGAGCCTTATGTTCCCATGGATGTTCCAACACTGCATATAAACTTGATAAGATTTTAATTTAAAATAACAAAATCTACTTCACTTAGTCAATTTCAAGTTTTTAAAAGTTTGTTTATTTTAATCACGAGGAAGAGCACATGCATGCCCATGAGAGAGAGCAGGGCCTGGATGTGGTCTCGTCACACAGTGACCCCCTTCGCCAGCCCCAGGCTCTCAGGTTCGGGGGCATACATATGCCCTGCGTGTTTCAGGGCAGCTGGGCCGGGGACCTAAGCCCACGATCAGCCATGTAGCCTCTACAACTACAACTCAGTACCCTTCTACCTGTGCCACCCAGTTGGGCCTCAATTTTATATTTTACATATTTAATTAATTATTATTATTTTTTAGTTTTTGCTACAGGGCATGTGCACTTTCCAGAGAGAGAGAGAGAGAGAGAGAGAGAGAGAGAGAGAGAGAAGAAGAAGAAGAAGAAGAAGAAGAAGAAGAAGAGGAGAGGAGAGGAGAGGAGAGGAGAGGAGAGGAGAGGAGAGGAGAGGAGAGGAGAGGGAGGAAGGAAGAACTCACCACCCAGCATGCATGGCCACACTACAATCCCTTCCCCTCCAGTCTCCTCTTGGGATTTTGGGCATGCACACATGCACCTGTCATGATTTTTAAGCTGCCAGGGCCATGACTCAAACCATGCAGTCAGCTATGTGGGATCTAGCACTTTAACTTTCACGCAACCTGCTGGCCCCAATTTATCTTAAACCTCCTTCCTAGAAATCTTATCAAGCAGCCAGAGACAAAGGCTAGAGGTCCCCACCATGATACCCATTCTGCTTTGACTAAGGAGCTTGATCTCCATAGTAAGACAACTTCTGTCTCCCGGTAGTCTCACCCCTCACTCCTCACCTTTCAGTAATGTGTTGGTCTCATTCAGATTCTAGAGAGAGTCATCTACTAACCACCCTCTGACCCCTGAGCCCATTACCCCACCCCATCCCCATTTACCCCTCTCCTCTGATGGGGTATTTGAGCCACAACCATCTTGCGATCTTCTGATCTTGTGATCTGTGATTTCTGTGTACAGATGTATGTATAAAATAAATATGAGTGCCTTTTCTCTTATTACTCTGCTGTGGGTGGTTTTCAGCAAACCTCAGAGGGATTTTGCCCCTTCGCCCCTACACTACCTATTTGCTTGGAATCCTCAGCAGCTTCTCAAACTGAGCCCTGCAGACTAGAAGCCTGGCAGGTAATGTTCTGTCTGCTTGGCATCTCTCTCTCCCTTGACTTGCTCCATTCTCCGGTTGTCTGATTCCTGTCTGCCAGAGCAAGCAGGAAACCCTACTCGGTTCCCCTTATGCATTTGCACTCCCTTCCTCTGCTCAGGGGCTTAGAGCAGGCATCACTGGTGGGCCAGCAGGTAGTACAGAGGTTAGGGCAGCTGGATCCCACATGGTCAACCTAGTGACTCAAATCCCAGCCCTGGCAGCTTGAGAGATGCCAGGAGCGTGTGCATGTGTGCCTGAAATCCTGAGAGGAGAACAGAGAAGAAGGGATTGCAGCTTGGCCATCCCACCGGGGAGCGATTTCTCTCTCTAGCAAGTGTGCATATCCTAGAATAAACTTTTTTTTTTTTTGAGAGGTTTTTGCTATAGGGCATGTGCACTTGCCAGAAAGGCAAGAGAGACAGAAAGTGAGAAATCACCCCCTATGGAAGATGGTCACGCTGCAATCCCTTCTCCTCCGTTCTCCTCTCAGGATCATCAGAAGGAGTCTCTGTCTTTGTTATTGTTTTTCATGGCATTGCACTTTTTAAAAAAATTATTATTTATTTTATTTATAAAGAAAGTGCATGCATGCAGATGAGAGAGAAGTACCTTGGCCTGTGGGCACAGCTCCTTATCATGGAGCCATCAGTTTGCCCCTATATCTTTTGATATTAAACAATTTCCTTCTGGGTTGTCTGTTTTGCCCTTTAGAAACTCGACTGCCCTCTATTCTGTTAGCCATCCCCACAGAGTGCCCACATCCTGAACCCTGAGCTTCTTCTAGTCTCCTCTCAAAGTTCCAGGCCCTGCCCAGCAACTAGATACAGGATTAGGGATGGTCACTCAGGCTGCACACCAGGCTCCCTGTGTGTTCTGGCCGTGACCTGTAGTCCCTATGGCTGAAAGGCAGGGGCTGAGCCCTGTGGGGAGGCAGCCCACACAAGTGCAGGGCTCAATGGGAGTGTCCTTACTGCAGAAGAATTTCCACACTTAGAATAGATTTAGAATAAGATAAAGAGTGGTGCATCAAACCCATGAGATTATTATTTTAAGACTTTGGTACACATTTGATATTTTAAATATTTATTACATTTAAGAGAATTTGGTCTTTAGAGCAATAAGTTGGCTGGGCAACTCCAATGTGATCTGTGCTGTGGTGTCAATGAGGTGTGCTGTGGGATGCAGTGGGGTGTTCAGTGAGGATTGGGTCTGAGTAGGGGGTGCTGTGGGTCGCAGTTTTCTGCTGTGTGTCTCAGTGATTGTGCGGTGGACTCATAAGGGTGTGCTGTGAGTCACAGTGGGGTGTGCTGTGGGTTAAAGTGGGGAGTGCTGTGGATCTCAATGAATTGTGCTGTGGGTCTCAGTGAGGTTTGGGTCTGAGTGGAGTGTGCTGTGGGTCACAGTTTTGTGCTGTGGGTTTCAGTGATGTGTGCTGTGGTTTCAATGAGGTGTGCTGATGGTCGCAGTAGGGTGTTTTCTGGGTTAAAGTTGGGGGTGTTCTGGGTCTCAGTAAATTGTATTGTGGATCTAAGTGAATATTTCTGTGGGTCACAGTGAGGTTTGGGTCTGAGTGGGGTGTTCTGAGGGTTGCAGTTTTGTGTGGTGGGTCTCAGTGATATGTGCTGTGGTCTCAGTGAGGTGTGCTGTGGGTCACAGGGGGAGTGTTCTGTGGGCTAAAGTAGTGTGTGCTCTGGATCTCAATAAATTGTACTGTGGAGCTCAGTGAGGTTTTCTGTGGGTCACAGGAAAAATTGGGTCAGAGTGGGGTGTGCTGAGGGTCACAATTTTGTGCTATGGGCTTCAGTGATGTTTGCTGTGGTCTCATAAGGGTATGCTGTGGGTGACAGTATGGTGTTTTCTGGGTTAAAGTGGGGAGTTCTCTGGGTCTCAGTAAACTGTATTGTGGGTCTCAGTGAATATTTCGGGAGTCACAGTGAGATTTGGGTATGAGTGGAATATGCAGAGGGTCGCTGTTTTCTCCTGTGGGTCTAAGTGAAGTGTTTTGTGGTCACACCAAACTGTTGCACAGCTCCGAGAGTGTTGTGCTGTGGATTAAAGAGTGGTGTGCTGTGGCTTAAAGTGGGATGTGCTTTGTATTTCAGTGATTTTTCCTGTAGGTCTCAGTGAGGTTTTGGTCTGAGTGGGGTGTGATGTGGCTTCCTGTTTTGTGCTGTGGGTCTCAGTGATGTGTGCTGTGGTCACACTGAAGTGTTATGCTTCTCCCAGAGTGTTGTGCTGTGGACTAAAGTGCGGAGTGCTGTGGATTAAAGTGGGATGTAGTTTGTATTTCATTGAATTTTCTTGAGGGCCTCAGTGAGGTTTGGGTCTGAGTGGGGTGTGATTTGGCTCACAGATTTGTACTGTGGGTCTCATTGATGTGTTCTGTGGTCACACTGAATTGTTGTGTGGCTCCCAGCTTGTTGTGCTGGAGATCAAAGTGTGGCGTGCTGTGGCTTAAAGTGGGATGTGCTTTGCATTTCATTGAATTTTCTTGAGGGTCTCAGTGAGGTTTGGGTCTTAGTAGGGTGAGATGTGGCTTGCAGATTTGTGCCGTGGGTCTCAGTGATGTGTGCTGTGGTGGCCCTGGAGTGTTATGTGGATCCCAGCGCGTTGTGTGCTGGTCTAAAGTGTGGTGTGCTGTGGCTTAAAGTGGGATGTGCTTTGTATTTCCTTGAATTTTCCTGAGGGTCTCAGTGAGCTTTGGGTCTGAGTGGGGTGTGATGTGGCTCACACATTTGTGCTGTGGTTCTCAATGATGTGTGCTGTGGTCGCAATGAAGTGTTTTGCAGACTCCAGAGTGTTGTGCTGTGGATTAAAGTGTTGTGTGCTGTGGCTTAAAGTGGGATGTGCTTTGTATTTCATCGAATTTTTCTGAGGGTCTCAGTGAGGTTTGGGTCTGAGTGGGGTGTGCTGTGGCTCGCAGATTTGTACTGTGTGTCTCGGTGATGTGTACTGTGGTCACACAGAAGTGTTGTGCGGCTCCAAGCATGTGCCGTGGATCACAGTTTGGTGTGCTGTGGTTTAAAGTGGGATGTGCTTTGCATTTCATTGAATTTTTCTGAGAGTCTCAGTCAGGTTTGGGTCTGAGTGGGGTGTGACGTGGCTCGCACATTTGTGCTGTTGGTCTCAATGATGTGTGTTGTAGTCACCCTGAAGTGTTGTGCAGCTCCCAGCACGTTGTGCTCTGGATTAAAGTTTGGTGTGCTGAGGCTGAAAATGGGATGTGCTTTGTAATTCATTCGATTTTTCTGAGGCTCTCAGTGATGTTTGGGTCTGAGTGGCGTGTGATGTGGCTCGCTGATTTGTGCGGTGTGTCTCAGTGATGTGTGCTGTGGTCTCACTGAAGAGTTGTGCCTCTCTCAGTGTGTTGTGCTGTGGAGTAAAGTGTGGTGTGCTGTCGCTTAAATTGGGATATGCTTTGTATTTTATTGCATATTTCTTAGAGTCTCAGTGATGTTTGGTTCTGTTTGGGGTGTGATGTGGGTCGCAGGTTTCTGTTGTGAATCACAGTGATGTGTGCTGTGGTTACACCAAAATGTTGTGCGGCTCCCAGAGTGTTGAGTTGTGGATTAAATTGTGATGTGCTCTGGTTTAAAGTGGGATGTGCTTTGTATTTTATTGGATTTTCCTGACAGTGTCAGTGAGGTTTGGGTCTGAGTGGGGTGTGATTTGGCTTGCAGATTTGTTCTGTGGGTCTCAGTGATGTGTGCTGTGGTCACAATGAAGTGTTGTGTGGCTCCCAGAGTGTTGTGCTATTGTTTAAAGATTTGTGTGCTGTGGCTTAAAGTGAGATGTGCTTTGTATTTCAATGAATTTTTCTGAGTGTCTCAGTGACATTTGTGTCTGAGTGGGGTGTGATTTGTCTCTATTAGGTTTCATATGGATCACAGAGGGTTGTGCTGTGGGTTAAAGTGGGGTGTGCTGTGTATTAAAGTGGTGTGTGCTGTGGGTGAAAGTGGGGTGTTCTGTGTATTTCAGTGATGTTTGTCTTGGGTATCAGTGATGTTTGGGTCTCAGTGGGGTTTGCTGTGTGTCACAGATTTGTTGTGTGGGTCTTAATGATATGTGCTGTGGTCTCACTGAGGTGAGACCAGAAAAGTTAATTGGATTTTTATTCTAAAGGTATTCTCAGTCAGGAAAGTGAATTTTAGAGGGCTCCTGCTGCACTTGGGGAGGTGGAAGACACAGGATATGACTGATTCTGAGCCAACTTTCAAGACCTCTCTGCAGGTTTAAGCACACTGTGTTTTGCTGTCTGAGTTCCCAGCAATAGCAACTGTGTAATCAGTGCTCCCATACAGTTGTATGCCTTTGAGAATTTGCCTATTTGCTAGTTTTTATCCGTTTCTCTCAAATAAAATTTGGTGCTTTTATTTTTAATTTCCTAGAGAGAGAAAGTAAAACAAATAAACAAACAACAACAACAACAAAAAAAAACCTACCCACCACCCCATGAGCAATGTCACACCACAATCGCTTCTCGCTTATTCTACTCTTGGGATTTTGGGCGTTCATGCACATGCATTGAGTCCTGGGCTCACATCACACAGGCAGCCACGTGGTATCTCGCTGCCCTAGCCACCATGCCACCAGCTGGCCCACTCGTTGTACTTTCTCAGAGGGCTGTGGAGAGAGCAGAGCAAACACACGATGTACGTAACGAGGCGCATACTCCCAGCTAAGCCTGAACAGGGAGACACTCCACCCCACAGGCAAGTACCCTTTTCACAGTCTACTCGGTGCCACATTTTCCACATCTGTGCCTTGCATTGGCTCACTCACTGTTCACAGTGGCCCCAAGCTTAGTGTTGAAGTGCAGGAAGGGCGCAAGAAGACTGTGACATGCCCCAGGAGTGGGGGTGGGGAGCTGGGTTCAGCTGTGCATGGTAGGCCAGGACGTCGCCATCATGAATCTGCCATGCTCAGAATAAGCTTTCTTTAAACACAGATATGCTTCTAACCAGGATATGCATCCACCAGCTGATGAAAAGGTTGTGACGAGTGGCTGTTAGAAATCTATCCATGTTGCTATTGCAGTGTCCACAGCAACGTTTTTTTGGAGAGATTTTTGCTATAGGGCGTGTGTGCTAGCCAGAAAGACAGAGCGAGACAGAGAGACAGAAAGCAAGAAGTCACCGCCCAGGAGGGATGGCCCCATCGCAATCCCTTCTCCTCCATTTTCCTCTCGGGATCTTGGGCACACACGTACATGTGCCCGGCGTGAGTTTAAGCCACTCGAACCACGGTCGACTACATGGGAGTCCAGCGACATAGCCATTATGCCAACTGCTGGTCCCCACAGTGACTTTATAGAAGAGAATGACCCCTAACAACAAAAAACAGCTCAACTGGAAAGAATTGCTTTGAGTGACAGACAAGATGCATCCTCTGGTCACAGGTGCTAAGATGTCCCAAGTTAGAAGTGACAATGGACAAGTGACCACACATTCCCTGTACAGGATCACACTTCATGCAGCACAGGGCAAGGAAGCCTTGGCCCTCAGACATGCAGGACCTAAATTTGGCTTGGTCGAACAGGAGAAGGAGTGTGGAGTCAGCGATGGGGTGTCACAGATAATGTGCTATTCCGAGCCTACACAGTGCAAGGACAGAGAAGGTCCCAGAATAAACCTGGTTGAAAATAGCATCCCAGTTGGCTTTTTTTTTTTTTTTTTTTTTTTTTCATTCTATCGTTTACAAGGAGAGGAAAAATAACTACCAGAATAGTAATTTAAATAATCGGAAGACTAGCCAGGTGGCATGGTTGTTAAGATGGCTGGATCCCATATGGTCAACTGCATGGTTTGAGTTCAGGACCTGGTGGTTTGAAAAAACAAATAACAACAACAAAACACCAATGTGTGCCCAAAATCCTGAGAAAAGAATGGAGGAGAACGATTTGTAGTGTGGTCATCCTTCTTGAAGGATGCTTTCGCTTTCTCTCTCTCTCTCTCTCTCTCTCTCTCTCTCTCTCTCTTTCTCTCCCTCCCTCTCTCTCTCTCTCTTCAACAAGTGCATGTACCTTTTTTAAAAGAAGAATCAGGTACACAATATTTTGTTTAGCTAGATGAAACATCTCTGCTCTTGTCCTAGGACCTCTCTGCCTGGTTTCTGGACCTGGTTCCAGACCAGCCTAGTGGCGTAGTTGGCAGTAAATCAAACTATAGAGCTGGAAGCCACGTGGCCATTGGTGCTGAGGACTCTGGAATTGGCCTGGAAACATGACAGGTACACCCAGACAAGATCATGAGGGGCAGGAGGGCTGGAGAAAGGATCGCAGTGTGACAAGGCCCTGTCAAGGGGGCATCTCTTTCTCTCTCCCCTCCTTGTACACGTATACGTGTTCTCTATCATGAATAAAATAAATATTAAACAAAGACCTGGTCCTATCACTTTCTAGTGGGTGACCTTGGGAGCAGTCACTTAATCTAGCTTCATGCCAGACCTTAGCTACACAGATAAAAACGAGACCTCGGGCCAGCCAGTTTGTGAGGTAGTGAAGGCAGCTGAATCCCACATTGCCTACTGCCGCATAAGTCCCCGACCCAGTGGCTAGGTGAGTGTGTGTGCCCCAAATCCCAAGACAAGAGTGGAGGAGATGGGATGATAGCTTTCTTACTCCCACACCCCTAGGTCTGTCTTCAGCGGGCACATGTGCCCTATGACAAATACATAATACATAAGACTCGACCTCAGGGAACCAAGTCTGGTATGGGGTGGCGGTGATGAAAGTTTTAGAATTTTGTCATGGACAATTTTGACCACTTCTCAGTTTTATTTTGCCTTTAAAAATATTTATTTATTTATTTATTTATTTATTTATTTATTTATTTTTAGGTTTTTGCCATGGGGGGATGTGCTTGCCAAAGAGAGAGACATACAGAGAAAAAGTGAGAAATCACTTCCAGGGGGAAGGTCATGCTACAATCCCTTCCCTTCCATTCTCCTTTTGGGATTTTGAGCTCGCACACACATGTGCCAGGCTTGACTTTGAAGCCACTGGGTCCAGGACTCAAACCGTAGTTGGCCATATGGGAATTCAGTGCCTTAACCACCACACCACACTACACCACACCACCTGCTGGCCCTCAGGTTTTCTTTTTTTCAGTCATGCACATCTGATCAAATATAGTCAATTTGTATTAAATTAAAGAAAATAGAAACAGAAAATTTCCTAAAAGTCCAGGAGACTCCAAAGGAAGCCCATTATACTGAAATGCAAGTATTTGAATAGAAACAAATTATGATGCAATAATTCCCATGCTTGTTTACGATGCAAGAAAGGACGAGAGTTAACCATGCTACACTTCTGAATCTGAGAGGTGTGATCTCCACAATGAAGTCATTGTAATGAGTTATGAAAATGTCTGCAGGCTCCATGATGCATGATGACAGAGGAGTGTGGGCATGACTGGCGTCTGTTACTCACACCCATAATTGCAGATGTTCCCAATTCAATGAGAAGTTAGTGAAAGCTTTCCATTCTGGAACATAGGGACCTCTTGGGATTTGTGGGCCCAAGGTTAGGAAATATCTAGTGGGGACTGGCGGTGGCCCAGTGGTAATGCAACTGGACTCTCAGGGGAGGGTCCTGATTTCACCTTGTGGGACCTCCCTGAGTGGGGGGAGGGGGGATTCTTGTCCACTGAGAAAGGGCAGGGTGGATCGCAGTGTGAGGACCTTCTTGAGGTACTTGTCTCTCTTCTCTCTCATGAAGAAATAAAACCTAAAATTAAAAATCATTCCAAAGTGAGGCCAGCAGGTAGTTTAGTGGTTAAGATGGACTCCCACATGGTTGACCATGGTTCAAGTCTTGGACCCAGGGGCTTGAAACTCACGCCAGGTGCATGTGTGTGCATGCCCCAAATCCCGAGAAGAAAATGGAGGAGAAGAGACTGTGGTGTGGTTATCCCCCTGGGGGTGGGGGTGATTTCTCACTGTCTGTGTCTTTGTCTCTCGGATGTGCACATGTGTCCTATAGCAAAAATCCCTCAAAAAATTATTACAAAATAGAAGAAACCTTTCTCTGGTCCTGGGGAGACCATGTGTCAGGCTGTTGCTCTCTCACACAGGGCCATATGGCAGCGGGTGAAAAGCCAGCTTCTGGGTAGAAAGCTGCTCCCTGCAGTAAGCTGTCTGACCTGAGCTTTCCGAGCCTCAGTTTCCTCATCTGTCAGAGGAGTGACAGTGACTGTTTCATAGCGACTCACGCTGTGAGCAGGAGCTAAGGAAACACTGAGCCCGAGGCCTGCCACCCGAAGATCCAGGGTTGACCCAGAGCTTTTGGTGTCTGTGGTGAGAATCTGACTCACAGAACTTGGATAAAATAGTGCCCAGGCAGCCTGAGTTGTTTTTCCTTTACTGATCAATGTTAGCAAAAGCACAACTTTAACAATTTGCATCTTGGTTGGTACACAGTCTACCTAAAAATCTTCATCTAAGTCTAGCAAATTGTTGCCAGCACCTTTAATGGGCTTTTGAATAATACTCGGTCTCATTGACTAACATAAACACTTCCAAATAGTTTAAACTGCATATACAGACATAACCAAATAGATTTCATTTGTAATTTTTTTAAGTTTATTAACTTTTTTCCATGAGAGCGTGAAAGAGTTACCCCCAACTGGGTTTTCATGTAGCGATCCACCCTAGACTCCGTGTGCTCACAGAGCTCCCAAGACACAAAGCCAGGACCTCTCCATGTGGGGCCGATGGCATTGCCACTGCTCGAAGCTTCTAATACTCCATGTTAATTATTTCTGGGTTTCGAGAGCTATTTATCTATTAAAAAATAAACTATTTTATCATCCTACATAATTTTAGCTCACTAGTTATATTTATTAAATATTTAAAGAACTAATCCCAATTCTACACAAACCCTTTCAGAAAATAGAACAAGAAACACTCCCCAACTCACCCTGCAAGGCCACTATCTCCCTAACGAAGACATCAAAAGCAAAGAAACCTACGGACTGATGTCCCTCGTGAACTTAGATGCAAAAATCCTGAACAAAATATGCGTAAATGGAATCCATCAATATGTAAAAGGATTGTACACAATGGCCCAGTGGGATTTATCTTCTTACATAATTTGGGACGTTTCCTTCCTATGTAATTTTTTTTTAGAAAGATTTTTGCTATAGGGCACATGCACTTGCCAGAGAGACAGAGAGAGACAGAGAGACTGAGAGCAAGAAATCACTCCTCGAGGGGGATGGCCACTCTGCAATCTCTTCTCCTCCATTCTCCTCTCAGGAGTTTGGGCATACATACACACATGCCCAGCATGAGTTTTAAGCCACCAGGTCCAGGACTCGAACTGCGGTCAACTACACGGGTATCCAGCAGTGTAACCATTACGCCATCTGCTGGTCCCCCCTATGTACTTTTAAAAAAATCTTTTTTTTTTTCTAAACTTTATTTATTTTATTTATGATAGTGCATGTGTGCACCAGAGAAAAAAGCACCCCCAATAGAGTCTTGTCACACCGTGATCCCCTTTTCCCGAAACTCTGGATTATCAGGCCCTTGGGCACTCGGCATATTTTCAAGCTGGCCCCAGGGATTCAAACCTGCAGGCTGGTGTGTGGCTTCCACACTGCAGTTGTGTGTTGCTGCCTGTGTGACCAGGCTGAGTGCCATATAATTTTGGGGGCCACTCTGCCTCACACACTATAACGTTAGCAGATTGACTTCTGGGTATGTGTTATGGCTTGACTAGTCAGTCAAACTTTATATAAAGGCATTGCGTAATGCTATTCTTTATTGCTCACTGGAGAGACGGAGATGGAAAATAAGAAATCATCCCCTGGGGGGATGGCCATGCTGCAATCCCTTCTCCTCTCAGGATTTTGGGTGATCATGCACAAGCACCCAGTGTGATCGTCAAGCCACTGAGTCTGGGATTCGAATTGTGGTGTCGGCCAAGTGCTTTAACCATGCCATCTGCCGGTCCCCAATGCTCTTATTACTAATAACTGATATTATTAGTTTAATAAGAAGCAGAAACACATGGAAGTTGCAAACAATGGTTTACAGAGTCTCAGTGGGTGTGAGAGACGCAGAGACTCATGCTGACTCTGTAAGGTGTATGATTCGGCATCTAAGAAGGCAATTATGACAAAACATTCCAGAAGGAGAATGGCATGCATAAAGCAAACCCGCGTCTCTATTCTGACGGAAAGTGAGTGGGCAAGGAACCATGGGGGAGATGACAGAATGTGTGGACAGTGGATGCAACCCTTGGCCCCTCTGTACTTTACTGCGGCTGATGCTTAACAAAGTCTGTTTTTCTCCCTTTTTGGAAAATAGCTTTTCTAAATAATTATTTTATTTAACTTTATTTATTTATTTATTTTAATTTGACCAGAGAGGGACAGAGCGAGAGAGAGGGAAAACCAGGTCCAGGACTTAAATTGCGGTCGGTCATGTGGGAATCCAGTGCCCCTGTCCACCATGCCACCTGCCAGTCCCCTCAGAGAATAAATTTTAAATAATCATAATATTTAGTAGCTGCATTTTATGATTTTGCCTGTAATCAGAAACTCAAGATTAGAATTAGGGTTCCTTTCTACTACTTTGCAAATGAGCAGTACATCTGGCCAGCTCTCAACAATTTGATAAGGGTCATAAATATTTCGCTGGCTGGACTAATTGTGGTTACTTTCATTCTCTTTTTGATAACTTTCATTTCCTTCCATGAAACTTCATACATTTCCTGTGGGGTAAAGAAGAGAGCAATTGGGGTGGCCCAGACCTTTATCATTTGCAAGCAGATGTGTCAAAACGAGTCTCGTGACCCTCCTTAATGGTTGGCCATACTATAGGTGAGTTTTTTTAAAACAATGTATTGAGAACAGTTCTTAAAACTGCAGAGAAAGGAAAGGAAATTAAAGATGATTCCTGCCTTTGTGAAATTAACAGTCTAGGGACTAGTAGGTGGTGTGGTGGTTAAGGTGCTGGACTCCCATATGGTCGACTGCGGTTCAAGCTCCAGATACGGCAGCTTGCTTTCTCACACCACTCTCCTCCTGGTGTGAGTACACATGCCCTATAGTGAATTAATATTATTATTAAAGTAATAATAATAAATTTTTAAAAAATTTTAAAGAAATTAACAGTCTTGGGACCAGCAGGTAGAGGGATGGTTAAGGTGCTGGACACTCCCACATAGCCAATCACAAGTTCTAGTTGGGAGCCTGGTGGCTTGTTTTCTCACTTTCTCTCTCTCTCTGGGCAGATTAAAATAAATGAATGAATAAATTAAAAATTAAATAAATACATCTTTTTTAAAAAAGGAAATGAACAGTCTAGCTTGAGAATATAAACTGTAATGCAGGGAACAACACGCAACTCCACATGAAGAGCTAGCATTTACTAAGCTAGTCTTATGGGACAGGCACTGTGCATACACACACACACACACACACACACACACACACACAAATACAAAAACCTGGGGGAGAGCAGTATTTAAGTCTCTCCTGCCCCCTTTAAACTACAAAAGTATTGAGGTTTTGAGAGATGAAGTGACCTCGCCCCAAATGGCCCACATAGACGGGTGGAACCAAGTTTCGCACCTGGCGGAGAGTTTCCAGGAGAAAAGCTGATTCAGAGAAGAGCTGCAGGTAAGGACTGAGATTGGTCTTTAATTCTTCTGTAGCCTTGGGCCGGTTATTTCATGGACACGATTCCCAGCTTTATTATGTGCAAAGTGCCCCCCCCCCCCACTCCCTTGCCCTGAGAGTGAATATAGAATAAAGATTCAGTAGGGTCAACCAATGGATTGAAAAGAAACTCACATCCCTGGAACTCTCAGAGGCGGCCCAGGTTCCTCAGATCCCAGCATCTGCGCTGACGGACCCCTCTCTGTTTTAACAAAACCGGGCACTCTAAAAACGGCTAAATGGAATAGAATGGTTGCCTGCCTACACTCCTCTGCTGCTGCCATCCCCCGTCCCGAGTTCCCGCCTTCCCGCTCCTTGCCAGAGCAGCCTGCCTAGGCACCTGCTGGGACACGCTTGACATCAGAGAGAGTAGGCACCCCTCTCGGGGTGACCTTTTCTTGGCCAAGGTGGTCGCACGCCAAGGCCCCTCCTATCTCGGGGCACTCGGGTGACAGTGCGCGTCTTCTTTCTCCCGGCTTTCATTGAGGGGTGAAGGGGCCCGCGGCCGCCACCCGCTGCTCCCTGCTCGGGGCGCGCTCCGGGGCGGCGGCCTGGAGCTCGGGCCCGGGCCGGGGCGGGGCGCGGGGGCGGGCCAAGCGCCGCCAGGGCGCGGGGCGGGCGGGCTTAAGAGCGCAGCGTGCGCGCCCCGGGCCTCGGCACAGCAGCCCCGGTGTCCGCGCTGCGCGGCCTTCCGCCGGCCCCCAGCAGGAGCCCGCGCCCGGGCCACAGTGACAGCAGCCGCGAGGAGGAGACCCCAGGCCCGACGCGGGTTCGAGCGCGCCGCCCCGCACCATGCCCCGCATAGATGCGGACCTCAAGCTCGACTTCAAGGATGTCCTGCTCCGACCTAAGCGGAGCAGCCTCAGGAGCCGAGCCGAGGTGGGGGCCGCTGGGAAGTCCCAGCCCGCAGGGGCGCGGAGGAGGTGGGGGGTGGCACTGTCACCCTGCCTGAGCGGCGAGCCTGGGGCCGGGAGCCGCGCCGCTCCCCCCGCGCTGTGCTAGGGGCAGAGATGGAGGCGCCCGGCTCGCCCGGAATCCTCTGTCCGGCGGGGTGCGCCAGAGGAAGTTTACCGGGAACCAGCCCCACGGGGGAGCGGGGATCACGTGGCCCGCTGACTTAGAAGGAATGGGGTGGGGGGCGAAGGGGAAACTGGAGCGGATGGAAAGGAGAAGACCCCGCGGGCCCCGATTTCCAGCACCGTCTCCCTGTGCTGGGACCCACGGCTGCCGCAGCGTCCGGGCCAGCGTTGTCATGTTCCTAACGTGCCTGGAAAACCGGGGAGCTTCATGGCACAAATTCAGCGTTTACTCTCCGAGAGTGGGTGGCCTTGCTGGGAGTGGGGCCAGGGGACGCGTTTCTGGTGGCACCGTGGACCTGGATAACCCGCAGCCGCAGCCCAGCTCAGCCCTGGAGAAGCCGAAGACCCCGGGGGGTGCTGGTGGCGGAGTGAATTGGGAGCCCTCGGCATTTTGCTAGTTCTGTGTTGAGAAGCGCCAGGCCTTAGGAACAGGTGGAGACCCGGCTGGAAATAGCCCGGCGCGGGGGAAGGGAGGCCAGTCCCTGAAGGGTAAAGTAGTTGCAAGGACAGGCAGAGGCCCCTGGAGCAGTGCCGCTGGTGACAGTGCTTGGCCGGTTGGCTAGGCTGGAGAGGAAGGCGGGGCCCGGCTGTGCCTGCCCGGGGTGGTGAGCTGGGGGGCCGAACCAGCCTGCTTCGCTGCTTCCACTCAACTCCACACACAAGACCGTAAATAAACACCCAGGGCCGAGAACTCGCTGCCCACCCCCGTGCCCGGCCTGCTGCAGTGCTTGCTGCTGCCAGCCCAGGGCGTGTAGGGAACCGGTGTCCTGCAGCAAGTCACCTTCTCCAGGGCAGCCTTGGCTGGCTGGGGCGGCAGGAACAGGAGGAATAGAACTGAGGCGTGATTAACCCACGTCTGCCCAGATCAGCCACGCTGTGGTTGTCCTTGGCCAGTTGTCCTTTTAGGTGCTGAAGAGCTGACTCTTAGAACCCCAATAGTTTAGAGGGCAGGCCTGGGTCTCCAGAAGTCCAAGCTGTAGCTGGTGCTCAAGGGTCAGATGGAGATGGCCCGGGGATTAATTCTGAGCAGACTGATACCTTAATGGCCTGGGTAGTCTCTAAAATGCTCAAAACCTACTGAATAGAGAGTACGTCATTTGTTTTTTAAATTATATCTTCAAAACCAGGATGTAGTGTATGTATTTTCTGAACCAAGGATTATCTGGAAAAGGTAAAGCATTTAAAATTTATGTGCTAGAACGGATTATTCCTCCCCAGGGAAGAATGCCATGCCATGCAACACTTGATTTTGTAATTCTGGCTGATTGTAACTCGATGTCTGAGTTTGGACCGCACCTTGCAGTCTGCACATGTGGGTTGCAGTGAGAACTGAGTGCCCCTGAAAAGAGGTTTTCACAATTTCACTTCAGTGGGAGTTTGCCAGCTACGTGTCTGGAAACCCGAGTTCACTGGCCTTGCTTTTTCAATAGTTCCCCTAGTGGTTTAGCTCCTGGGTGCATTGAGGCTTCTGCGTGGCCAGCCACCCCCCCTTAATCTGCTTTCCTGCCTCAGTGGTGTTGAAGGATCTATTAGACCTCTCTCTCTCTTTTTAAGAATTTTTTTATTTAGTTTTATTGATTCTTCTTCCATTTGGTGAGAGAGAGACAGAGACACAAAGAGAGAGTAAGAAAGCAAGCCACCAGGCCTAGGATTGGAACTGCAGTCGATTGTGTGGGAGTCCAGCACCTTAATCACCATGCCACCTGCTGGCCCCAGGCCTCTCTAACCCCCCTCATACTTTTTTCAGTTTGCTTGTTAATGCCTAAATTTCCTTTATTTGCCCCCCCCAAGCCCATTAATTTCCCTTTTCCATAAGGAAAAGGGACAGAGAGAGAGAGAGACAGAGACAGGCACGCCCCGTTGGGCTCCCATACTGCAATGAACTCCCAGCCTCAGCCAGCCCCAGACTGTGGGCATGTGTGTACTCGATGTGTTCAGGGAAGCCTGTGGATACGAACCTGGAATGCTGCAAAGTGGTCCAGCCTTGCAGAGCACTGTGTTACCACTGCACCTCTGTCTGCCCCTCAATGCCTGACATTTCTGTACACAAAGAGTCAGAAGCTTGAAACATGTGCACCCTGGCAGAAGTGATACCTGAGTGCACATTTGAAACTCAACAGCAGATCCCAACCCTGAGCCCAAAGGAGCTCATGTACACCCAGGGGCAGAGTCTGGCGGGGGAAGGAGTGTCTTAGTGGTGGACAGCAAGCTTTATAACTGTGACAGCTTTGCTCAGAGCCAGCCCTGTGAAGGATCATCAGGCAGTGAGCAGGAAACGGAGAGAGTGCGTGAGTGATCTCCCAACCGGGAATTTTAGTGCCCCTGCTGGGACGTTCTGTAAGAATCACATAAGGTGAATTTGAGGTCAACTCCCAGAGGCAGAGCAAAGGTAGGGGTGGCCCTTGTGGCTCTCGCATGTACTCTAGGTAGACAGTCCTTCTCAGCTGTACCAGCCCTTAGTACAGAAGAATAAAGTGCTGTAGGGTTGCGTGGGAGCATTTGGATAATCTTTTCAGGGGAGGTGACATGTTTGTTGACTGAGGCTAGACATTTGTTTTTGTATGTTATACTGGAGAGCTTGCATTATTCATTTCCCCAGAGGTGTTCTTCTTTGGGACCCATTTCTCGCTCTCTCTATCTCATCTTACTCCTTAAGCTAGAACTTAAAAAAAAAAATGAGTAAACTTACTAATGCAACCTGTTTTAGCCTGTTGTGTTGCTAATTATAAGAATAACTGAGTCTGGGCAACTTATAAAGAATAGAGGTTTATTTAGCTCACGGTGTAGAGGTCCAAGGTCTAGCTGCTGAGAACTGTTTTGTTTTTGCTTTTTGAGAGGAAGAAAAGGGAAAAAGAGAGAGCCATGATAAGTATCTTCTCCAGAGAGAAGAGTTTTAGTTTAGCTTTCTCTGTCTGTGACATATCGGCCCTGTGAGGATGCGAGCATGGCAGAGTGTAGGGAATATCGGGCTGAGAGAAAGGAGTCTCTGGCTTTCGTTCAAGCTCTGTCACTGTTTGATTACCTTTGCCTCTGTGTTAGTTTTGGGGGCTGCTGCCACAAAGTGCCACAAATGGTTTCTCTTAAATAACAGAAACCTGCTGTCTCTCCATTCTGGAGGCTTAAAGCCCCAGATCGAGCTGTCAGCAAAGCTGATTTTTTCCTAGGGTGGTAAAAGAGAATCTCTTTCAGGCTCCCAGTGGTTTCCTAGCCATCTTTGGCATTTCTGACTTGTAGACATCTTCCCACTCTCAGCCTGCATCTCCTTGTGGTATTCTGCCTTTCTGTGTATCTCTGTCCATGTTTCCCCTTTTACAAGAACATCAGTCATTATACTAGGGTCTCCTCTAGTGACCTGGTCTTAACCTGATCATCTGTGAAGACCGAATGTCCAAGTAAGAGCACACTCATAGGTATTGGAAACCAGGACTCTGACACCTCTGTTGGGGAACCACAGTTCAACCTGCAGAGTCCCTGTAAGTCTTACTCTAAAATGAGAGGGTTTGACTAGGCTTGTTCTTAGTAATGAATGCACCACAGTTGCCTGGAGAGACACTCCAAAACACACTCATTGTCACCAACACAAAGAGCTGATCTGTGAAGTCTGGTTTGGTCTCAGCCTGTGTGTGTTTCTGAAGTCATCCTAAGAAGATTATTTTTTTAAACAACTTGTCAGCATGCCCATGAATTCCCCAGAGAGACGGAGAGGGAGAGGGAGAGGGAGAGGGAGAGATCACCCCAGTAAAGAGTGATCACACCACAATCCCTTCTCCTCCATTCCTCCAGCCCTCCGGGATTTGGGACATACCTGCACACATATCCAGCATACTTTTCTTTGTTTCTTTTCTTAATTTTATTTATTATCATTAGTTTCTTTTTCTTTTCTTTTCAATTTGCTGTAGGGCACATGTGCTCACCAGAGAGACAGAGAAAGTGAGAAAGCAAGTCGCTGGGCCCAGGAGTTGAACCATGGTTGGCTATGTGGGAGTCTAGCATGTTAACCAGCATACTTCCTGCCGGTTGTACTTTTCAGGCTGTCAGGGCTGGGATTTGAGCCGTGGTTGGCCGTGTAGGATCCAGGTCCCTTAAACCAGGCCACAGGGCTGGCCCTGTCCTAGGAGGATTCTGAGTGTGCCTGCGTGCACTGGACTGACCTCTGTGTGCAACCTGGGGCCTGCTGCTGGTGCTGGAGCAGCATGAGTGCCTCAGAAGCCTGAGCCCAGTGACCAAGCTGCCTGGGGTTGGATCTATACCCAGGGGGCTGGGTCAGGGCATACCAAGCCCTGCCCAGCAGAGGCTGGGGGCCAAAACACAGGCTCATTCTCACCCCTAGCCATGCAGTATTCCACATTGGGACTGCACAGATAAAAGATGTCCCGACACTCAGACAGGCATGCCAGATAGTGAGCCATCTGTGTGACAGAGGCATTGGTTGACCCACTGTCATCCATAAGTCTAGGAAAAGGGGCCCCCTCCTGGGCCGGCTTCGTTCCTCCTGGGCCGGGCCTGAAGGCTATCCCCTTCCTTCTGGGCTGTGCTCTGGCTATCCCTCCCCAGGTGACCTCAAGCTGGTTCTGAGGCCTGCGTGGGCCTCCCCGGGCCTGTCTTCCCAAGGGCACTGATGCTGCTGGCATGCTCACCGCTAACCTTGGAGAGTGGCCTGGTGGCAGCAGTTGGTGGGAGCAGGTGTCAGTGTGCATAGAGTTGAGTGTGCAATCCAGGACGTCCATAGGCTACACATGAAGGTTTGGGTGGGAAGGGAGGAGGGTGTGCCCCAGGAGCCCAGGCTGCCTCTCCACGCCGCCATGTCCCATGTCTTCCTGGCTGTGAGTGACTCCCTTTATGTTGCGGTAGGAGAGCAGGGCATATTCTAGGGTGCAGTGTGCTAGCTTGACACAGGACACCTCTAAAACACGGGGGGTGGGTCTCCGCTTGTACTTTGGTTTTTGTTTGCTTGTTTTGTTTAGATTTATTTATTTCTTCCATGAGTACAATGGACCAGGTGAGGGTGGGCACAGAAAGATGCTCATAACGACCCAACAGGAGTGGTGGGTGGGAGGTTAAGGGATTAATAGTTTGAAGCTGGCCACTGCCAGGCCTTTATGCCACCATTACCGCTCCCCCCCCCCCCCCCGGCCTCAGCCAGCCAGGATCATGGCACGTGCATGTATGTACCTGTGTGTTCAGGGAGACCCCCGGAAGTCAGCCCCAGCCCCTCCTGAGTGGCTTCAGCATTGCAGTGTGTTGCATTACTGCTTCACCGTGCAGCCGGCCCGCGTGGATATTCGAGCCCCGGAGGTGGGGTCGCTGGGCTGACCTTAGGGTGTGCTGTAGAGTGGCAGAAGCAGGTGCAATTGAGGTAGGGGAGGAGAGCTGGTCACTTTGTGTTCCCTTTGAATCACACTTAGCAGAGAGGGAAGTGTGGAGGTGCATTCTCAGTCACACTGACCAGCCATGGCAGGTTAAATGCCATGTTTTGTTCCTGAGAGGCTGGAGTATTTAAACAGTTTCTCTCTCTCAGTAACCATCCAGTGCATTTTGGGTGTGTGTGTGTCTGGGTGGATAAGGTTGGGAAAGATCATTTTCTCTTTCCTAGAATGAAGGATTGCATTATCTCTCTGACGGAGAAGACTAGAACTGGCAGGAGAGGATTGTTGTCAAGGCTGCCCTTTTCCAGCAGAGTGCTGATTTTACACTGTGGATCAGATCAGTTTTGGAGTGCCCAGGGAAAGCCATTTGATCTCAGCTGGGTGCAGATTGGAACTACGATCCCCTTGCATCTTGGCAGAGTCGAAGAGTAATTTAAGACCAAGGAATATTGGTCATTTTAAGTGTGCAAAGCCATCAGGCTAGGGGCCATCAGCAGCATGGATGGTTGCAGCGAATAGAGCCTCAGCTCTCTTGAAAATGGCTCCATGATGTGTTCCACTGAAGTGGAACCGAGAAGCATTAGGAAGGACGTGGAGAGAGAAGAGCTGGCCCAGACGCTCATGCTTACATTCACCCACCCCTTTGCCATCTGCGGCCAGTAGTCATATTTATGACATCATCTGCCCAGGAAGCCTCCTGGGATTGGAGCCCTGGGTGAAGAAGCAAGAGAAACGAAAAGGCAAATGAGTCTGAGATGCTCCAGGGTATTTCCTGACTTGATGCTGATTGCAAAGTAAAAGTGGTCTCCGAAAGAAGAAAAGCAGCATTCAGACAAACACTGCTAGAAAATGACTATTGCTGTGTCCCCGTGAGGCCAGGGTCAGTGTAGGTCTAAATGATTTCAGAAGCAGGTGATTGGCACCCGACCAGGTCAGTCTGGGTCACACACCGGAGGTCGGTGGTCATTCTCTGTTCACGTCCAGCCAAGGAGCAACAACACTGGATGTTTAAAACAGAGAGGTCGGTGCAGGCATCCTGACCTAGCCGAGATGCTGAGTGGGCTGCTGAGGTACCGTAGATGTTAGCAAAAGCAGGTAGCCACTCCCACCCTAAAGTAGAAGTCCATGGTTGCCCAGGCACTAGACTCACTCCGGGGGAGCTGGAGCCAGGAACATGCCGTCAGTCCTCTCTGGTCAGGGAACTGGAGTCTGCAGGGGCCACAGCTTCTCTGGGGAAGCTGCTCGAGGAAGAAAGAATGTGGGAGAACTACCTTCTCCCTCTCAGTAGCCCCCCCTTCCCACCACTCCCTCCTCATTGGCAGAACCATCATCAATGAACTTGGAAAATGGTGGCTGCAGGCAGTGGCCTTCATAAAAGCAGGCCAAGGGATGGTTGATGGGTAAGCGAGCTGGAGTCTGCCCTGTTTGTAACTGTTTCAAGACAGAGGAACAAGTGTTTTCTGTGCTGAGTATATGGCGGGCTGTGTATTCTCCCCAGCTCTTTTGAAAAATGGTCATAATTACCCAACAGCAGTGGCGGTGGAAGGTTAAGGGATTAATGGTTAGGAGTTCACTGCGGGGTGAAGATGGAGTGTGGTTCTGGGTGAAAGGAGTGAAGGAGGGGACTGTGACTGGAGGAAGGCCACTGTTGGCAGGTATCAGGAAAAAATGGGGCAGATATTCCCAGAGGGAAACCATCCTGTACCGCTTGGAAGTGGGGAAAAGATAATCTGTTTGTGGGTGTTTAGGGCTGGCCTGAGCCGAGCTGGGGATACGACATGGCGGTAGGATTGGAGGGGCTGGGGAAGGAGGAGAGAACACGTCTCACAAGTCTGACTTGAAGGCAGAGACCTAGTACCTTGTCCGGGTACTTGAGGATGGTAAGGAGCCCTGTCTTAGTCCCTTATTGTGTGGCTAACATATACCTGAGACCAGGCGACCCGAAGAGAATAGGGCTTTATTTTGACTTGTAAGTTCTGATGGCGGAGAAGTCCAAAGGCATAACAAAATGGCGGAAGGCAGAACTCTTAGCCAAGTGTGGTCTGTATCCATGTGGCCTTCTCTCTATCCTCTTATAAACTCATCAGAATTCAATCATGGAGTACAGCAGTAATGACTTCATCACACCCAAAGACCCCACCCTAGGAAAGTCATGAAGAAATTCAGTTTTGCCTTGTGCCTCAATGATACAATCAGGTCTCAACACATGTTCCTGGGGAACACCCAGGCATTGCCCACAAAGGCCAGACATGGAACTTTGGGAGACAAACCGTCACCCAAACCGTGACGAGCTCCTCTGGCCTTTGCACATGAGTGGGATGTGTTATTTGGTTTCCTTGGGGATTGTCCTGTCTTCGGAACACCTGCCCATGCCCTAAGAGAATCAAGGGACCAGATACTTTCTTTGTTTTCTTCTCGCTTGCTCCAAACTCTAGAAATTCTGTACATTTTCACACAAAAGCAAAGCACTCATTTCCTTCCTTTTGGCCAACAGGTGGACCTAGAGCGTACCTTCACTTTCCGTAACTCGAAGCAGACCTACTCAGGGATTCCCATCATTGTGGCCAACATGGATACCGTGGGGACGTTTGAGATGGCAGCTGTGATGGCACGGGTGAGACGGGGTGAGGGGGGCTCCCGTTTTCTCTTTGGTGCTCATAATATTGGCAGGTTGTGGAAAGCCTTCCTGGATTTGTTCCGATGTGGGGAAGAGGAAGAGAGAGAGACACTTTGGGCCTTTGTCCAGAGTTGGCCATTGCTGGTTACACTTCTTTTCTCTTCTTCAATCAGAATATGGAGGTTCCTGGACTTTGTAGTCAGTGAGATGGTCCAGGTCTCTGCCCATCTCTTCTGTAGAAATGCTCGTGATAGTATTGGAAATTAGAGCTATAGAAAGGAGTTAGACAACGTGACAAGTACAGTGTTATGGAAGCGCATCATCACCTTTAAAACCAAGACAGTGCTGTGGCATGCAGTCTGCGCGACAGCATTTATTACATACTTACATAGAGAACATCTATTGAACACTTATGTGCTGAACACTGCGTAGAACATATCCCTTAATTCTTGACATAACTCCACAAGGTAGGTCCCTTGTAAAGATGAGCAAATTGAGGCAAAGAGAGAGCAAGGAAGGGAAACTTGCACCAGGATCCTTCGCCAGGTGGAGACAGAGTCAAGATTCAAACCCAAACTGACTTCAGAACCTAAGAGATTTTCCTCTCAACATAAACTGACAGACCACAATAGAATCTCAAGGTCTCTTTAAGCCAACTCCTAGTCTAATTTCCTATAAAGGCAGCAGCCACCATCCTCTCCTGGGGAATAATGAAGGGAAAGCTGTTTGTGGGCAGGACTTCTGTCTCATACTGCTGTGCCCAGGTAGAACATCTCATGCATCCTGGATGTGCACACCGGGCTTTGTATGTTTCTGTTGACAGTGCCTGCCAAGTGCAAAGATAAATCCAATGAGTTGAAAGAGTTTCTCACTGTGGGCAGCAAGTCTAAACACAGGCGGCACTGAGATTCATTATTAGCCAGTGATTGGGAGGAAAAGATTTTCAGATAAACTATGAACTTCGAAAAAGGAGGAGTGAGTGGTCCCTCCGACTCCAGGATTAGCGGTGTCATCTATCAGCCCTTCGCCCTCAGTCTCCGCTGAGCTTTGGGTCAGGGGCTAATAAATGAATTGCTAATGGAGTTATAACGCCCCTTCCATCTTTTCCTTGCTCTACTTTGTCATCAGCCACTGTTACTAATAAATTATGTATTAGTGTAAAAGTGGGTGGAGGAATAGCAGGTGGTGGCTAAGGCACTGGACTCCCACGTGGCCAACCATGGTTCGAGTGCCAGACCTGGTGGCTTGCTTTCTCACTCCCCTCCCCCCCCCCCCCCGCTCCCCCCCCCCCCCCCGGTCTCTCTGGTAAGTGCTCATACCCTGTAGCAAACTTAAAAAAAATAAGAATAGGGA
Organism: Tupaia tana; assembly: GCA_026018925.1. Classification (NCBI taxonomy): domain Eukaryota; kingdom Metazoa; phylum Chordata; class Mammalia; order Scandentia; family Tupaiidae; genus Tupaia; species Tupaia tana. Next base: position 19,840,869 of record JAKSZU010000024.1, on the reverse strand, counting down.
CCAGCAGATGGTGTAGTGGTTACGTTGCTGGACTCCCACGTAGTCGATCATGATTCCAATCCCGGACCTGGCAGCTTAAAACTCACACCGGGTGTGTGCCCAAGGTCCCAAGAGGAGAATGGAGGATAAGGGATTGCAGCATGGCCATCCCTCATGGTGGGGGGTGGGGGTTGATTTCTTACTTCCTGTCTCTGTCACTCTGGTGAGTACATATGCCTTATAGCAAAAATCTCTCTAAATAAATAACTAAAATAAGTAATTCTCTTGAAAAAGTAGGTAGAATCAGGGAGGAACATATGGCCAGGTTAATTCACCTATTACATTATTAGTCCATGGAAAAGCTAGGACTTCCTGTGTTTTTCCCATTTTCACAGGAAGTCTCTATACGAATTAGTGTATATACAGACATATTAACCATGTGTGGTTATCTGAATTTCCTATTTCCAGAATCCATAGAGTTAGTCAAGTTAATAGAGTCATAGAATTTTATTGGGTCATCAGAAAAGTCACGACACATTTTTTTTTATGTTTTTCTATGCAAAAATGCATCATGACTTTTCCAACAACCCAATAAAATGGGGGAATGAATTGTAAGTTAGGAAATAAGGAGAACTAGAAAACTTGGGAAAGAGCACCTTGTTATAGGAGAGGGAGCCTGGGCTATAGTCAGGTCTGAGTTTGATTCTGGCCTTTGCCCCTCACTAGCCAAGCAGTTGTTAAATTTCTTAAATTTAAGGGTCTTAAGTTCCACGAAGCTAATAAGACCATTCAGTTTCCCTGAGAATTAAACGAAATAATCTATGCAGAGTCTTGGCACAAAGGTAGTAAGTGCTGGATCGATAGTCCTGATTTGAGGTTGTAATTGATGGAAGTCTCTCCCTCAGTCCCGCTGGGTCAGCCCCATGGCACAACAGTTAGTGCATGGAGGACGCGGGAGCCACATGGCTGGCCAGCGTTCTGACCCCATGAGTTTGTGTGTGTGTGTGCCCAGGACCTTAGTGGAGTGGAGAATTGGAGGAAGACAGATTGTGGTGTGACTACATTCCATAGTTAGGCGTGTGTGTGTGTGTGCTTGTGTGCTCTCTTGCATGCATACATGCATATGCCCTCTGGCAGTAAAAAAAAGAGAGAGAGAGAGAGAGAGAGAGAGAGAGAGAGAGAGAGAGAGAGAGAGAGAGAGTACCAAGGGCCTGGCCCAGCTGCAGTGATGCACGCTCAGATGCCGGGGTCCACATGCTGGGACAGGTGGGAAGCCTGGGTCTAGTCCCTACCCGACTGGAAGAAGAAGCTGGGTATAAAGGCGTGCACCTGCAATCCCAGCAACTAGGCGAGGCTGAGGTAGGAGGATAGTGAACGTGCGGCTGGCCTCGGCAACATGGTGAGCTCCTATCTGACAGAGCCTGGTGTGGTGGTGCACGCCTGTTGTCCCAGCTGGCAGGCTGAGGTAGGAGGGCCACACCCTGCAAGACCCTGTCAGTTTAATTTAATTTAGTTTAGTTTTGTTTTGTTACAGGTCATGTGCATTTGACCTGTAAGAGACAGAGAGAGGGAGAGGAGAAAGCACTCCCCATGGGGCGGGGTCACACCACAACCCCTTCTCCGCTATCTCTCTCTCCTTATGAGATTTTTGGGCATGCATACACACATACCTGGTGTGTTTCTCAGACTGCTGGGTCTGGGACTTGAACCATACTGTCAGCCAGGTGGGATCCAGCTACCTCAAGCAGGAGACTATGAAGATGGCCCTATTTTATTTTGTTAGAACCAGCTGCTTTATGGCTGAGCTTTTAATAAGAAGCATTTGGGTTGTGGACACAAGAAGAACTTCTCAAGTATAAAATGAGGCTCTCGGGGGATTGGTTAACCAGAAGTTGTTTTAGGACAGCCCTTCTGGGCCGGGTTTTCATTTTGGCTGTCTGTCCGCCAGCTCTCTGCCTGCCTCAGTGTGGGTGGCCAGGCTGGGTTGGACCAGGGCTCTGAGACTCCCCTTTATCCCTGCACTGCCTCCTGGCATTGCCTCCTAAGTCCGAAATGCAGTGTGATCTGGGCAGATACGAATGGGAAAGAGTTAGGATTTCACCGGTTACACCCTCGTGTGGTTTTGGCTGCTGGGAGCACATTCAGAGCAAAGCGTGGATGGTAGGAGCACATGCCTCCATCTGCCGGATCAGCACCTCCAGAGGGAAGAGGGGAGAGGGCTCCTAGCTTCTCATCCTGACCATGCCGTTCTGTTTCCAGCACTCCATGTTTACAGCGATCCACAAGCACTACACCTTGGATGACTGGAAGCGCTTTGCCATGGATCACCCGGAATGCCTCCAGGTAGGAGCACATCCTGGTTAAAAGGTTCAGAGGTTGGGGAGAGCACATGGCATGATGGTTACGTCACTGGACTCCCACATAGTCGACCACGGTCCGAGTCCTGGACCCAACAGCTTAAAACTCTGGGCTCATGTGTGTGCCTGCGTGTCCAAGATCCCAGGAGGAGAATGGAGGAGAAAAGATTGCAGTGTGGCCATCTCCCCTGGGGAGTGACTTCTCACTTTCTGTCTCTCTGTCTCTCCAGTGAGTGCACGTGCCCTATAGCAAAAATCTGTCTTCAGACAAACAAACAAACAAGCAGACAGTACAGGGGTTGCCGGGGAGGACAGCTTTCCAGGTTGGCAAGAGCAGAGAGACCCAGGGCTCAGGGTCCACCTGCCCTGCGTCATTGCCAGAGATAGGCTGAGCAAGTCTGTCCCAAACTGAGTCATGAAGTACTAGCGTTCTCCCTGAAGGGGGAATATCCACGTTTTTCCTTGAAAGGCAAAGGGTTCTATCACAAGAGCTTGGGGAAGACCTCAGTTTTCTGAAAGCCATTTGGAGGTGGATGTGGTCTGAATATGATTCGTGGCTGTAGGAAAACATCTCCTTTATTTAGCTGTTTTGGAGTAGAATAAACAATATGCCCGGTCTGATAGCCATCAGCAGAAAGACAGATAGGTGGAGGTAGAGAATCAGGCCCTCCATCCCCTGCAGTGGGGGTGTAAAAACCTGCAGCTGCATGACACGTAGTTTAGCAGTTCCTTCAAAGGTGGAACCTAAGAGGGACCAGCAGTTAGCGTAATGGCTATGTCGCTGGACTCCCATGTAGTAGACCTTGGTTCGCATCCCAGACCCAGTGGCTTGAAACAAGCCAGGCGTGTGTGTGTGTGTGCCCAAGATCCCAAGAGGAGAATGGAGGAGAAGTGATTGTGGTGTGGCCATCCCCCCAGGGGATGATTTCTCGCTTTCTGTCTCTATGTCTCTCTCTGTCTGTCTGGCGAGCACATGTGCCCTATAGCAAGAACCTCTCAAAAAAAAAAAAAAAAAAAAAGACGGAACCTAAGAGTTGCCGTAGACCCAGCAACTCCGTCTCTCAATGTAGACCCCAATAGAGATGAAAGCATATGTTCACACAGAAAATAGTTCACGCACGTTGTTGGCCGTGTTATCCCCAAGAGCCCCAAGATATGAACACCGCCATCCCATTGGCCGTCCATGGTTGAATGGCCATATAAGATGCGATCAGTCATTCGCTGGAATACGGCTCCAGCGGTGACACATACTACAGCACGGGTGAGCCTCCACCACGTTTAGCTGAGTGGAGACATCAGACACCAAAGGCCACGCATGTCATCCCGTTGACTGCAATGTCCAGAACAGGCAGATCTACAGAGACAACAGGGACTAGAGGTTGCCCAGGCCTGAGGGGGAGGAGCTCAGAGGGATGATGGTTAGGGGATGCATGAGTTTCTTTTCGGGGGAGGTCATGAAATTGTCATGAAGTTGACTGTGACGATTACGGAGCTCTATAAATAGCTTCAAGACCCTCCCTCCTGCTCCTGAGTGAGGTACTCTGGGTGAGGCCATGGCTTTCCCCTGACTTGCCTGGCTTCGCTCTTTCTGGAAACCTTTCTCCCCTCTCCTTGTCTTCCCTTGAGTTTCCATTGTCTGACACATTTGCACAAGTAGCGCCGCAATGCAGAGGTTTGCTTGGAAAACTTAAGGAATTCAACAGAAGCCAAGGCCACGGTTTCCTCACTGTGAAAAATCTGTCTACAGGGAAGCCTCTGTGGCCAGGCCCCGCTGTCAGGACACAGTGCAGCTCCCGGGAGTGTGGGAAGGAGCGAATCAGCGTTTAGCTGACTGACGGCACTCCTCGCCTTGCCCTCTGCCATCGCGTGTCTCTTGAGCAGGTCCATGTTTGCTCAGGGAGGGCCTTGGAGGGTCACTGCACTGTCCCTGGTGGAGACGCTGGTGTCTGGGTGCCACTGTTCATGCTGTGCTCTGTGGCTTGTTCCGGTGCAGCACGTAGCCGTGAGCTCGGGCAGTGGGCAGAACGACCTGGAGAAGATGAGCCGCGTCCTGGAAGCCGTGCCCCAAGTCAGGTTCATCTGCCTGGACGTGGCCAACGGGTATTCGGAACATTTTGTGGAATTCGTGAAACTCGTCCGTGCCAAGTTCCCCGAACACACCATCATGGTAGGTTCATGCTCATGAGAGGGTGGTGGGGACAGAGGGGATCGTCCCCGTGTGGAGGAAGCTCAGTCTCTCCTTACTCGAAGGCTAGTCGAGGGTCATTAGGAACAGGGTGGGTTGCAGCTACAGGTAGTCTATTAACAAAATCCCAATCAGCATCACAGGATGGTGACTCCTTTTTACTAAACATCATCAAATGTTTCTTACCATGCGACTCCTATATTAAAAGGGCCTGTGTTTCTTCTTCTTCTTCTTTTTATTATTATTTTTAGGTTTCTACTATAGGGCGTGTGCCCTTGCTGGAGAGAGACAGAGAGAGAGAAAGTGAGAAATCATCTCCTGGGGGGGGATGGCCATAATGCAATCCCGTTCTCCTCCATTTTCCTCTCAGGATTTGGGGCATGAATGCACGTGTGCCTGGCATGATTTTTAAGCTTCCAGGTTCGGGACTTGAACCATGGTCAGCCATGTGGAAATCTAGTGCCTTAACCACCACGCCACCTACTGGCTCCCCCTATGCCCCTCCTTAACAGACAGTATATGTTAAACTTGAAGACACATGGGGTCAGCAAATGGCATGATGGTTAAGGCGCTGAATTCCCACATGGTTAACTGTGATTCGAGTCCTGGACCTGGTGGCTCGTATATTTATAGCACGCACGTCCCATCCCTACTGGCAGTAGAAAACCACTGTTAAGAACCCACAGTTGGAACTTTTCATCAGAGTCAGTCATCACTGGCCCTTCAGTCAGTGTGTTTTCATCAAGAACTTCTCTGTAGTTCCCTCATTATTGGCACCTTCACTGGTCAGGATGTGTGATTGTGGCTTCTGGGAAAGGTGGATTTGCAGAAAAAGGAAGTAGAAAGTCTAGGGGTTAAAGTTGGGATTTTGGAAACACCTGTGCTGTGATCACGCCATCTTTAGTGGCCTCAGTTACTGTGGACCAGCAGACTTACCGACCGCTAGGTAGCTTACCCACATCTCCTTTTTTGAATTTTGAACCTTATTTTTTTTACATTTATCATCATAAGAAATTTTGGAGGCAGGAATTATTTCTGTTAATGGAGCTAAATCTTCTGTTAAAGGACTGCCAAAGCTTTTTAAGGGATCCTTCTGCTTTCCAAATATGTAGGAAGAAAAGATTAAGAATTGTCACAAAGTCCACCAGCTGTGTCATTTTACAAGTGGGGTGGGAAACAACATCTTCATTTTTTTTAATAACAATGATGTGTGTTAAATATTATGCAATAGGAAGGAATGTGCCTATGTAAAATAGTTTCTGCCCCACTTCCTCTAGCAGCCTCGTAGGCAGGTGTGCTAGGAGAATCTTCCTCTGATGTTTTCCCTGCCCGGGTTCCTGACACTGAGCCCCTGAGACCTTTGTAATTTCCAGAGCTGTAGCATTGTCTGAGCATACCTCCCAAGTCCCTTGGAATGTTCTGGGTGAAAGAATTATTTTTCATTCTAATGAGGCAGTGTGCATGTGTGTGTGTGTGCGTGTGTGTGCATGTGCACATGTGTACACACTCACCAGAGAGACAAAGAAAGAGGGAGAAATCACCCTCTTGTGGGACGTGTTCCCATCACAGTCTCTTCTCCATTTCTTCATCCTGTCGAGATTTTGTGTCTACACGCACTTGTGCTGGGTATGGTTTTCAAGCTGCTAGGGCCTGGATTTGAACTGTGCTCAGCCATGTGGGATTTGGCTCCCTTAACCACTGGGCCATGGGGCCAGCCCCTGGCGAGGCGACTCTGGATGGGCTCCTGGATGGGGGCCTTGATCATCCTCTGCAAAGGATTCTTCTTGGCAGAGACCCAGGGAAAGCCTGTAAAAGTGGGTAGAGGAGTTACCGTTTCATGGGTGCCAAATTTAAGTTGGGAATGAGAAAGAAGCCCCAGAGGTGGATAATGGAGTTGGCCGTGCAGGTGTTAGGTTGTTGGGAAAGTCATGATGTATTTTTCTGTACAAATGCACCCCGACTTTCCCAACAATGCGGTACTTTGTGCCGCTGAACTGTGCACAGGAACAGCACATGAGCTCTGGTTGTGTGCCAGACTGAAAGGGCGGGCGGAAGGGCCACCTGCAGAAATTACTTTCTTTTTTCTAAATTGCCAGATGCTCAAGTGCCAGGAGAAGAGAGAGAGAGAGAAAGCACCTCCCAACTGGGCATGATCACACCGCAATCCTTCACCTCCATTTCTCCATCCTCTCAGGAGCCTGGGCTCATAACACCCGGTGTGGTTTCAAGCCACGGGAGGTGGGATTCGAACTGTAGTCAGCTGTGTGGGATTGGGCTCCCTAACTGCTGCGCTTCAGGGCCAGCCCTCTCTCTCTCTTTCTCTTTTTATTTATTTGTTTCGGGAGAGAGAGAGACAGACACACAGACATGCACACTCTCTCGCAAACCTGCAGTTACCCCCAAGAGGGCAGCACAGTGCTCACCCCCAGCTTTGGCCAACCAGGATCACAAACATATGTGCACTTGTTGTGTTTAAAGGAGTAGAAAATGTGAGGGAACTTTAGAATGTTCATGGAGGAGCCAGCAGGTGGTGTGGTGGTTAAGGCGCTGGACTCCTACATGGTTGACTGAAGTTCGAGCCCCAAACCCAGTGGCTTGAAAATCATGCCAGGCGCATGAGGGTGCATGCCCAAAATCCCAGGAGGAGAATGGAGGAAAAGGGATTGTCTCCAAAACCTAGCCATCCCCACTGGGGGGTAATTTCTCATGTTCCCTCTCTGTCTCTCTCTTTAGGGAACACATGCCCTAAGGCAAAAAAAATCTTAAAAAAAAAAAGTTAATGGAAAAAATGTAAAGTATGAGTTTAATTTGGTACAAAAATACAAATTGAAATCCGTGCACAGTTTTCTCCCAATACTCCCTTTCCTTGCCTTTTCCAAGTTTCCCTCCTGTGTCTTTTCCTTGCTGCTCACCCTGTCCTCGACACGGAGCAGCAGTTGGTAACACAGAGACTGGAGAGCCAGGATGGACGGTGTGGGTCTCCCCAAGGAAGCAGGGGCTAATGGAGGGCTGCCAACCTGCCCCAGTGCCCTGGGGAGGGTCAGAGCACCTGTCTGATCAGGGACGTGACTGATCTGCCCGAGTGACTGAGCTTGTCGTGCTGCTGTGTTGGGTCACGTTCGGCTGGCCCTGTATCCACTCCACAAACACAACCTTTCTGCCCGGATAAAGCAGATCCTCACCTAATCACCCCGGCCAGCACCTCCCTGCCCCAGTCACCACACCCACACCTGGAGGCCACCCCACTTCTCCAAAGCCTGGCAGTACTCTCATAGTTCTCATTTCTGATTTGATCTTTTCCTCTTTTTTCTTTTAAGAAACATTAGTTATTCATTCATTATTTTAAAAAATTATTTAATTGTTTTTATCATTTTTGAATTTGATGAGAGAGAGAGGGAAACTGAGAAAGGAAGCTACCAGACATGGGACTTGAGCCATGGTCAGCTGCATGGGAGACCAGTTCCTTAACCACCAGGCCACCTGCCATTTATTTCCTTATTTAGAGGAAAAATACACCTCCACACCATAATGCTCCACTTCTCTTTCGTCATGATCCTGGGCACACATACCCAGTGTAGTTTTCAAGCTCCTAGAACTGGGATTTGAACCACAGTTGGCCATGTGGGAACCACCCCCTTGGCAAAGGGGCCAGCTGGTCTTCTCTTTTCCCTTAATTTTGTTCTTGGTTTCAAACTTGCATAGACAGCTGTCTGTACCGCCAGTGGAAACTTCCCCTGCCCTTCCTGGCCATCAGCATTCTGGCAGTGTTGTGCCTCACGGCTCAGGCACTTCCTAATCACTCTGGGTTTTTCCACACCACAGAGCGAGCCATGCAGGTACGAGGGCAGAGGGAGACACCTGCAGAAGCTTCCAGGTTACTGAAACAGAGCCAGCGCTCTCTTCATTTTTAGACTTATTTGATCTTACCTGCTTACACCTGGTCCTGTCTCCATTGTGAGCCAACTTGCATTGGTACACTTCATCTAAAGAAGGCCCTTGAAAATAAAATGGTTCTGAGGTGGCTCAGATAGGAAGAAAAAAAATCCATATTGAAAATTGTATGGAGAACTTAGAATAGCTTCTTTCAAGTCTGGTTTTTATTGTTTGATGTTTTTAGCAAGTCAACCAGTGAGGAAGGATGTGACTTCCGGTCTTGCATCTCAGGGTTCTCTAAGTGTTGTTTTCAGGAACAGCATTCTTACAGGTCCTTGCACTAGAAAAAACAAAGACTCAAAAACCCTTCGCATTTAATTATACAAGTAATGCACTGTCTACTGTAGAATCTAGAAAAGTTTAAAGGAGAAAATCAATGACAGTCAGATAATCCCTTCACCTGCACAGAATTTTTTAGCGTTTTGCTCTTGTTTTTTCATATATATATATATATATATATATATATATATATATATATTTTTTTTTTTTTTTAATTGAGAGCTGGCCCTGTAGTGTAGTGATTAGGCTCAGTGCATAGGGAGCAGAAGCTCGCATGGTTCGAATCTCAGTCCCAGAGGTTTGAAAAACACACTGGATGCTTGCATGAATATGCCCCAAATCCTGATGAGATGAAGATACGGAGGAGAAAGGATGACGGTGTGACCACACTCACCAAGGTGTACACACTCTCTCTGAGGAGTGCATACACCCTCTGGCAATTAAAAAGCAAAAACAAGGGGCCAACAGGTGGCACAGTGGTTAAGGCGCTGGATTTGCAAGTGGCTGAGTGTGGTTTGAGTCTGGACTTGGTGGCTTGAAACACTCCGGGCAACCCAAAATCCCAAGGGGAGAATGGAGGAGAAGGGATTGTGGCATAGCCATCTCCCACGGGGAGTGATTTCTCGCTCTCTCTCTCTCTCTCTTTCTCTCTTTCTCTCTCTCTCTCTCTCTCTCTCTCTCTCTCTCTCTCTCTTTAGTGAGTGCATGAGCCCTATAGCAAAAATCTCTCTCTCAAAAAAAAAAATCAAGATCTTACTATTTTTCCCAACATTATTTTCAAGGCACTTAAGGATTTCCCACGCCATTAACTCAATCTTAAAAGCACCACATGCATGAGACCTACATTGTCGAACCACTTCCATAGTGGGGAGTGTATTTGCAGTTTTGTGCAAATTTTTAAAACCATTAACAGCCTTGTGTTGAGTCTTTGTCCTCATTTATTATTATTTCTTTGGGAGAGGATCTTAGAAGTGGAATGATTGCCTCACAAGATGTGCATATTTTTGCATTCCTTCAATGTGGACAGATTCCTTTCCAAAAAAACTTGTACCAAGTAGCCAGCCCACGGTAGTATACAACGCTATCTCACTAGTGTTTGTAACTATTGATCCTTAGGTGAGACGTGGTACCTCACTGCTACCTTAATTTCCATTTTCTCTGTTTTCATTAGTCATTTTACATTTTTTTGGCACTTATTTTGAAGGGTATTAGCATTTTTCTTAAAGATTGGTAAATGCTGTTAAAGTTAGTAACCCTTTGTCGAAATTGCAGATGTTTTTCTTTTTGTTGATTAGATGAGTGTGTGTGCGTGTGTGCATGTTGATTTATTTTTATGTAGATAGCTGTGCTTTTTTTTTTCAGTTTTGTGCTTACTGCAAGTATTCAAGATTGTCTTCTGAATTGAGGAGGCTAAACTTCTACTTTAACTCTTTTTTAAATGATCAGAGTCGCATGTGCTCATCAGAGAAACAGAGGATCTGATGCATGCACTCGCACATACCCAGTTTTTTTTTTTTTTTTTTTTTCACACTGCTGGGGTCAAAATTTGAACAGTGGTCAGCCATGTGGGATTTGATTCCCCTAACCACTAAGCCATGGGGCCAGCCCATCTCTTGTTAACTTTATGTCTTCCATGAGAGAGGAAAAGAGAGAGAGAGAGATGGTAACCCCGACAGGGTTCCATGCCACGATCCACCCTCAGCTGCCACCAGCCCTAGATCATTGGCACAAGCACACGCTGCATGTTCAGGAAGGCCTCCAGACTCAAACCCAGAGCATTTCTATGTGGATCAGCCTATAGGGCACCACGTTTGACCTATGCACCATCGTCCAGCTCCTACTTTAACTCTTTAATCCACCTCTGGTCCTTGTTCTGGGCCATTTGCTGTTTTCCATTGTCAGCTGCCGTTTGAATTAAATAGCTTTGAGTCCTGATTATCACCTTTGTCCTGCATGCTTTTAGGTAAGTTAAAGTCACTCTGTCTAGGGGGGAGGAAGGAGGCAGCAGATGGCATGATGGTTATGTCACTGGACTCCCACATAGTTGACCACAATTCAAGTCCTGGACATGGCAGCTTAAAGCTCACACCAGGCGCATGTGCATGCATGCTCAAATCCCTAGAAGAGAATGGAGGAGAAAAGATTGCCGCATGACCATCCTTCTCGGGGAATGATTTCTTGCTTTTTTTTTTCTTCTCTGTCTCTCTCTGTCTTTCTGGCGAGTGCATGAACCCTAGAACAAAAATTCATCTTAAAAACATAAAAAGAAGTCCCTCTGGGAATCAATGTGGTGAGATGACAGTTGGGCTTCAGTGCAAAAAGTATGAGTAGAAAGAGCGGAGCTGCATTTTTCAGGGCATGGCTTTGCAGTTGTGAAAACTCCATCTGGGCATCTTGCCAAGAATTCCATGTACCAGCTGAAGAATCCACAGGGCAGTGAGTTGTAATAAAAGGGACTATTTTTGCATTCCTAGACTCCTGCAGTGAAAGATCTTGTGCTATTTTCAAACCAGATGCATCCTTCTGGTTGATAATTTCCACCACTTCCTGGTTTATCTCTTTATTCTTAGGGCCAAAGCTTCATGTTCTGTCAACAGAGCACATTGCAGTGCTGTGTGGCCTGTTAGGGCTGGTCTGCCCTTTCATGTCTAGACAGGAACCCCGACCCCAGGGTGGGACTCCCAGGTATTTTCTCAGCTGTGAGATGATCAGTAGTTTTCTTTTTTTTGGAGAGATTTTTACTATAGGGCATTTGCGCTATCAAGAGAGACAGAAAGTGAGAAATCACCTATGGGGTATGGGGTGACCACGCCGCAATCCCTTCTCCTCCATTTTCCTCTTGGGCTTTTGGGCACACACACATATGCCCAGCGTCAGTTTCAAGCCATGGGTCCAGGGGAGTTCAGAGTGCCTTAACCACTACGCCACCTGCTGGCACTGATCAGTAGTTTTCTAATCCTGGCTCCTTGGGATTCTGTAGAGGTTCTTGAGGGATTTTGCAAACTGCAAAGCATTTTATGTCCAGCAATAAGATTTGAGTCAGGTGAGTGAACGTTTCATTGTGTGTTTACATTTTTGGATTCCCTGTAAAATTGTGTTTTATTCATTGCTGAGACTGGAAAGTCCTGAGGGAGATATTCTAAGATTTCTTCTAATTCCAAAAGGTTATAGTTCCATACTTTCTCATGTCATGCCATAGGCCACCTGATGGTCTCCAGGTGACAAACTTGTGTCCCTATTCGACAGAGAGGGAAACCGAGGGACACTTTGGCCCACCATTTTCAGACTTAAGCTGACACAGGATTTGGGCTAGACATTCCCCTTCATGTTCCCCAGCTGCCTGTGGCTTGGGGACATGCACACCCACTGTCACCAGGAGCGGGTCACAGTCATGAGTTGTGCTCTTTCTGTCTCAGGCAGGGAACGTGGTGACAGGAGAGATGGTAGAAGAGCTTATTCTTTCCGGAGCAGATATCATCAAGGTGGGAGTGGGACCAGGTAAGATGCGTGGGAGAACAGCAGGGGGCGTGGGAGGCATGGCATCGGGGCTGGGGACTGCAGAGGGCTGGAAGGGAGTACGGAGGTGACTCAGCCACCAGGTAAAGCGTCTCTGCCTGACGCATGGGAGCCATTTAAAATCTATCGGAGCCCATATTCAAGTCTCATGTTCTTTATGATAAAATGCTAGTAATTCTGTACCTTAATGAGAGCCTTTAAGTAAAGGTTCACTACAGAGCAACTCCTCGAAGCATCACTGAGCTTCCAGGTGAAGCTCCTGATGCAAAACGCCATCAAGCTGTTCACCATGTCCCCAGGGACCTTCCAGGTAAGCTCAGCTACGGTGGAAATAAGGTCCTGGTTTCAGAGCGTTAATGCAGAAGAAGAGAACGCAGAGTTCGTCAGTGCCTGAGGCACCTTGAACAGGGCTTCGCAGGGTGAGGCATGAATGGGGACACCCAGTGACCTGACACTTGAGTTTACATGGTTGTCCCTGACCTTGCAGATGGGCTTGCAGCTACAAGGCCACACTTGAACTTGAGCCCTGGTCCAGGGTGTTCCCGGCGCCCATAGCCTTCTCTCGGGCATTGCCTCCTAGGACCACCCATTGACAACTTGAGTGGAGAAGCGTGTGCAGCCCTCCTGTCCCTACACTGGGTGGCGCCATTTCTCAGGGCCAATTGGTGTTCACTTTCCTTTACTGACATCCTGGAAGATGAGCTGCTGTGTTTTAAACTCCGTCTTCGTGCGTCCCTGATTAGCCAGGCACTCAAATTGTAGAGAAGGAAAAAAGAGAGACATTTACAGATGGACCGAAAATCCACAAAGATCTGAAAGACCAAAAGACACTGCCCAAGAAGGAAGAGAGCTCTAAGGCCTAGGAGAAGAGAGACCAACACTAACGGGAGGGCCGCAGCGGACCTGTAGGAGCTCGATCAGCTGACCTGGGGAGGCGAGGTGCTCACTGGCTGGGAGAGGGGAGAGCTTGGACAGGGACAGGTGATAAAGATGCTGGAGCTACCAGCGTGCCTCGGCCTGGACCCAAGTGGGACCATTCAAGTAGGACTGTGGTGATACTGGGCAAGGCAGGGGCCCGAGGTGGGGGCCTGCATGGTGGCCTGAGTTGAGCATCCCTAACCTGAAGTCCGAAATGCTCCAAAATCCAAAACTTTCCAAGTACCGACCTGACGCCACAGTGGAAAATGCACAGTGACCTCCTGTGATGGGGCACAGCCAAAGGCCACAATCGAAAATACCGTCTAGGGACCAGCAGTTGGCATAATGGCTATGTTGCTGGGCTCCCATGTAGTTGACCGTGGCTTGAGTCTTGGACCTGGTGGCTTAAACTCATGCCGGGCGCGTGTGTGTGCATGCCCAAGATCCTCAGAGGAGAAAGGAGGAGAAGGGATTGCAGTGTGACCATCCCTCTGGGGGGTGATTTCTGTCTCTCTGTCTCTCTGTCTTTCTGGCAAGCGCACGCGCCCTGTAGCAAAAGCCTCTCAAAAAAAAAAAAAAAAAAGTACCGTCTAACAGTGCTTTGGGGCTGTGTGCATAAGGCGGGTATGAAGCAGAAGTGAATTTGTGTGTAGATATGAGTCCAGCCCTGAGATACCGCATCACATACGTGCGAATAACCCAAAGATCCCAAATTTGAAACATTCCTGGTCCAGAGCATTTACGTGGCCTGGGGAAGTCTAAGACGGGTCCTTGGGGCAGAGCAGATGGGTTGGGGGTCATGGAGGGGCAGTGGCTCTGGGTCACGGGGGCCGCAGGAGTCTGGGTAGTGCCAGCTCCCCCCTTCCCCCTTCTCAAGGCTCATGTGGGCCTGGCTCAGGGCCCAGCCATTTTTGCCCCAGGCCATCTGGCCTTGCTGCACTTGGGGTGGGGTGGGGATGGAGAGGCGGAGGAGGGGGGCTGTGCTGTTATTTCCCTAGCACGGGGAGGCAGCAGGCTTATGGGTTAGTACCTGGACAGCGTGAAGGTAAGTGAGCTGCAGAGGTGACGTGGGCGCCACTGTCACGGGGTAGGCGAAAGGGCTCTTTGTGTCATGTCTGCCTCTGCGTGACCGCCATCCTTTGGGGCCCACTTCTTCCTCTGCTAGGTTCTGTGTGCACCACTCGGACCAAGACAGGGGTGGGCTACCCCCAGCTGAGCGCCGTGATCGAGTGCGCAGACTCCGCCCACGGCCTCAAGGGCCACATCATCTCCGTAAGTCTCCCGTGACCAGGGCGAGCAGACTCAGTGGCACATGGGACAGGTGAAGTCTCTGGGTGGAGAAGTGTCTAGGAAGGAGGAGGTTTGGAGGGGCAGTGCTCTCACAGAGCTCCAGGAAAAGCAGCGCCTGGTCACCAGCCACTGGGTGTCGTGAAGGACAGGGGTGTGGACAGCAGCGCGTAGAATCTGTCCTCCGTTTATCCTCACGCCTACTCCAGCTTTCTCATCATGGCCACTGCTCAGAGGGCTGTGGACCGTCCTGGCATCCTGTCTGAGCAGCCGGTCATGGGTGAGATGCTGACAGCAGCAGGGCATGTCGGGGCCAAAAGGTGTGGTAGGATGATGGCAGCTGCTTCTGTGCAAGTGTTCACAGGTGTGTGCGCCATGTGTTACAGACTGGGAGTAATGAATACTTTTTCTTACTCAGAGAGAGAGTACGCCCAACAGGGCCTGGTCATGCACCATCCTTTTCCCTCCTTTTCTCCCTCCTGTTAGGATCCTGGGCACATGCACGTGAGTGTTGTTAAGCTGCTAGGGCTAGGATTCGAACCATGGTTAGCCATGTGGGATCTGGCTCCCTCTGTGTAGTGTGTAATTGTTGGAGCTGGCCCATGAAGTAATGATTTTTTTTTTTTTTTGAGATTTTTGCTATGGGGCACGTGTGCTCACAAGAGAGACTAAAAGCAAGAAATCACCCCCCCCCCCCCGGGGGGGGATGGCCACACTGCAGTCCCTTCTCCTCTTGCAGTTTTGGACACCCATGCACCCAGAATGATTTTTCAAGTTTCCAGGTCCGGGATTTGAACCATGAACAGCCATGGGGGAGTCTAGCACCGTAACCACCATGCAACCTGCTGGCCCCTGAAATTCAGTCTTACAAAGGACTTGAACCCTCGACTTCAGTGTATTCCTTTTCAGCAGCTGAGTATCCTGGGGTGCAAAGCAGCCATTGCCCCCGTCCCTTTGTCAAATGGGTTTTCATGAGCAGGATTCTGCCACGGGCCAGTAGCCCTGAACCTGCTGGGAACCGGGTGCTCTGGACCCAGCACGCTGTCCGGATCCCAGCTGTCTGCTTTCTCCCTTTAGCCGGTGAGTCAGCACCTCTGCGCGGTTGCTGTGTGGGAGGGAGCCACAGCGTGGTGTCCATTCAGCTGCTGCTCTTACCCCCGAGGCTGTCTTTGCTCATGTTTTCATTCTTCACAGGTAGAAAAATTCAGGACAGCCCCTGCATAGGCAAAGATTAAGGTGTGGCCAGTTGTTATTATTTTTCCTTTTTGCACCATTATTTAGAAAGATCTCCATAAATTCATTCAAATCTTTTCATCTGTTTTTGCAACTTGAAAAATTTCCTGACAAAATATATGTTGAGCCTAGGAAAAGTTTAAGATGCACAATAAACACAAAAAAGAAAATAAGTGAGCCTCTTTAATCTGAAAATCCTAAACCTGAAATGCTCCAAACTCTGGAACTTTCTCGAGTGCTGATGTAATGCCACAAATGCAAAATTCCACACTTGGCCCCACGCCATGGATCGCGGTCAACCTGCTATAAAAATACCGTGTAGGACTACCTTCAGGCCAGCAGATGGCGCACACTTATCTTGCTCAACTCACACATGGCCAACTGCAGTTTGAAACCCACACCAGGCTCATGTGCATGTATACCCATGAGGAGGAGAATGGAGGAGAAGGGATTGCAGCATGGCCATCCCCCCAGAGGGTGATTTCTCACTGTCCCTCTCACTGTCTCTGTCTCTCTGGTGAGCGCATGTGCCGTATAGCAAACATCTTCAAAAAAAAAAATTACCTTTAGGCTAAGAGTGTAAAGTATATATGAAACGTAAATAAATTTTATATTTAGACTTGAGTCCCATCCTCAAGATACTTCATTATGTATATGCAAACATTTCAAAATTTTTAAAAATATCTCCAACTCAAAGCTCTGGTCCCAAGCGTTTCTGATAAGGGATGTACAACCTGTATGACCAGAAATGCACTCATCTTAAAATAACCACTGGTCTCACCTTGTACTTCCATTGTATAGTGGTGTGACCTTAGGAAAGTCACTCAACTTTTCTGAGACATTTTTTTCCCCCTATCTACAAAATAGCAACTTTAGGTCCTTGTGGTATTTGAATGGGAAAATGACTAGTGAGGTTGTAACAGTTTCTGGCTCATGGAAGGTGCCCGATTTGGACTCCTTTCTCTGCCTACTCCATGTTTGTTCTCACTGTCTTTATTTTAGGCATGACTAAGTTTCTTTGAGCAGATGTGACATACCAACCATTCACAGCTCAGATTTTCATCTTGTCCTGTGATCCCTTTTCTGTTCACACTCATTCTCCACTGGCATTTTTGGCACACACACACATGTGCCCAGTGTCTTTTACCAGCTACCGGGGCCAAGATTCGAACCACAATTGACCATGTGGAATCCAGATCCTTTAAGCAAGAGGCCAAGGAACCGCCCCCACGTGTCCTGTTATTAAGTCATCTAGAGTAGGGATTTCTTTATTGGGAACAAGAGTTTATGTGATCTGTCTGAAGTATTATTGATAGAGAGATTAAAAAAACTTTAAAATTAATTGGCAGGGCAAGTGGAGGGCATATGGAGGTTGTTCCTTGAAAGAGAAGGTAAAAATTGGGGGAACCAGCAGTTAGCGTAATGGCTATGTCGCTGGACTCCCACGTAGTCAATCGCGGTTCGCGTCTCGGACCCGGTGGCTTAAAACTCGCGCCGGGCGCGTGTTCGTGCATGCCCAGGATCCCGAGAGGAGAATGGAGGAGAAGGGATAGCGGCGTGACCACCCCCCCTAGGGGGTGATTTCTCGCTTTCTGTCTCTATGTCTCTCTCTGTCTGTCTGGCGAGCGCACGCGCCCTATAGCGAAAAACCTCTCTAAAAAAAAAAAAAATTGGGTTGTACTCCCTTCTCATTTTTCCACGTGCCCAAATGTCCACGAACAGATGAATGGATTGAAAAAGAGTGGCACAGATACTCTATGGAGTTCTACTCAGCCATAAAAACAAGACCCTGGCATTTGATAGAAAGTGGACGAATGTGGAAGATTTACTGCTGAGTGAAGCAAGCCAGGCTATGAGAGAGAGGCATTGTATGTCTCCACTTAATACATGCCGACCGTCTGCACTCAATGGCAGAAACTGAAAGGTCAGAGGATACAGAAGCGTGGAGAATGGTGACGGATACTGGAGATGGTGCGGGACGAGGAGGGAAGATGGGGGAGACTGAGAGGAAAGGAATCAAGGAGAAGATAGGGAAATTACTTAGGAGACACAGAAGTGGAGGATTGTCTGTTGGTGATAACGTGTATGGTATCTTCACTGGACTGGTGTGAGGTATAATTGTGTTGGGTCATTTTAACAAGCTATAGTGATGTACCATGATTGGATGTATAAAATAAATGAGAATAATTTAAAAAATTAGGTCGTCAGGAAAGTCGTGACACATTTTTGCATAGAAAAACATGTTATGACTTTTCCAGTGACCTCATAAATACGTTAGAGCTTTGAAGCATGAGCAAGGTGAGGCCGGCCAGGTGAGACCCGCAGGGCCCAGGGTGCGGAGCAGCGTGCCTGCTGTGGGCCGGTGTGGGGAGGGGCAGCCTGGCCAGACTCCGCTGACGTCCTCTCCTTGGTTTCTTCTTTCAAGGACGGAGGCTGCACGTGTCCAGGAGATGTCGCCAAAGCCTTTGGTAAGGCCGGGCCTGGCGCAGAGGAAGGCGGGAGGGCGGGAGCTCCAGCTCCGGGCATGAGGAGGGGGACCTGTCGGGAAATCCTGGGCCTGTTTGGAGTTTCTTGCTCCTGGCTTCAGCCCTGATTAGCTGGAACCCTGGCATCTGGGTGGTCTGGCTTGTGACAGCCCAGGAGACGCATGTGGAGCTGCATCCTGCAAGCCAGGAGTGGGTGCATCACGGGGACAGAAGGCGCAGGGGCCAGTCGGAGCGCACAGTGCCAGCGCTGGTGTGTGCTCCCTCCGGCCCGAGGAAGCCCTGGAAGGATGGAGTCACGGCGCCTGTGTCCACTAGGGGCAGCAGAGCTGCTGCGAGCCGGCTCCGGGGCATGGAGGACCTCCAGCAGGCCTCGTGGGATTTTCTTGGGGCAGCTCTGGGAAGTCCAGCATCGCGAATGCACTGCGAGCCGGGTCACCTTCACAGACTGTGCAGAAGCCAGGACCGGCTGCAGGGCCAGGCAGTGAAGGAGGCTGGCCAGAACCCTCCTTTTCTGATGCGAGGGCCATATTTACTATTGGGGGAGGGTGGTGTTGGTGGCAAAACACTGTCTTAGACATTTTATTTGTTTAAGAAAATGAAAACTGATTACAACAAAGAGTAGGAAGCAGCAGGGTTTCATAAGCCCAAAGAATGGGGCGCGATCCCACCCTAACCATAGGTCCCGGCTGTGGGAAATCCAGCTGGCCCTTCCAGAGTGGAGAGGACTGAGGTCCCTGGAGCTCATGACAAGGTCACGTAGGGCAGGGCAGGGCAGGGCAAACGCAGGAGCCCTGCTCACTGGCACTCTCACCGCCCCTCGTAAGAAACACCAGCCAAGGACATTTTTACCATGGCTTTTTAAGTCTTCCTTCCTTGTGAAAGAGAGACAGATAGTATCTGACAGGGTCTTCACATCACACTCCTCCCGCAGCCCTGCAGCCAGCCAGGACCACAGGGACACCCAGCATGTTCGGGTAGACCTGGGACACGAACTTGGAACCTTCACATCTGGCCCCAGCATCACACAGCGGAGCCCCTGCTGCCTGCACCTCCGTCTTGGGCTCCCTTCTCATTCCTCCACGTGCTCTCTGCACAGTGGGATGGGGCACCCTTTGAAGCCACTGGTGGTTGACCAGAAGCCTTGTAGTTCATGGGTCCTGGTGTTGGACACAAGCTAAGCTCACATTCCTTGGGATGCCTGGCATGTTCCTTCCAGTAGGTGCCGTGTGCAGAGACTGGAGGGGGCGGGCCCATGCCAGGGAAGATGCTGATTAGCAGCTGGGACCACCCGAAGCATCCTTTAGGCGGGTCCGTGCTCTGTATTTCTGCCACCCACTTCTGCTCCTTGTCAGCCCTTGTGTGGGTCTCCGCCCTGGGGCTGTGGTCATCAGGAGGCCTGGCCGGGCCCCAGTTATTACCTGTGCTCTTAAAATCAGGGCAGGAGGACCGAGGACCCAGTGTGGTGGCAGGGTCCCGAGGCAGAGTCTGCAGAGCTTGCCATGTAGGAAGACCATGGCTTTCCTGGTGCCAGACCGTGGGGCCCGCCCTGCAGAGCACACCTGTCTGATGGTGGATGGAAAGGAGGGGGTTCAGTGGAGACCCCAGTCCACTTAAATGAGTGAGGGCCACTTCTCAGGGCTGCCTGCATTTTCTCCTCCTAGCGAGGTTCGCTGTGGTCCTCCTCATCCTGATTAACGCCCTGCTGCCCTCATCTGCCCTAGCTGCAAACCCTTGGAAGGCCTGCTCTCTACCAGTGAAGAGTCCTTGCACGGTTAGTCAGGAACAGGCTGGGAAGTGTTTTTCTCTCTTCCACATACAACTTTTACTTCTTGATAGCTGTGGTCACGCCATGGACTGGGGCGGACACTGGCCAGCCCTGGCCCTGTTCCAGCATGGTCCACGATGGCAGCTCGCTTCTCCTCCGTACCTGCCCCATGAGGTTTTCACTTGCTGGTCAGCATGGCGTCTGCTCACTCCTGAAGCCTAGCGTTGTCCCGGTGGAGCGCAGATCGTTGGTTGTTGCTGTCATTGTTGTTGCAGGGATTTTGTCTTAGGGCACGTGTGCTTGCCAGAGCCATTTTCCCGAGCTCTCGGTCCAGCCGCTGCCTTCTGTCCCCACCTCTGGCATCCAGGAGCCGGAGCCGATTTCGTCATGCTGGGAGGAATGTTTTCGGGCCACACCGAGTGTGCCGGGGAGGTGATCGAGAGGAACGGACAGAAGCTCAAGCTCTTCTACGGGATGAGCTCTGACACGGCCATGAAGAAGCACGCGGGGGGAGTCGCCGAGTACAGGTGAGGAGCCCTTCCGCGGGCACGGGCGAGGCCTCGTACAGGAAGGGGGGGCAGGTCTGCTTGTCACTTCAGTGTATGCACGTGCTGGGGAAGGGGCTAGGACACATCCCTCATTTTAAAGATCCCTCATTTTTTTGTTGTTTTTTAGAGAGAGATTTTTTTTACTATAGGGTGTATGTGCTCACGAGAGAGACACAGAGACAGAGACATAAAGCGAGAAGTCACCCCCCCACCCCCGCCAGGGGGGGATGGCCACACTGCAATCCCTTCTCCTCCATTCTCCTCTCAGGATTTGGGGCATGCACGCACACGCGCCCGGTGTGAGTTTCAAGGCACCAGGTTCAGGACTCGAACCATGGTCAGCTACATGGGAGTCCAGCGATGTAACCATCACGCCTTGCTGTTCCCGAAGAGCACTCATTTTTACCCAGCTAGCGTTTGCAGTGTTAGGGGCCCCTGAAAGTGCAGACCAGAAGTGTTTGGGAAGTGGGTTCAGAGTGTGACCAGGGCATGTAGGGAGTAGGTCCCGTCTCAGAGGAGACACCCAGACTTCCGGGACTGGGCAAGTCTTCTCAGGCACCCGTCTGTCTCTGGTCCCAGGTGTCCACACCTGAACTCACCTGGGTGTGGCCAGTGACTGGCTGCCTGACCTCAGGACTCCACACTGGGGCCAGCCGATGGTTAGGCAGCCAGACTGCACCAAGCCTAGTCTTGTGTGTTCAGCGAGTCAGAGCGGCACCCTCTGAAGTCCTGTCATGCATTTCAGACCAAGAGAGGCTATTTTTCCAGGCCAAGAGACCAGCCACAGAAAGTTCCGGATTTGGGGTACTTGTTGAAATTTGCCTGGCCCTGAGTCGAGGGCTAGAGTTTGGCACAGATGTCGGAGTTCCTTCTTGTAATGTCCCTACGTGAGTCTGGCCGCGTCCCCGGTCTGTAGCACAGGCCTGCTGGGTAACCTGGTGGCCGTGACAGGAGGGAGCAGGCTTGCCAGGCACGGCGGGTTTTGCTCAGCATTTGGGAGTGTTCCAGAGCTCCTCTGCAAGGGTGAGAGATGCTTCCAGACCCTGAAGTTTCCTTAGGGCAGTTCTTGGTTCTATCTTGTCTGGACCCCCACCATGTCCAGGGTGACAGGTGGAGTGACTTGGGAGAACACAGGAAGGCCCTCCAGCTGTGGAGGTGCACCCACAGGGGGCGCTGGACACAGAGGCCGGCTCCGTCGGAGTCTCTGGAGGAGGCCAAGCTGCCCAGTTCACATCCTCCTCTCCCGGTCGTCCCCTCTGAGGACACTGTTTCTGACTGTGGAACTGCCGGGTGGGCGGCCACAGCTCTGGGCCTGCTCTGTTGACCTGGGAGGGTAAGCAGAGGAGGTGGTGGGAGGCTGTGCCAGAGAGCAGCCTGTCCCGACTCCCCGTGGGCATACCGGCTCTGGTCAGCTGGGGTCAGTGTGGGTGCTGAGGTGGAATGGAAAGGTAGAGCTGGCGGGCCAGCCCGCTGCATGCTGGTTCAGGTATCCGGATCCCACATGGCTGACAGCACAGTTCAAGTCCCAGCCCCAGTGGCTCGATGGCTTGAGAAACACATCTGCTGCATGTTCGTGCGCGCGTGGCCCCATCCCCAGAGGATGGCGAGATGGAGAAAAGGTAAAAGCATGTTGGTGCCCACGGGGGACGGGGGCTGCTTTCTCACTTCTCCACTCTCTCAGTCTCTCTTTGGCAAGTACACACACTCTGCAGCAAATTAAAAAGATAAAAGAAGGACCAGCAGATGGTATAATGGCTACGCTGCTGGACCCCCATGTAGTCGAATGTGGTTCGAGTCCCAGACCTGGTGGCTTAAAACTCATGCTGAGCACGTGTACATGCATGCCCAAGATCCCGAGAGGAGAATGGAGAAGGGATGCAGTGTGGCCATCCCCCTGGGGGATGATTTCTTGCTTTCTCTGCCTCTCTCTCTCTTTCCAGCAAGTGCACATGCCCTATAGCAAAAATCTCTCTAAAAACGTAAATAAATAAAAAAGCAGAGCTGGTTTCTGTGGGCGCAGAAGGGGGCGCAGTGCTGGGAGAGCCCCGGCAGAGGGCTGTGACTCCCTGAGGTGTTGCTGACAAGCCCACAGTGCGCAGGGCAGCCATGGCCCTCGGAGGGGACAGCGTGTGTGCTACCGAGGTCAGCTGGCACTGCAGAAGTGGCGCTGGTGCTCTGGGCCCGCCCGAATGCCATGGGGTGTTCAGAAGGCCGCAGCCGGGATCTTCCTAGGAAAAGCAACTAGCTGACGGACAGGACCGCCCTTTGTCTTGCAGGGCCTCCGAGGGCAAGACCGTGGAAGTGCCTTACAGAGGGGGCGTGGAGAACACCATCCTGGATATTCTCGGCGGGCTGAGGTCCACCTGCACCTACGTGGGAGCCGCCAAGCTCAAAGAGCTCAGCCGGAGGGCCACCTTCATCCGGGTGATGCAGCAGCACAGCACCGCCTTCAGCTAGCCCTCGGAGCTTCCCTGCACACCCGCTTCCCACGGCCCTCACCTGTCACCCCGCGCTCTGCCGTCTCTGATTGGTGGACGCTCGGCCTTGCTCCTCCCCCTGCCGCCTGGAAGCCCGGTGTCCCTAGTGCCTTCTTGGGGCCCAGAACGCTGGGCCCTGGTTGAGCCAGCAGTCAGAGCTCATCACCTCATTGTTAAAGCTACCCCGGCACCTCTTCTTCTCCCTTTCCCCGTCCTCTTTTTCTCTCCTTCCTCCCTCCTTTCTCTCTCATTCTTTTTTTTTTTTTTTAAGAAATTGGTTTCATTTTAATATAATGCTGTTATCTTAAGACTTGACGGAGTGCTGATGTTTGCATTTTGCAGAAGCTAAGCTGTGTCCGGTTGTTCAGGATTTTCTGCCTCCTCCCGGGACAGGCTAGCTGCAAGCCACTCTTGGCCAATAGCAGACAGGGCTCCCTAGGGGAGGGGAGGGCGGGGAGGGAGGGGAGGGGAGGGCGGGGAGGGAGGGGAGGGGAGGGCGGGGAGGGAGGGGAGGGGAGTAACCGGCATCTCCTCCCTCTAATTTTTGGTTGTGGAGAAAAATGAAAACTATCAACTGGACAGAAAAGAACATGAAGAATGTCCCAGCTGGCCCTCACAAGGGTGTAGGGACATGGGTAAACCTTCACTACGTGCTGTCCAGGGACACGGCGTCTTGTTAACCAGTTCAGCGCCGCTTCCAGGAAGCCGTCCCTTCCCTGGCTTTTTGTTTTGTTTTCCTCCATTCTTTTTCAGTTCTGAGTTGCTAGGCTGATCTCTCTCTCTCTGTTTTAAAGAATTATTTTATTCCATTTATTATCACCATTATTATTGGTTTAATTTGAACAGAGAGAGAGAAAGAGAAAGTAGGAAAGCAAGCCTCCAGGTCTGGGACTCGAACTGTGGTCAGCCCTGTGGGAGTCCATCACCTTAACCACCACACCACCTGCTGGCCCTAGGCTGATCTTTCTTAACAGGACCATAAATTATTTTGAAATTCCGTAGCATGCTTTATTGGAAGGTTATCTACCAAGAAATTATAGAGAGTTGCATTGAAAGATGGAAAGCAAGTCCTGGGCATCTTTAAAGGTGTTAAGTAGGAGTTTCAAGTTGGAGTGAGGGAGCCAGCAGGTGGCGTAGCGGTTAAGGCCCTGGACTCTCACATAGGCCACCACAGTTCAAGTCCTGGACCTGGTAGCTTGACGTCATGCTGGGTGCATGTGCATGTGTGTCCCAAATTCCAGGAGGAGGGATTGCAGTGTGGTCATCCCCCAGGAGATGATTTCTCACTTTCCCTCTCACTGTCTCTCTGGCAAGCCTATGTGCTCTATGGCAAAGAAAACTTTAAAAAATAATAAAATAGAAGTTAGAGCTGTCCCTGTATGGTGATCAGTACCTTCAAGGAAGGACCACACAGTACTACATAGTAGTGGTCGGCTGACTGGCTGGTGACAATGACATGGCCTTGGGGAAGGGGCCTGGAGCAGGGTAGTCCCCTTGGTGCATGCTGGAACGTGAACATGGACGGAGTGACTGGCCACGTATCTGAGGTGTTGAGAGAGAGAAAGCTGGAAACATTCAGATTGGAAGTTTCTCAGGATTTTAGGGGCACACACACACACACACACACACCTGGTGTGATTTTCAAGTCGCCAGGTTCAGGACTTGAACCATGTTTAGCCACTTGGGAGTCCGGTCCCTTCACCACCACGCCACCTGCTGGCCCTGGAAAGGAAATCATAAAGAAACCCATTGTCAGTGAGCTGGCAGTAGTGAGGGGACGTCTTCCAGAACTGTGACCTGCTCCATCCTGCGGTGGTGGCTGTGGTCACAGACTGGGCTCCTGCTGCAGAGCGGACAGGAAGTTGGGGGACCCCCGTCTGCCCCATACAGCACCCCCGGCCGTGCTCCCCCAGTGCCATGTGCTGCTTTTTCTACCTTGGGCCAGGATTTCACGGACCTGCTCTGTCTTCACAAAACACCGCAATCTAGTTTTCAGGGAACTGAAGCCTGAGTATTGCAGAGCCCAAAACACCAGGATGGTTCGGGAGCAGAGGCTCTAAAGAGAGCTTCCGAGGGACCAGCAGATGGCATGACGGTTACATCGCTGGACTCTCACGTAGTCGATTGTGGTTGGCATCCTGGACCGGGCGGCTTAAAACTCACGCGGGGTAGGACCAGCAGTTAGCATAATGGCTATGTCGCTGGACTCCCATGTAGTCGACCGCGGTTTGAGTCCCGGACCCGGCACCTTAAATTCACTCTAGGCGCATGTGCGTGCGTGCCCAAGATCCCAAGAGGTGAATGGAGGAGAAGGGATTGTGGCATGGCCATCCCCCCGGGAGGTGATTTCTCACTTTCTGTTTCTCTGTCTCTGTCTGGCGAACGCATGTACCCTATAGCAAAAGCCTCTCCAAAAAAAGAAAGGAAAAAAAAAACTCCCGCGGGGTACGTGTGCGTGCGTTCCCAAGTCCCCAGAGGAGAATGGAGGAGAAGGGATTGCAGCACAGCCGCCCCGCCTCACCATGATTTCTTGCTTTCTGGCTTTCTCCGGTAAGCACATGCGCCCTGTACCAAAAATGTCTCACATAAATAAATAAATAACAAGAGCTGCCGAGGCTCCACTACCTGCCCTTAGCAAGTCGGTGCCCACCATAACAGGAACAGACCCAGAGAGCCCACACCAGAGCATCCCTCGTACAGGATGCCGAGATTCAGGGCGGGAGAGGAGAGCGAGGCCTGCACTCCGTGCTCCTCCAGGGTGCGCCCCCCTGCCATGGGCACGGGCGTGAACGGTTCCAGGGCCACCCTGTAGCTGCAGGTGAACTAGGGCTTCTCCCTAATCAGTTTTGTTTTTTTTTTCAAGTGTAACAATTTTTCTTTCTTTTTCTTTTTTTCTTTTTTTTTATTTTTTCTTTGATTTATTTATTTTTAGATTTTTCCACAAACATTTACTTTACATAGCAAAAAATTTTAGCTTATACTCCATAATTCTTGACAGTTTACAAACAACTTTCAAAATTTCAGAATACTGAATTTTAAAGATAAGTTTCAAAATATCTCTCACAATTTTGTATAATTTTATAACTCTATAACAACAGAAGCAGTATGGTTTCAAATATATATATATATATATATATATATATATATATATATAGAGAGAGAGAGAGAGAGAGAGAGAGAGAGAGAGAGAGAGATTTAGAGTGCAGACACTCGGTATATATTAAGTGGGGACTTACAATGTCTCTCCTTCATAGCATGGCTTGCTTCACTCAGCAGTAAGTGGTGAAAAGGGAACTCTCTTACACTGCTGGTGGGATTGTAAATTGGTCCAACCACTGTGGAGAACAATTTGGAGATTCCTCAAAAATCTACAAATAGAACTACCATATGATCCAGCAATCCCACTTCTTGGTATCTACCCGAAGGACAGAAGAATACCTAATCAGTTTAACCAGTTGAAGCTGGTATCTGCCCCAGGGCCCTGAACTTGTCTGAGCCATTAGCAGATAACGAGATGGGAGGCAGTCAGGCACCGAGCAGGGTCCCCACGGCACACAGGGGTCGGCAGCTGCCCTGGACGGGGAAGGGAACCCCAGACTGCGGTCAGCCTGGCACACCTGATCCCGGTGGAGCCCAGTGCATGTCCTTTCCCACAACTGCCCAGCGTCAGAGACCTGGCTAGATGTGCCCCAAATGCCTAAGAGGACAGTGAAAGGTCAGGGCTCCCATCCCTCTTTGGGCTAAGCGAAACTCCGCATTTAACCGAGAGAGTTCTTTGTCACCTGGGCAGACCCATAAGGCTGGGGGGACTTCAGGGCCACAAGTGAAGATGGACTGGGCACCAGCAGTTAGCATAATGGCTATGTCGCTGGACTCCCATGTAGCTGACCGTGGTTTGAGTCCTGGACCTGGTGGCTTAAAACTTACGCCGGGCACGTGTGCGTGCGTGCCCAAGATCCCGAGAGGAGAATGCAAGAGAAGTGATTGTGGCGTGGCCATCCTCCCTGGGGGGTGATTTCTCGCTTTCTGTCTCTCTGGTGAGCGCACGCGCCCTATAGCAAAAAAAAAAAAAAAAAAAAATTGACAACCTTGCAGTTTTTTTCATAATATGCTTTTTGATGAACTTTTCAAAGACCCCCCTCCCTCCAATCTTGTGAAGAGGGAGGGACACAGGAGACAGAAACTTGAACTGAGCACACCGGCATGTCAGCAGACGCATGCGTGCTGTTAGCTCAGAACCGGCCCGCGCACTCCCTCCCCAACACCCTCCCAATTAGTGGCAGGGAAGGCCGTGCCCCACGTCCCTCCCCACCAGGAAAAGCACATTCCCGGTGTGTCAGGACCGAGGGGCAGTTCCCACCGTGTTCTCCGCGCTGAGGATCTGACAGAAGGCCAAGACACACCTGCAATTGGCACTGTTATTTTATTAGTACGAGTATACTGAAACAATAAACTTGTACTGGTATACAGACAATTTATTTAAAACAATTTTGTTCAAATTTTGAATCAAACATTGTTTTATTATAATAATGAAATAATTTCTACCTAGAAAACCTGCAAGCACCATCAAAGAAAGGGACCATAAAATTCAATAAACAGACTCGAGTGTATCCTACAAATAGACACACCACGATTAGAAAATAGAATATGAATTCTTCCATTTTTTTTAATATTTGTTTTAAAAAAGCTAGTGCAAGTACAATATTTTACACTGGAATTACAGAGAGTATGCACGCATATGGAAAAAAGTTCTCCTGTCACAATAAAAGCTCTTAACTATGTATGCACTTAAAATTTTTCTTTTCAATAAGGTGCAAAACATCATTCCTTCCCTAGTTCTCCTCTGTACTGGCCAAGTCGGTCTGGTAGTGCCCTCAACCCAAGTCCTGGTGTCTGTTTCCTCTGGCCTGTGGGAGGCTTGTAATTGGAAGTGTGGTGGGTAACGATCCGATATTAAACAGCCAATGGTATGAATCCCAGGGATGGCTCGGAGGCCAGGACCCCACTGGCTAGAAGAGAGGACTCTGTCTTACCCGGAGGCCCCCACAAACACTGACAGGACTCTATCGAGACCCCCTTTCCGGTGACACTAACTTGGGTTTGCAGTTGAGCAGTACCAGCCAGGTGCGAGAAATCTGGCCCAGGGCAGTATTCACAGAACCAAATGCCCGGGTTTCAAGTGTAAGATTCACTGACTGGAGAACCTACCCGAGTCCCGGGCCAGATTCTAGAGTAGGTGGGCTTGTAGGAACCAGAGCAAACCCATGCACCTGGGCTCTCGGTAACTGCTCTGCGAGGTGACCGCTCATAGCTGTCACCTCTGACCTGGCGTTCCGGAGGACAGTGTGTTACCTTGGTAAGGATTACTGTAAACAACGCTCCTGCAAGGGCTCCGGATGGCTCCTGAGAAGGACAGGGGCTCGCGGGCCATCCGGACAGCGAACGAACAAACAAGGGAGAGAAAACGTGGGCGGGGAAGCCTCCGGTCTGTACGCAGTGGAAGACTTGAGTCCTTTCGGGAAAGGCAAGTTACGGAAATTCTGAGAGCCTAGAGAGCCTGCTTTGTGCAAATCCTACCTAGTGGCCAAATGCATTTCGTTTTAATACAGTTGAACCATTCGTGGGCGAGTCCCAGGGACACGATACACTGAAGCTGCTGTTCCCTCCCGCCGTCTTCCGGGTAAATGTCAGCTACCAGAACAACCTCATTTCACGAGAGGGAGGGGAAACAATTGTGGGTTTAAGAACTGTAGGTGGGTATGCTCAGTGTCCCCACAGCTGTCCGGATTCCGCTGACCAGCTGGATTTGGGGACAGGACTATGACTCTTCTTAGAAGGTGCCCCACATTTATTTTGGCCTCTGAATATTAAAGAATCAAAATTAAAAAAACGAAAGAAACGCGAGGCATTGAAATGGAGATTCATGGTTTTTTTTTCCCCCCAGGTAAGTGAGGTGTGGGGGGAAGAAGGCGACACGATTTTCTTTTTGTCCCCGTCATGAGTCCTGTTTTCGTGGTGGCTAGGATCCCTTGTGACAAAACACTTCGTGTTCAGGATTATATTCTTTGGGTTTAGAGGAACAGGAAGTGCTGAAAATGTCAAACATCCTCTCTGAAGGAAAAAGAAGCTGAAATGGCTTAAGAGTTCAGACTGAACCGGGAGCTCCGAGAAACACTGTCAGCACGAGAATGCACAGTACTCCCAAAAGCAGAAAACGGCGTTCCCCTCCCTCCGCGAGGGCTACGTGTAACAAACAACAGAAAGCGTGGTACAGTTTAAGAGCCTTGTATTCAGTCATTTTCCCAGGCCATCACCATACAGATCTGATCATCGAGACATGACAAATCGCTATGTACAAAAAGACATGTAACTTTCAACCTTCTCCGCTTTTTGTTCTTACTACAAACAAAGTATGAAACGCATGGTTTCAACAGATCCATATCTTTCAAACACTGAATGAATCATTTCGACATTCATTTTTCTTTTGTGCAATTTTTTTTTTTAAAACAGTACTCCTCAAAGTGAGTGCTTCAAAAAAAAGGTTTTTCTTCAGCTTCTCAAATTAGGTGTACATTTGAAGGAAAAAAAAAAATCCCACAAGGTATAGTGCTACGAGTAAAGATCCTATCAGTAAGGTAACATATTTCAAGCGAGGTCATCTATGTAAAAGAAATGTCAGCTCCAGAGTAGAGGTGCACAAGTTGTTTGGAGTTCCCTATGAACAGAAACACACACTGTCCGTGAGAGAGAACCAACCCAACACAATAGCATATGCATGTGCTTTATAAAAAAGTATATTCTCTGTATATTTATTACTTGATGTGTTCTTAAGTTCTCTATTTCAGAAATTCTGGGTTAAAAACACAAAGGTGGAAGCAAAGGCCTCCATGCCCACTTAAAAAAACAGAAATTGTACTTCTCTTTCTTTTCACATCACCACCGAAGAAACTGCATTGGGCCACGGACGCGGCTGGCCCTGCCTTCACCTGGAATTATTGAGGGTGACAAGGAAATTGGAAGTGCAGAGCGTTTCAGGAGAGAACCGGCCAGTTTGTTGAGGTGCTTGTGGTTTGTCACACGGTAACCGTGACAACCACCACAGCTCAAAAAGCCCGGCCTTCTGTCCCAAGAACTCTGCTTCCTCACCCACATCTGAAACAGCGTGGCATTAGTGTCTTCAAAAGTATTGGAGATTGTTCTCTCTAGGAAAGAAATAGGTTTCCTTAGTAGTCACAGATGGTGAAGAGTATTGTCAATTGTTTCCTTAAAACAAAACAAAAAAATCAAAGTGACGACAACAAAAATTTTGGCAACATTTCAGTAAAGGTCAAAGAATGTGCAAAGAGTGGACGTAGGATTATAGGAGCTACTGTTCCCGTGGAACACGCAGCGCGGCGTTGTCTACGCAGTATCGAAGGGGTCGTCCACGAGATGCAGGAAATCCAAACGTTCCTCGACATTGTACAACCCTACTCCAGAGCACTCAAAGTGCTGCTTCTGGACACATCCGTGTACCACACACACACCAGCCCCGTCCCTGAGTAAGAGGTGTGAAAGTTCTGCAGAGTTCCGTGGAGGGGGAAGGAGGGATGCTGCCACTTCCTGGTGGGGGGACCCAACTCGCTCACCTCACAAGACACAGAGGGGCACGTTCAGGGTCAGAAATGGGGTCGATCACACCAACAACATCGAATGATCCCGAACCCACCTGGGTGAGCCACGGGGGGGGGGGGGGGGGGGGGGGAAGAGAACGCAAAATTGACTGACATAGAAAAATGATCCGGAAAGTCCAAATGAAAATGTGATTTTGGATTTCCACTTGGAAAGATCTGAGGTAAGTGGCATCCGTCTCTGAATCTGCCCCCCGCCCCCGGCGTGGCCCAGACAGACTGAAATCGTTCTCGAGTTAACACGCTAAGGAACAGTCATTTACTAGTTAGAAGTCCCTATAAGGAGAGGTTCTTATTTGTTGGTTTCTTATTAATAGTAGAAGTTTTTTTTTTTTTTTCTTTTCGCCCTGACTAATTTCTTGGTGATTGTGTTCCATTGTAAACGCAAAAAAAGGCCTGCTGTTATTCGTTTTAAAATGGGAAACAGGAAAGAAAGTGGGAGGAGCGACAGCTGTCGGGAAGTATTGCAGAGTGGACGCAAACAGAGGCACATGGCTGATCCTCGTAAGCTGAATGGCACCGAAGAGGTCCTACCCCTGTCCTCCTTGTGTCTCTGCATGGACGCGGTGACAAAGGCTGCTCTGGGGGCCCTGGGCTCGCCCACGTCTGCACACGAGGCTCCTGCTGGGGCGTTCTTCCTATTTGAAGAGCAAGCTGCCACACAGGAGTGGTGGCCAACAGCGGTGAGTGGCCCCTCCGCAGCCACGGGCCGGCACGCTCAGAAGGCGCACGCACACGGGCCACGCATGCTGCTCGCATGTGCAGGCAGGGCTCGGGGACCCGAGGACACGGCCCCGAGGTCTGCGTCCACTGGCAGAAAGGACCGTGAGCAGAGGGCTGACTCCAGGACACCCCGCTCCAGAGTGCGTCTCAACCCAAACCTGCCTCCTTCCTCTCCACGCTCCCATTCACTATTCCGTGTGCTGACGGGGGGCCACGCACTACCTTCCCCTCGGTCCCCTCCGCCTCCCGGCTGGCTAAAGCTGTGACAAGGCGACACCTGGGCTCTGGAAGGCTCCCGCCCTGGCCCTCGGACCCAGAGCAGGGGAGAGGCGGGTGGCTCTGCTCTCCTGGCACCTCCCCTCCACCCTTCTCTGGCCAGATCAGGGAAGACCGAGAACACAAGGAGAAGACCGAAAGGAGTGGGCTTCACCTACAGCACGCGGGGCAGACACGATTGGCACGGAAAGTATTGCCCATGCTACAAAGCAAGAGTGAAGTGGGACGAATGTCTAGAAAGAACCTATTAGTTGATCATTCGTATACCTGAAATAGAACCATAAAAACGATGAGGATGTTCCTATTGCTCCAAACCATGTGTGTTTGCCCGTTTTAGTGTTAGCTGAGTGGATCCGGTCAGTCAAATACCTGAAGTAGGCCCAAGTGCGCTGTGTTGTCGATCACGTGATTGCTGTGAGGCGGGGTACGGGTGGATGGCAACAGTCTCTGTGACCGCCCCGGATTGCTCTTACCATCGAAGGTGAAACAGAAAAAGAAAACCTAACCATTGCAAGTGCCCTGAGCAGAATATACGGAAGATTAAGCAAGTTCTCGGAACAGAAACATTGACAGAATTCAACGCTAACGAGGCAGCAGGGCCACCAGGACGGGCCACCCCGCCCTGCGCCAGCATGCCGAGAGGGTGATGAAATCGAAGAACCAAGAAACAAGCCTAGCTATTCTAAACCTACCCAAATGTTGTTGGTACACCCCAGAAAACGGTTTCTAAAAATCATTAGTCCTGGTGAGAGAGAAACGTAAAAGAATGCTAGACAACCAAGAGGTGCATTGGGACTAGACTTTTTTTTTTTTTTTTTTAAATTTGTGAAATGGAAGAAGTACTGTTTTCAAGAGGAAAAGAAAATAACCAGTGACGTATTTGTTTAGGTTAGTTGCAGTCAGCCAAGTAAGAATATTTAAAAATTTCTCTCAACTTGTAAAACGTTTTTTTTTTTTTTTCTTAAAGCACTTGAAGATGCATGCAAAACTCACAAACGATATTTCAGATCTCTGGGAATGAAAGGTTTAACTATGAAATACCCTTTCTGGGTTTGTACCAAACATTAAATCTTGATTTGATTCAAATAGAAAAAAAAAAAAAAGTCATTCTGAAAATAACATTAATAACAATAGTGAAGTAATTAAAAAAAACTTGCTCACATATATAAACGTCTTTACAGAAAACTCTCTCAATGAATCTGAAGCAAATTCTCAGAGTTGTCCTGCTAAGACCTGGCTTTTTGTGACAGATGTGGTAGAAAGACCAAAATGAATTTTGAAAGGAACATAACCTTATAAAATGGCCTAGCGTTTAGGCAGGTTAGAAAGTAATTTTGCTACATTTATTTATGCTCGTTCAGTCCCCCAAACCTTTCCCACAATGTTATTGGATAAAAACTGCAGGAATATCACACAAATTATAAACTCAAGATGTGCAAATCGCAAGGTTCTTTAAAAGTTCATCTTAAAAAGAAAAACACTGGACAAAAAAATGAGTATGCTTTTCTCCATCCCTTTTCTCTCAGTTTCTCTGCCAACTCTGCATACGCCTTTAACTCTTGCTCAGACGTCAAAGTGAAAAATGCCTCCTGTCAGGGAGCACTTGGTTGTCGTCTATTGTCACATACTAGTTCAATATTCACATTCATCCCTTTAAACCACATGGAAACTTTCCATAGCTCGCTCCTGAGCAACTCTGCAGGGCTGAGATGTAGTTACAGTGTTGAAAAAAAAAAAAGAAAGCAACTTAGTTGTCATTTGTTTTTCCTTCCCAAAGAGTTGAGGGTGAGATACAGTACTTGTTGAATGATAGACCAAGATGCTTGGTAACAAAGTGTGAACAGCATCTAACTGCTTAGAGGGTGATACCTGCTCATCTTCCAAAGCGAATTCCTCGCGTCACACTGGAATCTGAAAAAAGTGGCACCCGGGTTGTCCACAGTCAGGAACTAGAAACAGTACTAGAGTTTAAAAGACGGAAAGATTTTGCAAACTGGACGCAAAGAGCGTCCGCCGCTCTTCCTGCAGGGCAGTTTGCATCTACCTCTTGGGAGCGAAGTCAATGTAATCACCTGATGGGTTTTTCTAACACTGCACAGAAACCAGCGTGAGTGTTCACTCCCCCCACCCCCCACGGGGCGACGGAAGCAGGGGCTCCCCTGCCCACCGGGACACCCTGTGACACCACTGCACTTGGTCAAGCAGAAATGAAATCCCACGTGTGGCAGTTGCTCTTTTAAAAAAAATATATATCAGTGCAGTCAGGCCCCATAGGGGGAAATATATATATCTCTATGATTAAAAGTTGCTTTTATTGTAAAATGTGTTGGAGAGAAAAACGTTCTTTTAAATGGTTAGCGTCCCATCTGCCGCCTGATGCCTCTCTAAGATGCCCTGCAGCTGGGTTCCTGATTCTGCACAAGAGAACCCCAAGAGGACACTACTCTGGACCCCCATTCCCATGCTGGGAGCAAGAGAGGGAGACAGAGGGAGGCAGAGAAAAAGAGACCCTCACTCGCTGCGGCGGCGCCCCTGCACGTCCGCATGCATGCACCCTGCAGGTCCCTTCCCACGGGACCGTCCCTTGAAACCGGCGGGATCAGTGCCCACGGGCGGCTCTGTGCTAGCAGAGGCAGGCATGGCGAGACCCATGCACGCCCACCAGGACGCCCGGGGTCTGGGCTGCCCTGCCGTGGCCTCCACCCGCCTGCGCCGACACACACGCGTGGAAAAAGCATATGCACCCGTCTCCTGTGACACACCTGCTGTAACTCTAATGACAAGGTTAGAACAGAAACCTAAAAGAAGAGGATAACATGTAAATACTGTGTTATTCAGCCTACAGTACAGTAATCTGGATACGAATGAGAAAGGAGGCCGCGGCCCCGCCCCGTGGCCTCTACTTGCCCACGTTAGACCGGCCTTCAATGCAGATCTTAACCTCCTGAGGAATTAGAGAAGGCTTAGGAAGAGTCAAAGGAGGCTCGTCTTCCGACTTCTCCAGTTTGCGGGTCTCCGGCGCCGACCACCTCCTCTTCCTCGTGGCCGCGGGCTTGCTGGGTTCTATTTTGGTGAGGAGGGGCGCTGCAGGCAATCCGATCTTTTCTGGAAACTTCAGTTCGCCGTTCTCAGAGAGCATGTGGGCGCCTCCCTGATGAACCCCGTTCTCCTGCTCGGCGTACCGGTGTCTGCTGCCCGTCAGCCCGTCGGTCTTGGCGTGCTTGAGCAGGACGCTGGCGGGGTCCCCGGGCTGGCCCTTTTTCACAGAGCCGTTCTTCAGGTTCTTGAGGGTCAGCGAGATGCAGACGTCGCCCACGGAGAGCTTGGAACACGGCAAATCAAAGAGCTGGCTGGTCCTGTCGGGGCAGCAGGACGACCAGCCCTGCCCGAACACGAAGAAAGGGTATTCCACCAGGACCTCCACGCTGACCTGTGGGGACAGCGGGGACAGAAGGCAGAGGGCATAAAAGAACGCCCTGTATCCAGGTCTGAGCGGACACACTCGCCACAGGCACTCACGCCGAATGCAGAAACAAGTCTCGGTTTCCCCGCCTCCCCCTCCCTCAGCAACACTCCAATACGCCTAGTCATCTGCAGCTGGGCCTGCCCTTACCCAACACCCACCTGGCCGGAAGGCACGAGAAGCCTTTCCCCATACCACCGTTTTTCCACCGTTGTCTTTTAGTTACTTACATATTTGTCTGTCTGTCTGACCTCTTCTCCTGAACTCACTGTTTCACCCCTTGAGTCGAGGGTACTTCCTGGCATGGAACAGGTGCTCAGTGAAAGCTAGAATAACTAGGCCTGGGTTTGCTTTTCCTACGGAAAGGTCCTGCAACGACACACCTGGCCAACAGGGGTCGATGTTGAGACGATGGGGGGGCCTTGCTGTCTGGTCTGTCTGGTTTCTTTTTCTTTTTCTTTTCACCAGCCAGGACTACAGGGCTGTGTGTGTTCTCGAGGGAGAGGTGGGTGCCTGCCCCAGCTCTGGCTCCCCCTGCACAGGCAGCTCTCTGCAACGAGTCACCGCTGCCCTGCCCCACGCTCCTCTGAGAGCTGCTGAGCGGGCCAGGATTCCATCGAGTCAAACATCTTTCTCACCACACTCGCTCCTGCTGCTGTTCATGCTCATTCATTCATTCATTCCACGGACTCACTGGGCTCCCAACCTGTTCCAGGATGGTCTCTGATTAAAAACCCCGATGAGGGGACCAGCAGTTAGCGTAATGGCTATGTCGCTGGACTCCCACGTAGTCGACCGCGGTTCGAGTCCCGGACCCGGCGGCTTAAACTCACGCCGGGCACGCGTGTGTGTGTGCCCAAGATCCCGAGAGGAGAATGGAGGAGAAGGGATTGCGGCGTGGCCATCCCCCCTGGGGGGTGATTTCCTACTTTCTATCTCTCTGTCTCTCTGTCTGTCTGGCGAGCGCACGCGCCCTATAGCAAAAAACCTCTCCAAAAAAAGAAAAAAAAAAAAAAAAAAAAAAAACAAAAACCCGGATGAGAATAAACTCCGGGAGCAGAACTACAGACAACCAAAGCACATGACGTAACTCCTGCAGCTCGACACAGCCCGAATTTCCAGCCTATAACTACACCCTCTCTCCGAACGGGACGCAGTCTGAGCGCAGTGTGAGCGCAGTGAGCCTGTCCTGGGAGCTTGAGGGCCTCTGTCTTCCACAGCTAGGTGCCGTGAAGTCGGTGCCCGGGGCAGCTCACCCCAGCCTCCTCCACGCTTTCCCACCTTCCTCCTGCCGTGACAAGCACCCCCAGTTGCTAACCGAGCTGTCAGGAGGAATCTGTCTACCCCTCCCTCTCTCCAGCCCCCTAAACCTACCCCTCTAAAACCATCACCTCCAACTTCCATTCCAGGGGGAGAACCAAGAGAGGGAGGCGTTTCCTCGCTGAACTGATAATCCTTAACACTCGGTCACTTTCCTGTCTTGCTAGTGACCGGCTCTTAAGACCACCTTCAGTTCTCGGGTGTGAAAGCGCCATGAAACTGCTTTCACTACGTAGTCAGTAACTCCTGGGCCCAGACACTCCATACTTGCAAGCATCCTTTTGCCCGGTGATTGTGTATCTCGATCTGAGATTGGTGGGGTGCCTCTATACACACATATGTACGTCTCACCACAAATAAGATAGAAGGGAAACAAAACAGCTGCTGTTTAAATGTCTCCTTATTTTTCTTTCACAAGATTCCCTGTTTTCACAAATGTGAAGGGCATCTGTTTAACGAAACATTTTTTTGCATGAAACTATCCCAAATTTACAAATTATACTTGTACCTGGAAACAATGAAACCTCCCTGCAGCTGGGCTGCAGTGTCTACGTCACATTCTCGGTGCAATGATGAAATTGGGGATTTTTAACTTTGTCTGCAAGTATGCCTCCATCCTGTTTCACCTGTACAGAAAAAGCCAATCTGCCCTCCCCAAAGGGCAGTTTAGAGGGTTTTCCATTCTCCACGTGCAGAAAATCAGAAAACCCTGTAGCCATGATCATGGGGATAAGCAAGATATCCATTCACTTCAGTGTTTAAAAATCATTAACAAAAACAGCCAGAGAGCTTTGGTTGAGAGAATGTTCTATTTCAGACACTTAATCATATCCCCGCTAAGTCTGGCTCAGTGCTCCATGGAAGCATTTCAGAGCCGTTCAGTAAACCCTCCCCCAGCATGGTGACACCTACAGATGCAAATCCAGACGACACGCTAAGTTCTCATGCATGGCAGGGCTTGTGGATCCCCTTGCAGGAAGGCCCTGTCAGGAAGCTCTGAGCTGGCCCAGAAGGACAAATGACCGCACCAGATAGACAGCAGCAGACGTGACACAGACTCAGTTCCACATGCATCCTCCCTCGGGTCTTAAAATGCACACCTTAGAGAAAAACGCTATAATAGTTTGTGCTACAAATAAATAAGCCAGGGCGAGCATGTGGTGTGGAGGTTAAGGCGGCTGGATCCCAGCTGGCCCTGTGGTTCGAGTCCCAGACCCGGCAGCTTGAAAATCATGCCAGGTGCATGTGTGTGCACCCAAAATCCCAAGAGAAGAATGGAGGAGAAGGGATTGTGATTTGGCCATCCCTTCTGTGGGGCGATTTCTCTTTTTTCCTCTCTCTCTCTCTCCCTTTGTCTCTCTCTGGCAAATGTACAAGCTCAACACCGAAAGCTATAAGCAAAACAAAACAAAACAAAACAAAACAAAACAAAAAAGGAAGAAAGAGAGAAAGAGAGAAAGAAAGAAAGAGAAGAAAAGAAAGAAAGAAAGAAAGAAAGAAAAGAAAAGAAAAGAAAGGAAAAGAGAAGAGAAGAGAAGAGAAGAGAAGAGAAGAGAAGAGAAGAGAAAAGAAAAGAAAAGAAAAGAAAAGAAAAGAAAAGAAAAGAAAAGAAAAGAAAAGAAAAGAGGCCAGAAAAACACACAGGGAACCTGAGATATGTACTGCTATGGGGAAGAAGCTGATCTGGAAAGGCTATGCACCGTGATGCCAACCGTGTGGCATTCCAGGAAAGGCAAACGTATAGAGACAGTAAAAAGGTGCTGGCTGGGACCAGCAGGTGGTGTGGTAGTTAAGGCGCTGGACATTCCCACATGATCGACCATGGTTCGAGTCCTGGGCCTGATGGCTTGCTTTCTCACTTTCCCTCTGTCTCTTTCTTTCTGTGCCTCTCTCTGGTCAAATTACAATGAATGAATGAATAAATATAATTAAATAAAAAATTCTTTAAAAAAAAGTTTTAAAAAAAAGATGGTGGCTGACGGGGATTTGAGGTGGGGTAGGGGCACGAACACGTGACGTATAAAGGATTTTGAGGGTGGAATAACTATTTTGTACGATGCGGAAATGCTGAATTCTGACATCATACCTTTATCAAAACCCATAGAATGTACAACACAAAGAGGACACTCTGTGGGCCAGGTGGGGGCACCGTGATAATGCACCTGGACCCATGTGGGAAAGGTTCCGGGTTTGTGCCCTGAAGTTTCCTTGAGCACACTGGGTACGCAAGTGCATGCTCATGATCCAGGCTGCCTCAAGACCCTACGGGGTCCCTATCTCTGTCTCCACCTTGCTCTGTCTTGTGGGAGGAAAAAGATTTAAAAACAAAATAATATTGGAGCCAGAAGGTGGCGTGATGGTTAAGGTGGCTGGATTCCTACATGGCTGACTGTGGTTTGAGTCACAAACCTGGTGGCTTGAAAATCACACTGGGTGCATGTGCGTGTGTGCCCAAGATCCCGAGCAGAGTATAGAGGAGAAGGGACTGTGGTGTGGACATCCCCCATGGGGGCAGGGGTGATTTCACATTTCCTTTTCTCTGTCTCTCTCCTCTCTGGCAGGTATATGTGTCCTATGACAAAAATCTATAAAATTAAAAAATGAATAATAATATTGGAAGAAGGCAAACCCCATGTAAACTGTAGACTTCAGTTGATAATGTACCTGGGGCCAGACAGTAGCACAGCAGTCAAGTCGATGCTGTGAAGCAATCCTACATGGGAGGGCTCTCGCCTGACGTTGGAGAGGGCTGCAGAGCACACGTGCATCCATGATGTGGAACTGGCCCAAGGCTTGGGTGGATTGTGGGGTCGAGACCCTGTAGGGGCTACTGCCTCTTTTTGTCACTGCCTCTGTCTCCCTCCAGCACTCATGAAGAAATAAACTTAAAAAAAATTAACATCCCCATATTGGTTTATCAATTGTTCCAAGTATGTTACGCTAATAAGAGATTTCAGTAATGGGGAGAGTGGATGTGCATGGAAAATCTCCTTCCAACTCCAGTATTTAGAAACCTAAAATTGCTTTGAATAAAAAGTGCATTCATGTTAATAAAAAGCTGTAGTTAACAATGGTCTGAGGGGATCTGTTTCACTGATACGAACAAGGTGGCCCATCTGGGGGTACTTGTGTCACATAAAGGTTAAAGAAAAGCAGGCTTTGGTCCCTTTCTTGGATGGCTCCACAGAGGCACAGATAAAAACGTGGTTAGATGTAGTGGCTCTGCTGGAGCCTTCTGGAATCAGAGCTGGTAGGTGTTGAGGACAAAAGGCCGATTGCCTTTTCCTACTTCCAAAATCCTTTCCAGAGGGCCTGCAAACATTCACAGACCATTTGGACCTATTAATAACAGGACTCTTCCTCCATCCTGCCCCGGCCATAGTGACTCTGGGATGTAGAGTGCACCTTCTTATCTCTGTGAAGATAAATCTCAATCCCAAGACACAGATCTTCTTTTCCAATCACCAACCAAAAAATATGTAAACCCACCTATAACCTACAACACTCTGCTTCCCCATGTCCCATTTTGGGGGGGGTGACCAGTGAAAATATTCTTTACACTGAATTCCAAACTTTGTCTCCTGCTCTCAAAACCAAATAAAGGAACCACAGTGTTTAAGAAACCCACGTGTCTCACTCCGGACCAGTCACTCAATTTCGTGCTCAGTAATAAACCACAGTATTATTATTTCCGAAGAGTTGGTTATTTCTGTTGACAGAGTTTATTACCATCCACCAGGGCATGCGCCCAGTGCTGGGCTTCACACGTGGGGTGGTTACCAGCTCGGTCTTTTTTGGATGCTAGGATTCACTTCCCCCCAGCCCTGCAAATCGAACGCTGGCGACCAGGCTCGCTCTGGCTGCTGAGGGACCGACCACAAAGGCTTCTGTTCCACAGCTATTTTTAGGTGCCAGCTAATCCATTCAATGCACAGTGTTGCCACCGATGACTCAGAGCCCACAGCAGCCAAACTAAACAACAGTGGGACCAAGGAAAAGCCATCGCTAGACGTGCAGCGAGCACACCATCACCACGCACCGTGCACACATGTGCACTCACACACGCACGCATGTGCCACCAGAACAGGCGGGAGATGGAGATGACACCGAATAGTCAGCAGCCACCAGGTCAGTTGGTCAGGGAAGCAGTCACTCCAGGAGGCTCTGGGAAGCTCGGCATGTAGGAAAAAGGCCAAGTGTCAGCCCAGAGCACTTTACAAACACCTTTTATGACAACTGCACCGAGCAAAGGCTACGTGCTCTTCAGGGAAGCAGAGCATAGGACGCATATGACAGAGACGGGGGAGGCTGCCTCTGCGGATGCCCTGCCAGGTGGAAGCCAGCCAGGGGGGCTGTCGTGGGTGGGGCACTCCCAGGGGACACATGGCTAACAACCTCTCTGCAGAGGAGGGGCCCCTCAGCCCTCTTCTCCATCAGCTCTCTCACCGATCTGGAGGGCTGGGACCCAAAGCTTCCCTGAAACTCAACTCTTGCTCAGAAAAAAAGACCACGCCTTCTCACCCAGGCTAGCATAAGGTCATGGGCTTAAGAAAGAGCAGGCACAGTGCTCCCTCCAGGGGCCATGCCGGGAAACGCAGGGGGGGGTTCAAACATCCTCTTGGGCTCCCTGGAAACGCTCAGGCATCGTTCTAGGTGTTCAAAGGCTGTCTCTCCACCCATAAACGCTTCCTAGGGCAGAATGCCTTGTCCTTAATTTTTCAGAAGTGAACTTGTCTCTCTTGTCTTATTTTTTAAAAAAGAATTATTTAATTTTATTTGTTATTATTATTTTTAAAAATTCCACCAGAGAGAGAGAGAGAAAGGGAAAGTGAGAAAGCAAACTGCCAGGTCCAGAACTTGAACTGTGGTCAGGCACGTGAAAGTCTAGTGACTTATCCACCATACCACCTGCTGGCCCCTGTCTCTCTCTCTCCTGAGGGCTCAAGTCATCAAAGCTGAAGCAGGGAGAGAACCTGCCATTGTGCAAGGCCCAGGGCTATGGAGTGGCAGAGGAGGGTCGGACTAAGGTCTTCTGGGCTCCAGGTCCCACGTCCATCCTCCTACCCCGGAACACGCCGGTGTGCGCCCCCCTCCATCTTTTGAGTTGCAGTGGCTCCCACGTTCATGCTATTTTCTGAGAGTCTCCTGGGGGACTCTCTAGGCTTGAGGCCTCACACTCCAGAAAACCAAGCACGTTTTATTGGGAAGGGGCCCACGGGAATCAGTTCTGTCGTCCTTTGGGGCTCCTGCCCAGGGCTGAGGCATGGCAGAAGCAGTGACTCCTGATCTGGGGCTGAACGTCCACCTGCCTCCTGCCCTAAGGCCACGGAGACCGCCTGCAGAGCAGAGCAGGAAGCCTGGAATTCCCTGGCTTTCTCCAAGCCCTGGGCTGGGAAATGCCTCGCCTCCCTGGTATGGCAAAGCCACAGGGATGGTGACAAACACGGGAAAGCCTCTCCCACACTGGCTTCCCCAAGTGTCAGAGATAGATTAGACAGGTGGCACCTTTCCACAGTAGTAATTAAGAATCAGGTTCCTTAGAAGTAATCACCAAAACAAAAACAACACTTCGTTTTTTCAGGAATGACTTTAGTTCCTACTGGGTCTACTCCTGATTAGCAGGAGGCCAGCAAAAGGGCCTCCTAGTTTATCGCTCCTAGTTTTTGATTGGCCAATGCTTTTGCAAAGACTATTCTGGAAGAAAAGAGAAGGATTAATAAAATGAAGGAGGCCCCAGAGACCACCTTGCATAAGGCATCACTGCCTGTTTTAGGGAAGAAACTGCAGCTCAGCGAGGTGGCAAGTCTGGACTGGTCCTGGACCAGAAGGCGGCCTCAGCTCTCCCTGTAGCAAGCCACACTGCTTTCTGGGGAATGCCCTTGGGAGGCTGTCTGAGCTCAGGCATCCTGGTTCCCTATTCATTTAGGATTTACGCCTGGAGTGCCACAAGCCTTCCTCATGCAGAAAATCGTCCTTTTTTCACCATGGCCCCAAATCACAACTTGGAGATTTTGCTAATGAAGTTCAACAATTTGCACATTCCTGAGTTTCTCTGTAGGTGCAAGTGTGAGCATGCCTGTAACCAGCAGAGAAGACCTGGACGGTTCTTCAGACCAGGGGAGAAATTCCTCAGGGAGACAGAGGGAGAGAGGGGGAGGGAGAGAGCCAGAGGGAGGCTCTGGATCAGCGAAGTGCAGATACCCGCTGTCCTGTTCCCTCCCTGGCCCTCCCCTGCTTGCTCTGACTCCACTCCGATTCAGATCTCATCACTTGTGGCAAACAGCTGGTGGAGTATCTGAGCGAGGATGATGTCAGCCGGTTTCTGATAGGCTCCCTGGGTAGGTGACAAATCATTGGTTGCCTCAGGGCCTTGTACGTGTTTCTAGGGCATTAAGCCCAAGCCACCTTTCAGCAGACTGCGGCCTCTTGCCAGTCTCTGCTGCGGCTCCTCCCAGCAGGCAGTGCAGGAGCTGGAGCCCCTGCAGATCTGTGAACTGGACTGACAAACACCACAGGTGCTCTTGTGTGCCTGGGCTGTCAACAGACCTGGAGATCCGACTGCGGAAGAGAAGTAGGAGGAAGGGCAGGAGTCTGACTTCACAGGGAAGCCATTCTCACTGCCACATCAGGGTATACTCTGCAGAGTTCTGAGCAGAGGGAACACGCACCTGGATTCTGCCTCTCTCAGAACTGAAGAGGCCCAGGCCTTGGAGTGCAACCCACAGTTGGCGTGGCTGTTCTTTTATTCCCCCTAAATTTTATTTATTTATTATTATTTTTTAATCTGATCAGAGAGAGAGAGAGGGAAAGTGAGAAAGCAAGCCGCCAGGTCTGGGACTCGAACCATAGTCGGCTATGTGGGAGTCCAGCGCCTCAACCACCACGCCACCTGCTGGCCCCTGACATGGCTGTTCTTATTCTGCACTGAAAGCCATGCTGGTAAGAAACCAGTATGGAAACAAAACCCGACC
Source organism: Tupaia tana (assembly GCA_026018925.1). Classification (NCBI taxonomy): domain Eukaryota; kingdom Metazoa; phylum Chordata; class Mammalia; order Scandentia; family Tupaiidae; genus Tupaia; species Tupaia tana. The sequence goes on along the minus strand of JAKSZU010000024.1, from coordinate 19,797,483 downwards.
CACGCCTTCCTCTGCTCGCAGTAATGTTTTGAGGACTAAGCCATGAAAACACACTTCTTTTTCACTCTTGACTGTTTTTCATGCTTCACATGGAGTTTGTTAAGACTCCAATTTGCTCAAGATGACCCCTTTCCTTTTGAATGTCCCCACCTCTATCTCATGTAGGAAGCGAGCAGCAATGACAGAGAAGTAGTGAGTTATAAGTAATTAATGCCATTTTCCCAAAAATCTTGATTTTATTTTTAAAGGTTTTTGCCAGAGGAGCTGCTCACTGGAGGAAGACAGAGACAGTGAGAGGGAAAGTGAGAAATCACCCCCAGGAGGGATGGCCACACCACAATCCCTTCTCTTCTACTCTCCGGTTGGTGTTTTGGGCACACAAACACACATGCGTGTGAGTTTCAAGTCACTTGATCCAGCACTCAAACTGCACTTGGCCACGTGGAAGTCCAGTGCCTTAATCACCATGCCACCTGCTGCCCCCCCAATCCTAATTTTGCTCTTCTTTTTTTCTTTAATTAGAATATTTGTAAAAATCTTCCTTGGGCCTTATCAAAGATGATAGGCTTGGGCGGATGTCTCAGCAGGAGAAAGGGAGGTGTCTGGGCTGAGCGTGCAGCGGGATGTGGGGTCGTGGGAGCGGTCATGTGAGATCCATGCCATCGGCAGGCTCCCCGACGCTGTGCGAGGTTCCTGCGTCTAATCATTCATGAGCAGGGCTGGAAAACACGTGGACAACTGGGCCGTCCCTCTCCCCTGGATCTTTCATTAACAGCTTGGAGCAATTCAAAGCGTTAACTAGGCTCTTTTTGGCTCGTTGCATTTCCCTAGAACGCCCCAGACGCCAGCTCCGTGGCCAGTGCCATGGCTGCTTAATGGGAACAGGATGTGGGATAAACACGCGCCCGTGTTTAAGACACTAGCCGGGAGCCCGTGGACGCAGCGTGAGTTGCGCTGCCAGCTGTAACGTGACTCAGCTTGACTGTATCTGGCCCTCCCACGAGCCCAGGAGGTGGCCTGGGACCGCCAGCCTGCTTGGATTGTGTTCTGCGCCTTGCATCTTCTGACTTTCCTGACTCTTACTGATGTCGCAGGCCTTGCTGATCCTGGAGGGACCACCTCTTCTGGGATTAGCTGGTTCCTAGATACAGCAAATGGCACTCCCTTCCCTGCACTGGTTCTCCCATGCAACTGACCATCAGTCTCCTGTATTGGTCTAGTGCACTCAGGCGAGATGTGCTTGCCCTCCTCACCGCAGGGCTGGCGACCAGACACCAGTGCATGCCACAGCCCACTGTCAACCGGCCAGTCCAGCACCTGTCACCCTCCTGCCCCGCTCCTTTCCGAGGAAACCACACTGAAGGCTCTTGCCACATTTTCTTTGCTCACCCCCTACCCCCACCAGGTTCCTGACCAACCCAGTGCTTCCCTGCAGGGACCCCTCACAGCAGGCATGGGGTGTCCCCTCTCCTGGGATTGGAGGGTATAACAAACTGTTTTTTCTTTTGTTTTCGAAGATGCACACCATCATTTCTCATCTGGGAACTGCTAATTGTTTTTCTGTTTTTGTTTTTTTTTTTTCTTTTGGTGCGTGTATGCATGTGCAAGAGAAGGCGCCTTCTCCCTGCCACAGGGCCTGGTCACGTGGCAATCCTTTCCCTCTCATTCTCCCTCCTGTCAGGATCCTAGACACACATGCATCTGTCTACCATGTATGCCACAAGGGCTGGGACTCGAACCGGGGTCAGCAATGTGGGACCCAGCTTACTCTACATAGTGCTTAACTGCCATGCTACAGCTGGCCCTAACAAACTACTCCTAATCTGTTGGCCTTGCCATACCTAAATAATATCAGAACCTGTGTTTTCAAAATGTTTTCAATACGGTACATGCACTTACCAGACAGAGATAGAAGATACAGGGAGGGAAAGTGAGAACCCCACCCCCAGGAGAGACAGCCATGCAGCAGTCCCTTCTCCTCCATTCACCTCTTGGGGTTTGGGGCATGCACACATGCCTGGCATGTTTTCCAAGCCACAAGGTCTGGGACTCGAACCATACAGTCGGCCAAGTGGGATCCAGCCACCTTAACCACCACACCATCGGCCGGCTCGCTGGATTTGCATTTTAACACAGAGACGCTGACATGGGGTGTGGTGGTTTCAGAATGTTCTGCCTGCCCGGAAGCATCTGTTCCTGATGAAGGAAAGGGCAGAGTGACCCCTGGAAGGGCCCGGAGCCCAGCAGCCTCTCTCAATCAGAGTCCTCGCCCCAACCGTGCAACATGGAAAGTCACCACGGGGGTGAGTTCTCACCCAGCCCACGCAGGGCACAAGCTCCAGAAGGCAGAGGTTCACTCGAACCAGCCACAGATGCTGCGGGGAGTAGGAGGGACCTCCCACGGGCAGCTCCTCTCTGCAGGAGATGACGCTGGCACCGAGGCAGGGTGCCCCACCTGCGTGACCCGGATGCACCTTACCTGTGCTCGGTGCTCCCCGACGGCGAACTGTATCACCGCGACGCCCGGGCTGGGGCCGTCCTCGATCCTCTCCACCGTGCTCGAGTCGATCTTCAGGTCGTTGCTGATCTCTGCGCTCTGGATGAAGTCCTCCGTTTTCAGGTCCTCCACCTTCTTCAGCTCCCCGTTGGCCAGCTGGATGATGGAGCCTTTCATGAAGTAGGGAGGCAGCGTGGGCGGCGCCGCAGGGGCGGCCACGGACTGCGCCACGGGCAGGTGGATCTGAGCCTGCACCATGGCCGGGTAGGCAGCCGGGGAGACCAGGGCCTCGGGGTTGAAGTTCTCGCTCTTGGGGAGGGCGGTGGTGACGAACGTGTGAGGCACTGCAGCAAACTGGGGGGATGACGTGACGATGGCCGAGGCTGTCCCCGACGCGTCCATGTCAGCGCCGCCCACCGGGATGAGCAGGGGCTGGGTGCCGGGGATCACCAGGTGCGGGGGCAGGCCTCCCGTGTAGGTGATGGCCTGCTGCTGGCCGCTCAGGTACCCGATGACAGAGGGCTGCGTCCCGGTGTAGAAGGCCGTGGCGGGCAGCCCCACCGGGAGCGGCTCCGAAGCACTGTGGGTGGCCTGAGTGACCGTGTGGGGTGACAGCGCGTAGGACCGGTGGCCGGGCTTCCCGAGGGGCAGGCCACTTTTGTCGTTGAGGGTGGAGGGGGAGGCGTCCCGGTGCGTGGCCTGCTGCACGTCCAGGTCGGCCGCGGGCGTGCTGCTGTTGGACAGGACCATCACGGAGGCCCGGACGCCCGGCGGGTCCCGGCCGCTGTAGTCCATCGGGTGGACCACCACGTGCCTGGACTCGTAGGGGTGTGGCGCCTTGCTGCCTGCCTTGCTCAGACCCAGGTCCGCCGAGGAGGGAGCCCCGTAGCGCCGGCTCTTCTCCATCTCCCCGTTCAGGACCTCCTTGGCCTGCACGGCCTGCTGCAGCCTGCCGCCCTCGGCTTTCTTGGTGGCCTCCCGGGGAAGAAAGTGGCCGCCGGAGTCGGAGTACTGCACCACGACCTGGGAGGAGGGCCCCAGGGTGAGCGTGTGCGGGATCATCGTCTGATGGGGGTGGAGGTGGACGGCTGGAGGGGAGGCCGTGTGCCCGCTGCTCTGGGGCGAGCCGGAGAGGTGCACGTACTGGCTCTGCGGCGTGGGTGGGGGGGACCCTGGCGCGATGAGGCCTGGGGCCCTGCCAAGGTGGGGTGGCGGCTGCTCACCCTTGTGCCCCATGCCGGCCAGCAGAGTGGAATAGGCCTCCAGCTGGGAGCGCTGTGATGGCGTGGTGGCCCCCGCAGCGGAGGCCACTGCACTGGTGACGGGGTTGGCAGTCGGGGAGATGAGCTGGGAGGGGAGGAAGCCGGCGTAGGGCCCGCTGTACTGGGGGGACCCGATGAACTGGAAGGTGTGGGGCAGGTGTGTGTACTGCACGGGGGACACCGGGGGTCCCTGACGGCGGGGGAGGGTATGCCGTGGGCAGCGTGGTGGCCGCCGGGACAGACCGGGGAGCGCTGGGCGGGGAGTAGTCCAGGCCCGTGGACAACGCCTTGTGTAAACCTATTCCCTGTTGTAAACCGAGCTCCGCCGAAGGCCCCGCCGGCCCGTGCCTCCCGCCCCCATGGCCACGGCCACCGGGGTTGCCTGCGAGCCATGCCACGCCCTCGGCCCGGTGGTTGTCGCTGGGCAGGGCTGTGGCCTTCTCCTCGGAGGGCCGGCTGGTGGCAGGGATCTCGCGCTTCTTGGGAGGCAGGCATTCATTGCTCCGCTCCTGGCTGGATTTCATTTTTCGCCGTCCCCCCTCCACGGTGACCGGCTCACTGTCGGGCTGGCTCTGCTTTTAGTCTGATAAACGAAAAGTCACATTTGCTCTCTGTCGGGGACCCAGGCTCTTCATGAGGAACCATCTCCCCGTGGGCACAATCCGCCGACAGCAGCTCTGGGTTCTGGGAAAAGGAGGAGGGCAGTGACGGGGCAGAGGGAAGGGAGGAGAGAGGGAAGGAGGGGAGAGAGATGGAGACATCAGCACCAGGGAACAGCATCTTCCACAAGACGACGAAGGGGCCTCTGGATATGCCGTGAATCCCAAAGCCCACGAAGCTTCGGCCCGGGAGCAGGCCAAACTCCGCCGCTTAGCACATTCCTAACGGAAGATTTTTACACTGAGAAAATCCCAACTGAAGAGCGTGTGCTTTTACCATGAAGTTGACAACTCCCCGAGACAGTCTTAGGACCCTCTCTCCTTTCTTTCTTTATTTCTATAGGATGGAAGATGTATTTCTTTTTCTTTCTTTCAGGAGAGATTTTTGCTATAGGGCATGTGGGCTCCCCAGAGAGATAAAGAGAGACAGAGATACAGAAAGTGAGAAATTACCCCATAGGGGGATGGCCACACCACAATCCCTTCTCCATTCTCCTCTTGGGATTTTGGTCATGCATGCACACACATACGCCCAAGTGTTTTTGTTTTTGCTTTTTGGAGAGGTTTTTCCTACAGGGCACGTGCACTCATCAGAACAACAGAGAGATAGAGACAGAAAGCAAGAAATCACCCCCCAGGGGGGATGGCCACGTCACAATCCCTTCTCCTCCATTCTTCTCTCGGGATCTTGGGCACACACGCACACGCACCCGGCGTGAGTTTAAGCCACCGAGTCGGGATTCTAACTGCAGTCGGCTACATGGGAATCCAGTGATATAGCCATTGCACCAACTGCTGGTCCCACATCTGCGTGTTTTAAGTACCCGGGTCCTGGACTCGAACTGCAGTTGGCATGTGGGAGTCCAGCGACGTAACCATTATGCCATCTTCTGGTCCCTAGACGATTTATTTCTGAAAAATGCTTTTCAGAAATGCTGGATCCATTCCTCGCTTCCTCTTTACCTGGCTGAGAACTAAAATGTGGGCCACGGACGGTGACCCCGGCGGCGACGGCTGACCCAGGCCTTGGCCCTCTACAGGAGAAGCAGGGCAGGAGCAGGAGTTCCTGCCGTTGTTCTAGTCTCCATCTGCCGTAATGACTTTCAAAGACGCCACCTGACTCAGGGTCCACACTGGGTCTACACGATTCCCTCTTCTCTAACACACACACACACACACACACACACACACACACACACATTCTCCAATGGAGCACGGGTAGCCAAAACTAATCCTGCTCTCTACAAGTTTCAAAAGAACTCCTAGTACAGTCACTTGATGGTGACAGAAAGCCAAACAGAATCTGCCAGACAGCCGAAGACGAATCTGATTACAGTGACAACAAAATACAACCATAGGGCTGACACGGCCACCGTTTCCTTCATGGGGGTTACAGTTTGTCCCTGTCCCTCCCTCCCTCCCTCCCTTCCTTCCTTCCTTCCTTCCTAAAGGTCACCATGCTTGTTCAGAATGGCTGCTCTTCACACAATAACTTAACTACAAAAGCATCAAAAATGTTGCCCCTTTTGGCTGCCTAGAAAGTCCCAATAATAATTTTTTTGAGAGTTTTTCTTCTAAAGAATTATTTTGGGACCAGCAGTTGGTGTAATGGCTATGTCACTGGATTCCCATGTAGTCAACCGTGGTTGGAGTCCTGGACCCGGTGGCTTAAACTCACGCTGGGCGAGTGTGCATGCGTGCCCAAGATCCCAAGAGGAGAATGGAGGAGAAGGGATTGCAGTGTGGCCATCCCCTCTGTGGGGTGATTTTTTGCTTTCTCTCTCTCCGTCTCTGTCTCTTTCTGGCGAGTGCACATGCTCTATAGCAAAAACCTCTCCAAAAAATATTTTATTTAAATTTGTTTATTTATTTTAATTTTGGTTAGAAAGGGACAGAGGGGTGGGGAGTGAGAAAGTGAGCCACCAGGTCCAAAATTGGAACTGCTATTAGCTATGTGGGAGTCTAGCACCCTTAACCACCACGCCACCTGCCGGCCCCTGAGAGAGATTTTTTTGCTACAGGGCAGGTGCACTCACTGGAGAGACAGAGACAGACAGAGACAGAAAGTGAGAAATCACCCCCCCAAGGGGGGAGATGGCCACACTGCAATCCCTTCTCTTCTAGTCTCCTCTTGAAATTTTAGGCACACAAGCACATGCACCCAGCATGAGTTTTAAGCAGCCAGATCTGGGACTTGAACCACTGTCGACTATTTGAGAGTTCAGTGATGTAACCATTACGCCATCTGCTGGTCCCCCAATAATGATCTTTTACCTTTAGATGCCCAGAGTCACTCTTAAGAAAGGGAACCACAGAAACTTCCATATTCCCAGCCAGCCAGGAAAATTCATGTGTGAGATCTACTGGGAGAGAATGAGCCCATGTGCCCCCTGCAGGTCACACAGAAGCATTGCTTCAATAAAACCCCACAGGATTTCATTAGGGATATTCAAGCCAGAGTGTTATGTCAGAATCCACAATGAGGCATTTGCATATAGTAGGCCCCACCAGTCAGGGAATAGGTTAATTAGCCCAAGGCAGCTCCAGGGAAGAAAAAACAGTGGCGTAAAAGTCCTTTCAAAGCCAAGTAAAATGTCAAACACATTCAGGAAAAGGCCCATTAGCAATGCAAATGAAAAACTGCTTCTACAACTGAATGCACAATACACAAAACTAGCAAACTGCTCTGAAGGTACCTCTTTCAGAACCAGCTCTAGTAAATTTGAAAAAGAACGCTGAGTTGGTTTTCAGCAGTGCGGGTTTATTCATACGTTTATTTCAGAGACACTGGCTTAGGGGGTTCTGAAGAGGAACTGGGCTACTGCATCCTTAACACACGGGTTCAAATCTACTTTTCTTTGAAAGGTGTCTGTCCATAAAATAGGGTCTTTTGCAGAGATTGCCAATGATAAATCAAGAACACAAAGATTAGCTCAGGCATTGACGTGGGCTAGATCTCTATAAATGCCAACCCTCCCATCTCGCAGGTGTGGAAGGTGGAGATGGGTTCCTAACTCTGGGGTATGAGTCCTTTCTCTGGGCTCCATGGCTCTCTGTTCTTATGGTGTACATGGTCCATGGGGAAATGAGAGGGTAGAAACACGACCTTGCTGCACTTTAGACAACCACCAGGGGGTGCTGCAACATACGGCCATGTCCCTGGTACACTGAATAATTCTCTATGGGATTAAGCAGAGATGGATTTCCTGAAGGTGGAAAAGCGGAGTAATCAAATGAAGGGAGAGAAAGAGAAGAGAGATAAGAAGAAAAAAAAAAGGAGAATGGGATTTCTTCTTTTAGGGTTCCTCTCCAGTTGCAGACATGGCCTGTGTGTCCTCAACTGGCCTCTAAAGTTTCCCACAGAGTGTGCGTCTGGACAGAGCTGCTACAACAAAAAAGGTTTTTTTGTGTTTTTCTTTTGAAGAGACTTTTGCTATAGGGCACGAGTGCTTGTCGGAGAGACAGAGGCAGAGATAGAAAGCAAGAAATCATCCCCGAGAGGGGAGGCAGCACTGCAGTCTCTTCTCCTCCATTCTCCCCCTGGGAACTTGAGCACGCACACACGTGTGCCTGGTGTGACTTTCACGCTGCCAGGTCTGGGACTATGAGGAGAAGGGACTGTGATGTGCCCACGCCCCACTGGAGGGTACTTTCTCCCTATCTCCTTTGTCTTCTCTGGTGAGCACGGGTGTCCTCTGGCAATTAAAAACTGAAAAAAAAGCAGGCCCACAGGGAGTCGGGATGATAGAGATTATTACATAACTTCATGGCTGAGTAAGCAAGCACACCCCGAGCAGTGAATCACATATTCATTCAGCAAACACTTAACTTCATTTCTAGGCTCTGGCGTGGACCGCAATGATTCAGTCTTAGTGTGGAGCAAATGGACGCTAGGATTCTATTTTCAGTTCTGTTCGGCACTGTATTAGTACGTGAGTTACCATAGTTAGAGGTCACAGAATGCTTCATACACTCTGATTAATATTAATATAGCCTCCGAAGCTGACTGGGATGGCAGAGAAGCAAGAAAATTCAGATGAATGGGAATAAATGTGAATGCTTGCCCTTGTTTCAACAGCACAGTCAGCTTCGTAGGGTGGTGGCAGAGACCTGGCTGCAGAACGCCGTACACGCAGGAGCCTGGGAAGTCTGCGTTTGACTCTCCACTCAATAGGAACCAACATAGTTTGGTCGGGTTCCTAAAGTCTGGGAATAATGACAAGCTTCGTTTAATTCCATATTCAGGGTCGGCTGGTGGCGTGGTGGTTAAGGTGCTGGACCCCACGTGGCCAACTGTGCGGTTATGAGTCCGGGCCCCAGAAGTTTGACAAACATGCTGCAAAGCGTCTTTGCAGATGGAATTAAGGATCTTGAGGTAAGATCGGCCTGGATGACTTGGGTGGGTCCTGACAGAACAAAGCAGACAAAGGTTTGAGACATACAGAGAAGGCCACCCATGGGTGGAAGCAGGGTCACTCTCTTGAGGGGTACAAGCTGAGGAACATCTGACGCTACGAGAAGCCAGAAGAGGCAGGAGGGGGTTCTCCTTAGAGCGCCTGGAAGGAGCACAGCCCTGCTGACACTGTTTCAGACTCTGGCCTCCAGACACATGAGAGAACGGATCTCTCTCAAAAAAGAATGATTTATGCTATTATTATTTGTTTATTTTTAATTTTTATTTTTTAAGGTTTTTGCCATAGGGCGCATGTGCTCACCTAAGAGACAGAGAGAGACAGTGAGAAGGAAAGTAAGAAGTCACCCTCTGGGGGATGGCTACACGGCAATCCCTTTTCCTCCATTCTCCTCCTGGGGTTTTGGGCACGCACACGCACGCACTAATGAGAGTCTCAAGCCACTTGGATCTGAGACTCAAACCATGGTCAGTCATGTGGGAGTCCAGTGCTTTAACCACCATGTCACCTGCTGGCCCATTATAATTACTTTTAATCTGCTATAGGGCATGTGTACTCACTAGAGAGACAGAGAGACAGACAGAGAGAGAGAGGAAAAGTGAGAAAGCAAGCCACCAGGCCCAGGACTCAAACCATGGTCGGCCATGTGGGAGTCCAGTGCTTTAACCACCACGCTACCTACCGGCTCCAGATCTCTGTCATTTAACCACAAGTTTCATGGTCTTCTATTTCAGTCACTAAGGAAAAGAACCCAAGCAGCTTCCACGTATTGGTCACCTACTGCGTGCCAATAATCTCATTCTTAAACATCCCATTCGCTCCTTACCACAGACTCGGAAGGCTTGCATGACAGCTGTTTTTCAGACGGGGATGCAGAGGCTCACCCAAGGTCACACAGCTGAGAGCTAGGATTGGAAACTGCCGTCGCACTCTTCCCAGCCATACAATGAAGGCACCCTAACAGCAAGGAGTGTGCACACATGTACACGTACACACACACGTATGCATGTACATATATTTTAAATTTATACACACACACACATTTCCACTTTGAGGCAAAGCCTTGCTGGGCAGGCGAGGACCATCTACGGGCATAAAGGACAGCCGGGGCTGCAGTGGGACAGCGAAGACAGAGGAGGGAGAGACTGTTCACACGGTCTGTGCCTGAATGATGGTCTCCTGGCCCTGGCCATCTGTATGTTTTTTGGTGATGGATACAAATAACCTCTTCTTTTTAAATTTTTTTGAAGGATAATTTAGTTTTATTTATCATTATTATTATTTTTAATTTGATTGGAGAGAGTGTGTGTGTGAGAGAGAGAGGAAAGGGAGAAAGCAAGCCGCCAGGTCCAGGACCCAAACTGTGGTCAGCCATGTGGGAGTCCAGCGCCCCAACCACCATGCCACCCGCCAGCCCTAAACTCTTTTAAATTTCCAGAAGGTGCATGTGTGCATTTGTCAGAGAGAGATGGACAGAGGGAGGGAGAAAGCCTCTCCCATGGAGCCATGCCTTCTCCAATTCTCCATCTTGTTGGGACTTGGGGCATGCACAGGCACCTGGCATGTTTTTCAAGCTGCCAGGGCTGGGATTTGAACTGCAGTCAGATTCTGGCTCTCTTAGCCACTGAGCTATGGGACTGGTCCCAAAATGAATGCAATGATTTAAAAACTGTAGGAGCTGGATGGTGGTGCAGCAGGAAAACACGACATTCAGCAAGGATGACCCACACGGGGTGGTTCCAGGTTCGCATCCAGGTATCTCCCTGAGCACGCTGGCCACCCGCAGATGCAGGGCTGGCGGACGCAGGCAGTGGACGGCAGTGTGACAACCCTGCTGGGGCGCTGCCTCCTTCCTTCTCTCTCAGCAACTTAAGAAGAAAAGATTTAAATCCTCCCAAAAGAACACAGCTCTAGGGGACCAGCAGATGGCAGAATGGTTACATTGCTGGACTCCCACGGAATCAACTGCGGTTTGAATCCTGGACCCATCAGCTTAAAACTCCCCCTGGGTACATGTGTATGCATGCCTAAAATCCTGAGAAGAGACTGGAGGAGAAGGAATTGTACTGTGGCCATCCTCACTTCCTGTCTCTGTCACGAGTGCACACACCTTACAGCAAACCCTCTCTTAAGAAAAAGAAAAAAAAAAAAAAAAAAAAGAACACAGTTCTGTGTAGGTGCCCGTGTCCAGGGCTGCTCCATGTAGGTGCCCATGTTGGAGGCTGCTCCGTGTAGGTGCCCGTGTAGGTGCCAGTGGCTGGGGCTGCTCTGTGTCCTGGACGGACTCTTTTCTCCAGTGCAGGCCCTGAGGGAGAGGCTGGCTGCCATTCTCCTGCTGAACTCCGCCCGGCAGGCGGCTAGGTCAGGCTCCCTTGTCCCTGAGCGAAGCCTCCCTTAGCCTCCTGGCCCTGCCACAGCTTTCCTAGTGCCCAGGACGCCATGAGCCAGGCTGCTAGTGGGTTGCACCACCCCGGATGCGGCGGGACTCCATGGCATGGGCAGGGTCCACCGCGTGGGTGAAGCGCAGATCTGTGAGCTGCTGGAAGGGCGGCCTGGGTGGCAGCAAGGAGGCTGTAACTGGGGGCTGGGCTCTGCCGTTCCCAGCAGCCAGCTTCTGGGGAGGACGTGTCCACAGTGTCTGCAAAGCCCGTGTCCTCTGGCTGCCTGCCCGTGCTAGAATTCCTGGAAAGGCTCGAGATGGAAAAAGAACCATCTGGATCCAAACTGGTCCCACATGAATTGTCCGACAGAGGTTGAGTTTGAGTTTTTAAGAAAAGCTGGAAATGCCTTTCTGTCAAGACCTTTCCTGGTTCAACACATAAGCAGATACTGTTCTGCTTGAAAGTGTAGGGCCGGCCAGAGGGCTGCGGGGGTGCCCGGTTCTGCTTATCCTGCATGCTGGCTGGAGCTGGGAACAGCCGCAAGGGCCCGGTGGTTCTCACCCTGGTCTCCAGCAGGTTGTTTCAGGGACAGAGGAAGCCAGCCCTTCCTACGCATCCCTGGGGCAGATGTGAGAAGGTGGGCAAAGGTAACAGTCTGCATTGGGAGGTGAGAGCCTGCCACTTGACTCTCACTTGATTTTTTTGTTTTATTTTGATGCCCATTTATGAGCGAGAGAGTGATTTTCAGCAGGGTCTCACCACGTTGGGATCCTCCTTCCCTAGTCTCCCGGTTAGCCAGGACCGCGGGTGCACACTGCCATGACCAGCATGTTCAGGTTGGGCTGGGAATCAAACCCAGAGCTCCCGTGAAGCTTCAGCTCCTGAGCAGCAGCATCTTAGCAGCATGCACCACTGGCTGAACTTCACTTAGAAGTCACCCCTCTCCCCACCACAGTGACGCAGCTCCCTGCACAAGTCACCCAGCACTCACACTCACTGGCACGCCAGGAGGATCCAGATAAAGTATGGCCGTCGTCATTGCTAGTGACAGGAAGTTAATCATGACCCTCGTAACTGTGACTGAGGACACAGAGCTGTGGAAGCTCCAGACCTGGCTGGACCCCTCGCTGCCTGCATAATCTATGTATTTTCCTTTAATATAAATTTTATTTTACTCAGAATTGCACCTGTGTCCCAGTAATTCAACAACATAGAACCTCGTCATTAAGATCTCTGCCTATAAAATGGGCAGGGATTAAGAAGCAGAATGCCAAGCGTAAAGGACACCATCATCGACGGCAGCCCTGTGATTTCAACTCAGCGAGAGCTTCCTCACGAGTCCCCAGGTACCCCCAAGGCGCATCTGTGGCTAACCTCTCCTACTTCCCCGAAAAGATCAAGACGCCCTCTCCAAGCTAGCGATCCTTTGGAACATCTGTTTTGTTTTTTTTTCCTCACCTCTTGTGATTTATGCAACACAGAAAGTTGTGGATATGAGCCAGTTTCTTTTCTGTCTTCAGCTGATAGACAGGACAGATACTCCCAATGCACAGGCCCTCCTTCACACCAAAAGCATGAAAACAACTCACCGTGCAAACAAAAAACATAGAAAGGTATGACGTTAATTTCTTGGAAAGAGTTAAGTGTTGTGGCTCCCATTAGGGTTCGAATGTCTCCTCCAGAACTCATGTTGAAACGTCATTGCCCTTGTGATGGTATTAAGATGTGGGACCTTTACAGGGGGATTGGCTTAGGAGGGCTCTGACCTTCCGAGTGGATGAGTGCAGTCGTCTCAGGAGTGGGAGGGTTAGCATGGGAGTGGGCTCCTGATGAAAGGGCGAACATCAGCCCCCTTCCTTTTCTGCCTGGGATGATGGAGCAGATGGCCCTCTCCAGAGGCTGGCTCTGGCTCCATCCTTTTGGACTTCCAAGCCTCCAGAACAATGAGCCAAATCACCTTCCTTTCCCTCTGATGCAGCCATACAGAATGGACTAGGACAGTGCCTTGTTGCATTCTGCCTGCTTTTCCACAATAGTTTTTCGATGAGTAATTCCCAAAAGGCACAGTAGGGGAATGTGGCGTCTTCTTCCCACATCCTGGAGGGAAGGCTGCCAGCTGCCTGCTCGTACACACTCTCAGAAGCTTCGTCACATTCCGTGAGCAAAGGGTGGCAATGGCTCCAGGAGGCTGGGTTGGATTCGAGCAGCCACTGGGGGCTGGGTTTCTAGGAGGTCAGAGGGGCCACACACACCAATGGAGAACATGAACATCTCTATCTAGTCAGAAAAGGCCGTTCTGGTACTGAGACACTCAGGGAGGGTGTCAAGTGGCTGCCCTGGGTGTGGCTGGATGAAAAGGAGGCTGAAGCCCCTGGGTGACTCACAAACTAATGAGCCAGTCCTGGAGGGTGGTCATGCACTGGCTTTTCTTCTCTGATGGTTCCACAGTCTCCGGGATGCTGTATACTGTGACCACCCTCCTGACTGCAAAGGCCCTGAGACCCCCAGAACCCTGCTCCTACAGGCATAGCAGACAGGACGGGTCAGTGGTGTTTACTCTGGGCAGGCTGTGGCTATACTTTCCATGCAAGTGGCAGCCAGGGTATGACTGTCCCATTTTAGAGACAAGGGTGCTGAGGTCAGAGTGTAAGTCATTTGCCCATGATTACACAGCTGACATACAGCGGAGGTGAATGAAAATCCTGCTTCATCTGATAAAAAACGTGGGTTCTCATTTGTGGGTGTGCAGTGGATCACTGGCACACAGTGAAGAATCCAATTCATCTCACCCAAACAGCAGTCAGGCCTTTAGCCTCTGCTTCTGAGAGGTGATCGTTGGGCCTCTGGAATGCCTTGTCTCATGGAAGTCTATTTGTTTGCCGAGGGCTTTGCCCATGGGGCAGTCTGACATCATGATTTATGGTGGGGGTTCTGGAGCACATGGCATTGTTCCACCCTCCGAGGAATGGACTAAAGGTGTCTGCCTGACCTCCAGTGGCAGGTGGGGATGACAGTCCCCTGCGAGGACATGCGCAATACAGCTTGAATGGAAACTCCAGACACCGAGGCTCAGGTGCCTCCCTGGTTAGCAACAGTCCATTGGTACTGTCACACAACATGGCCGGGAGGGGTGACAATTCTCTACAATTCTCTAGGGAGAGGACAGTGGAGTCCTGCACCTGGATCCTGTGGAGACTGCCCTGTGTACCCCTTCCCTTGACTGATGCGAGTGGGCGTCTTCTCCCTGTAATAAATAAACTTGTAACGGAGAGTACGCCAGCTCTCAGTGGTTCTGAGTCCTTTCAGGGAAGGATTGAAACTGAAGGTGGCTTGGGGAACCCCTGAATTTGCAATTGGTGTCAGAAGTGAGAGCCGTCTTGTGAGAACTGTTTTCTCTAACATTATAGTTGGCTAAAAAACTCCTTTATTAAAACATTAAAAATTTTTTTAAATTTTTTTATTATTTTATTTTTGTCGTAGGTCATGTGCACTCACTAGAAAGAGACAGAGAAAGACACAGAGAAGAAAAGTGAAAAAATCTCCAGAGGAGATAGCCATGCCACAGCCCCTTCTCCTTCACTCTCTTCTTGAGATTTTGGATATACATGCACATGTGCCCAGTAAGAATTTCAAGCTACTAGGTCTGGGACTTGAACTGTGGTTGGCCAGGTAGAAGTGCAGTGCCTTAACCACCATGCTACCTACTGATCCCTTAAAATCACTTTTTAAAAAAAAATTGCTGGAGGTATATGCACTCACCAGAGACAGAACGAAACAGAGAAGGAGAAAGCATCCCAGCTCCCAATGGAGCATGGTCACGCGCAATCCCTTTTCCTTCATTTCTCCATCCTGTCAGGATTTAAGACACATGTGTACACATGCATAGCATGTTTTATAAGTCACAAGGGCTGGGACTCAAACCATTATCAGCCATATGGGATCCAGTTACCGCAACCACTAGGCTATGGGGCTGGCCCCAAGAAACTCCTTTCCACAGCTGGTGACGATTTCACTCCTACACAGACCAAGTAATAAAGTAAACATACCAAATGAGTCGGTCAGGGTGCAAGGACAAGAATGCAACAGGAAGCAAGAATTAGGTTAATCCACATCAGTGCACCTCAAGCCAGGCCACTGAACAAGTAGATGAGTGGCACAGAAAGGGACAGATGTGTCCCCAACCCAGGGTAATGTGACCAGGCCAGGAGCCCTTAGAGGAAGCCCTGCAGAGCCAATACCCATGGCACACACATGTAAGAAGTTGATCACTGGGAACCAGCAGTTAGCGTAATGGCTATGTCGCTGGACTCCCACGTAGTCGACCGTGGTTCGCGTCCTGGACCCGGTGGCTTAAAATTCACGCTGGGTGCCTGTGCATGCGTGCCCAAGATCCCGAGAGGAGAATGGAGGAGTAGGGATTGCGGTGTGACCATCCCCCCGGGGGGTGATTTCTCGCTTTCTGTCTCTCTGTCTGTCTCTGTCTGTCTGGTGAGCGCATGCGCCCTATAGCAAAAACCTCTCCAAAAAAAAAAAAAAAAAAAAAAAAAAAAAGAAGTTGATCACTGTTCTGGGTACAAATCTCAAAGTCTTGGTGCGATGGGGGACAACGCATGCATCGACCTGCTCGTGTCTTGCTGTCCTCAATCCCTGCGTGGATCCACCCAGGAACCTACCACAGCCACTGGGTACCGAGCCTCCTAACAGGTCTGACGAGGCACTTGGCTCCAATACCAGGCTCTCCAGATTGGGAGGCCAGCCTTTCTCTGGAACACAGAGGAAGCTGTGTGTGGACCTGGGACAGCGCAGGCTTCCCTGCTCACAGTCACACTCAACACTGGGCGTGTCAGTGGCAGCAACTCTGGGCTGAGACAAGAAACCGGAGTTTCAGGCTTGGGGTCCTACTGTCCCCACCAGCATAATAGAAAACAATGCAGGTAACTTTAGGAAACAATACCAGTGTTTGGATTCACCGCAGAGCAACTGAATCAGAATCCCCGGAGGCCAGGACTAAACCCCTGCATTTAAAAGGTCACACCCGACTGTGGCGCGGTGGCAACACAACTCTGTGAGGCTGACCCATGTGAGAAGGTTCTGGGTTCGTGCCCGGAGACTTCCAGGACACACCCATGGTCTAGGGCTGGCTGAAGCTGGGGTGCACGGGACTGGGTGCTGTATCTCAGTACTTTTGCTTGAGGAGGGAAAAAATAAATAAACTTAAAAACAAAGTAGGGCAGCACCAGCGCAGCCCCTTCCCAACTCTGTCGTGTCACTGGGGCTCGAGATGGAGAGCTGGCCACTGTCCCAGTTTTCCTCCTCTTGCCTGACTCTGTCACCATGCTAAGTCAGGTCTACCCTCCAACTCAGAGCAGCAAACGCGCAGAGCTGCCTACCGAGCTTTATGACCGTATGGCTTTTCAGGCCATACAGTGCGTCCCGACTACCGGACTCTGCTGCCGCAGCATGAGGAGGGGCACGGGGAATATGCAAATGTGCAGGCCTGGCTACGCCCGGTCTGGTCCTCAGACACCCCAGCTCAAGGCCACGGTCATGGGAGAGGTGCATTCCCTCTGCCCCTCGGAGCTCCTTCCACTGCAACCACCCCTCTCCACAACACACCTGTCATGTGCTTTCTGACCAGTGGGCCTCACACCTGGGCATGCATCAGAATCACCTAGAGTTCCCCAAGGATGTATGATGACAGGGGTGGGGAAGCATTATTCTGGGGCCAGCAGGAGGTGTGCTGGGTGTAAGGGTGATGAATTCCCAGATGGCCGACTGTGGTTCAAGTCCTGGACCTGGCAGCTTGCTTTCCCACTTTCCCTCTCTCACTCTGTCTCTCTCTGGTCAAAATAAAATAAAATATATAACAAAATAACCATTGTTCTAACCTGCCTTTAAGTCTCTCCTCTGATGTCCCCACCCCAGGCCCCAGCCTCCTGTGTGTGCCCCGTACCACCGTCACACCTTCTCACTCACACATCCAATAACTGCTCACCCCGACCATCTTCCCTGTCCCCAGTTGGGCTGACGACGCCACTCCTCCATGGCTTGGCCCACAGCGGGTCCCTGACTGCATCTCCCTTTTATAATCATTCCTAAAACCTCAGCAAAGGGGCAAAGGGGCCAGGGCTGCAGCAATCCTGCTCTTCCTCGTCAGATGCAGGCACCGAGGCAGTGTGTGTAGACTGGATTTCACAACCCCCGGGGTTTGGGGTGTGGTCCTTGCTGTGTTCTGACGGTTCCCTTCCTGGTCTGTCTACTGCAGTCTGTCTTCCGGAGAAGCCGGCTACTACATGACAAAGCATTCTGGGTCCTTTGTAATCCAGACTGGGATGTGCTGACACACTGTCAGATCAAACATGTGACACCTGATGGAGGGACAGGACGCCCCGTGCACTCACGAAGAATCTGAGCTTAGAGACTGCGTTCCGGACACACACTCTCCTGTGAGGTTATGGACCTGAGATCGTTCCTACAGCAGGAGGTATGCAGTGGGAGACGTTGAAGACACGTGCTTCCCTCGAAGGCCTTTACAAATTTACGTCTGATTATTCAAAACTGTTGCCAGATTGTCCTGTGACAGTCCCAAAGAAACGCCTCGGTAAACTGAAAGGATTACGTATTTACAAAGGTAACGATTTATGGAAAACAGCCTAAATCAAATGTGGGAAGGACAGGGCACGAGCCATAAAAACCAGCTACGGGAAGAAATCTCTCTGAAATCGATGTTTGTTTTAAAGCGCAGGGATATGACTCACAGTCAGTGAGGGGTGGCTGAGTTCTGACCCTCCAAAGATGAATGATTCATTCGGAAAACCCAGCAAGGGGGAGCCTACTTTCTACCTTCCAGTTATTTCCAAGTGAGGCAGCTCCGTGGAGCCCCAAGGCCCCCGAGTTGTTTCCGATCACCAGCAAAATGGACAACGAGGGCGGGAGTGCGGGGGGACGTGCCACCTGCAGCTGTTCCCAATCCGAAAGCTGAGTAATTGCAGCGGCTCCTCCGGGCTCGCGTGCAGCCCAGCATGAAGCAGAGGGATGCTAGGACACAATGGCAGCCACAGCCCCCACGGCCCTGGCTGCTGAGCTGTCCTCTTCCCCCTGGTTCATCGCCATGAACCTGACCAGGTATTCATTGAATAAATAATACATGCATACACACGCTCCCTGGATGACTGGCAGCACCCTCCGAACGAGGCACCCTGTCAGATCTGCTGCACTGGGCAGATGTCGGGCAGCTTTATGTTCTTTTATTTAGTTTGTTTTTATTTTTATTTATTTACTTTTAAAGTTTATGCCATAGGGCACATGCATGCACCAAGAAGGACAGAGAGAGACCGAAAGAGAGAAAGCAAGAAATGACCCCCTTCAGAGGGGATGACCATGCCATAGTCCTGTCTCTTCTATTCTCCTCCTGGGATCTTGGACACACACACACACACACACACACACACGCCTGGCATGATTTTTAAGTCTCTGAATCTAGGACTTGAACAGTAGTTGGCCACGTGAGAGTCCAGTGCCTTAACCACCACGCCACCTGCTGGCCTTGATTTTGTTGATTTTTAAATCGAGAGTCTGGGAAGAAGGATCTTCCTGTATGCAGTCTTTCCTGGCCATGCAAGGAAAATAGTGACAGTAACCAGCTGGGCTAAGGCTGTGGGAAGATGTGCTTTTGCTCAATTCTTTCGTGTAACCCCGCCACACTTTCTACCCCCCATCTTGCTGTGGGGCTGGAGGCACACAGTGACTCTGGTGTCCTATTAAATCTGGGCAATTCTGGCTTCCGGCTTTGGTCATTGATAATTTTAGCAAAGTTATTCAGGTTTTTTTTTTGGAGAGGTTTTTGCTATAGGGCACAGAAAGAGAGAGACAGAGAGACAGAAAGCAAAAAATTACCCCCAGGGGGGATGGCCACGCCGCAATCCCTTCTCCTCCATTCTCCTCTTGGGATCTTGGGCACGCACGCACAGGCGCCCAGCGTGAGTTTAAGCCACCAGGTCCGGGATTCAAACCGCGGTCAACTACATGGGAGTCCAGTGACATAGCCATTATGCCAACTGCTGGTCCCACAAACACCACTTCTTAAAAACAGTGGGGAGGGACCAGCAGTTGGCGTAATGGCTATGTCTCTGGACTCCCATGGGGTCGACTGCAGTTCGCGTCCTGGACCCGGTGGCTTAAAACTCACACTGGGCGTGTGTGCATACGTGCCCAAGATCCCGAGAGGAGAATGGAGGAGAAGGGATTGCGGCGTGGCCATCCCCCCTGGGGGGTGATTTCTTACTTTCTGTGTCTCTGTCTCTCTCTGTCTGTCTGGCGAGTGCATGTGCCCTATCGCAAAAACCTCTTCAAAAAAAAGAAAAAAAAAACAGTGGGGAAAGGGCTGATCGTGAGGGTGCCATTGACGGAGGCGTTCCTTCCTTATAACCACTGTCCATCACCCTCCTGAGAGCTCCAAAGCCGAGAACGTGCCCAAGTTAAGTACCCTAGGCACTAAGTACTGTAGGTACTAAGTATTGCAGGTAGTAAGTATTGTAGGTACTAAGTATGGTAGATAGTAAGTACTGTAGGTACCGAGTATTGTAGGTACTAAATATTATAGGTACTAAGTATTACAGGTTGTAAATATTGTAGGTACTAAGTATTATAGGTAGTAAGTATTGTAGGTACTAAGTATTGTAGGTAGTAAGTATTGTAGGTAGTAAGTATTGTAGGTACTAAGTATTGTAGGTACTAAGTATGGTAGATAGTAAGTACTGTAGGTACTGAGTATTGTAGGTACTAAGTATTATAGGTAGTAAGTATTGTAGGTACTAAGTATTGTAGGTACTAAGTATTGTAGGTACTAAGTATGGTAGATAGTTAAGTACTGTAGGTACCAAGTATTGTAGGTACTATTATGGGTAGTAAGTATTGTACATAATAAGTATTGTAGGTACTAAGTACAGTAGATAGTAAGTACTGTAGGTACCAAGTATTGTAGTCCTAAGTATTGCAGGTGTGAAGTATTAGCGGTACTAAGTCTTGTAGGTACTAAGTCTTGTAGTACCTCGCCTCGCTTCTCCTTGGCTTACGATATCTCTGCCACTTTGCAAATACAACCAAAGCCTGCACGTGCTCTCCTTGAATGCCGGGGGAACATCCCAGAGGTGACTTCCCTCCTTCCTCCTCTCTCCTGCCCACGGTGCACAAAGTACACCCAGCATGCTTCAGACCAAACCGCGGGGACTGTGCGAGTGCACCAGGCCTGGATTTTCTCCCTCTTCCCCGCGCCTCCCATGATGTAGAGAGCTCCAAGTGCATCTCCTGACCTCATCTGGCCCTTGGAGCAGAAAGGTTGCCCGGCTCTCTCATCCCGAGGTGCGTTTGAGTTTCTTGGTGCCAGGGAGGGAGGAAGCAGGGCTACACTGAATCCTGGCTCCACCTCTCTGCAGCTGGTGCTGCTCCAGGAATAGCAATGAATCCTGCCCTTCCTTGAATAGATTCAGACTCCACAGTGGTGCTCAAGGAATCGATCGTACTTCCCCCATGTAGTGTTTTTCGATTTTCCTTGGAAGAGAAGTAGATTACATGGCAATACCTCAGTTTCTTGTTCTGTGAGCGGCCAAGAACAGAACGAACTGTCCCGGAAAGAAAGAACGTTATGGACAAATGGGATGATCCCAGGAAGGCTACTTGGAATTCTTTGGAGGAAAGCATGTCGTTTATGAGACCACCTGGAATGATGATGATAATGATCGTGCTTTTATGGGAGCTAGAGAGCGCGGAGAAGGAGGGGGACAGAGACATTTCCAACAGGGTCTCACCATGTGACCCTCGGTGCCAGCCTCCTGGTTTGCTAGAAGTAGAAACATCTCACTGCACCCAAACCGCTCAGGCTGGTCCAGGATCCCGCCCAGGCCTCCCACATGGCCCCCGTCTCAAGCAGCCATAATCTAGCGCTGTACCACCATGGCTGGGCCTGCCGACAGCTTAAATCCCAGCATGTTCGCCTCTTCCCAACTTCTCTTGGGCCAGGTTTCTCTCCAGAGAGGAGCTCAAAGATAGCAAGCTAACTTTCAAATTAGGCATTTGTCGAACAAACATTTTTAGTAGGATAAATCTTGAGCAAACAAAGTTCTGACTGTAATTAGAAAACACCAAGAAAAAAAAATATCCTGGAAGTCTAGATTGAGAAGCATGCTCATGGACTAGACCAATATGCACACAGTGGGGACTGCTGCGTGGACAGCGATACACATTGCAACACAGGGCACCAGCACGGTGACACGGTCAAGACACCCAGTCTACACGACTGCATGCCAATTCCACATATTTATTTACAGCTACTACATTTATAAAATGCAGCTTCTTGGGGCCAGCAGGTAGCATGGTAGTTAAAGGTGCTGGATTCCCACATGGTCAACCATGGTTCAAGTCTTGGACCTGGTGACTCGCTTTCACGCTCTCTGCTCTCTCTCTCTCTGGTCAAATTAAAATAATAATAATAACAACAACAAATGGAATTAAATAAATAATTCTTTAAAAAAAATGCAGCTTCTTATTTTAGAGGTGGCATAACTGAGGCCCAGAGAAACAAGGCATATTACAAGGTCCTGGGACTTGGGAGCATTTGCATGAAATGCATCGCCAGGACTAGAGTCCTCTCTTTCTACCTTCACACCTGTCAGACTCATGGCCATGCTCTGGCTCTCCGTGCAGGAGACGCCTCTCACGTCAGGACAGCAGGTCCCGGGGATCCGGGCTCAGGTGTCCACACCGAGTACTGAAGAAACCACGGGGATGGAGGATCTAGGCTCAGGTATCCAGAGTGAGCACTGACGAGACCTCAGGTGCAAGGGATCTGGACTCGGGTGTCCACACTGAGTGCTGAAGAGGGGTGTGAAGGATTCGCAAGGCTTGGGTGGTGGCAGAAGTACTGGATGAAGCCAAAGCAACACGGGGCACAGGAAAGACTAAGAAGAACTGTATAAGACAGAGAAAACAGCAAGGTGTGGCTCTGGAGGAGTGGAGGTAATCCGCACGGGCCTTGTTCAGGTGGGGGGCCCAGCGTGGAAGGGGGTGGGACCCCACATGGCCGACTGCAGTGTGGATCTCAGCCCTGCTGGCTTGAGAAAAACTGCTGGTACAAGTGTCTGAGAGCCCCCAATCCTGCCAGGGAGTGGAGAATTGGAGGCAAGGGGCTGCAGTGTGGACATGCCCCAGGAGGGGCTGTCTTCTCTCCCTCTGTTAAGCACGCATGGCTTCTGTCAATAAAATGTCAGCAAGAGAAACTTCAGAGAAAAGAAAACAGAACTCGTTCATCTTTACATGGTTCTAAGGCAAACACCGGGCACCAGGATGATGGAGAACATGCGAGGGACCCAGGACTATGGTGCCCGGGAGGGAAGCGAAGCCCGAGAGAAAGTCTAAAAACAGCAGGAAAAGAGACAAGGAAACACCACCCACCACGTTGGCTAAAAAGATGACAACTATCAGGAAGGAGACAAAAAACAAAGATGTCAACTATATTAACCACAGCTGAGGAACCAGGAATGACGGAAGCCACTGCATTCAGAGGAACGTGCTCAATCCTGGCAGAGCATCAGAAGCACCAGAAACTTCTACCGATGCTTCCCAGAGCCTGGGCTGTGACCGCCGACTGACCTGTGTGACCACAGGTGACGCGGTGACAGCAGAGAGCAGCCCCACAGTCCCGCTTTAAAGACAGGAAATGGGCACGTGGGGTGACATCTCCGTGTGTTTCCCAGCCCCTGGATTCAATGCATACATTTGCATTATTGATGGTCTAATTTACAGTCACAGGTGTCAGCGGGAAAATGTGCATCACGTTCAGCACTTGGAACTCCCAGGCCTGGGATCCCACTGTCTGGGCTCCTGCCTCATCACACACGTGCTGGGATAAACACGCGGGCTTCGTACATGCATCCTGCAAGCGGAGAACACGCTTCTGCTTCAGTGTAAACCCCTTGGAAAACACCGTTTGTCTGTTTGCTTCCTCTTCAATTGGTTTTCAAGCCTAGGGCTCCTTTGACAAAACCCTTTAGCTGGTCTCAATGCTTCTGCTGTGGCACACTCAGGAAGAAAGAAGACCCTAGCCGGTAATGCTAATAATACAAGCAAAGATTCGGCAACCTCACGTTTTAGGAGAATGTCAACCTCTCATTTTAGGAGTATGTTCACACACACACACACACACACACACACACACGTCCTTCCCTGAACTCAAAATTAGCCTCTAGAATAGAGTTCATCTGTGAAGAAACAGGACAACGTATTAAGATTTTTGAACCAGGGACCAGCAGATGGCATAGTGGTTCCATCATTGGACTCCCACGTGGTTGACTGTAGTTCGAACCTGGTCCCAGTGGCTTGAAACTCATGCTGGGTGTGTGTGCATGTGTGCCCAAGATCCCGAGAAGAGAACGGAGAAGGGATTGTGGCACGGCCATCCCCGTAGGGGGTTGATTTCTCACTTCTGTCTCTCTGCCTCTTTCTGCCTCTCTGTCTAGTACACGTGCTTTATAGCAAAAATTTCTCTAGAGAGCAAACAAACTAAAGACATTTGAACGTTTGAATTCAGCAAAAGTCTTTTCCCAGTCTAAGTAAGTGACTCCCAGGGACGAGGCAGCATGTAGCTAGCAGCTTCTTCAATGTTGTTGCATATTTACAATATGCATTTAGTTCACTTTAGGTAATGAAAATGCTTAATATTGGGGCCAGCAAGTGGTGAGGTGGTTAAGGTGCTAGACTCCCACGTGGCCAAATGCAGTTCAAGTCTTAGACCTGGTAGCTTGCTTTCTCACTTTCTCTCTCTCTCTGTCTCTCTCTGGTGAGGGCATGGGTCCCATAGCAAATTTTTAAAATATAATAATGATAATAAATAAAATTTAGAGAAAGAAAATGCTTAATATTAATATTGCTGGGCCCTTACGAAAGCAAGTAGTGTCATACCTAAAGACACGTAGTGTCTGATAGGCCTGGAGAAATGGTATTAGGAGGAAGGCTCTATAGGGACAATAAATTCATAGTCAAGAAGGTCATTGTGGTTCTTATACAATCAGGAGTAAGAGCGGACGGAAGTGGGAATGATGGAGCTTGATGTTTCATTCAGGCTCTTTTTTTTTTTTTTTTTTTTTGGAGAGGTTTTTGCTATAGGGCGCGTGCGCTCGCCAGACAGACAGAGAGAGACAGAGAGAAAGAAAGCAGGAAATCACCCCAGGGGGGATGGCCACGCCGCAATCCCTTCTCCTCCATTCTCCTCTCGGGATCTTGGGCACGCACGCACACGCGCCCGGCGTGAGTTTAAGCCACCGGGTCCAGGACTCGAACCGCGGTCGACACGTGGGAGTCCAGCGACATAGCCATTACGCTAACTGCTGGTCCCTCAGGCTCTGTTTTGAAACAAGACTCAGAAGGGATACTGTACCAGTTGGTATTCATTATTTTGGTTCGTGCACATGGCTAATTATTTCTACAGCATTTCAGAGCTCTTTAAAACAAACATGTTTTGAACATACACACCCACCTTTAAAAATATGCCTTTTATCCCCATTTCCAGAGCCTGGAAGAAATAGCGGATGGACTGTCTGAGGGGTAGTGCTCTGGAGGAAATGTAGATTACATGCTAAAAATGTAACTTGCCCCTAAAACGTGTATAAACAAGTCAATGAAAAGGACATTGTAGCATTTAGAGTATAAACAAAATGACTCTTAACTTGCAGAGTGTTTTTTAATGGTCGATAATAAATCTCACTCCCAGAAGATTACACTGTTCTCTGTCTTCCCAAACTCCTCTTCCTCCTACAGTCCCTACGTCCTTAATGTCAGACCCATAATTCAGTTGTCTGGTCTGAACTCAACATACGAATTGGGATATCTGACTTTTTCTGGGAGGTCGACCTCCAGGGTGGGTCCTCTGGTTCTGAATGGTCCCTGTTGCTGTGGTTGGTCCCACGAATCGTTTGCTCAAATCACTCCACCCTCCCAAGGCAGTGTGCACACGGCCATATGAAACACACGTTGCCTAGTTTCTGCTGGAATTGGGTGACTCCCTACATAGGAATCTAGAAGGTTCCATGGTTCCTGCACCTGAACTGCCTAGTCTGACGTGTGAAAGGCCTTCGTTCCCTCAAGAGGTCAGTGAAGTCGCTCCTGCTGTGTCTGTCACACCTCCCATACCTGGGGACAGGGGCGCCGCACAAGCTGGCTCCGAACCAGGAACCTATGACCGCCAAGGCCACTCTTGTGCCCCACGCTCGTGAACCAGCTTGGGATTATGGGCGACTAGTTCTCCAGAGCGGACGGCAGTGGAGGCCCAGCTCTGAGGAGCCACGTCTAAAATGATGGAGTTTTATGCCCCTACCTCAGGAAGCCCGTTTAGCTCTGGAGCTGAGCGACGGAGGCACGTCTCCCAGCTCGGAGCGGGGAGCCCCCGGCGGCTGGCCGGGTGAGGGTGTGTTGGGCTGTCCTCCAGCTCACACTCTCGCCAGCTACCTCCATCACCCTCAGCACTGCTTGCACCCCATCTCATCCCTCTCCCGCCTCTGCCTCTCCCCTCGGCAGTGAAGCAAAGGAGATGCAGGGCCATGGAGACAGGCTGACCTTTCCTTCTAGAGGGGAGGTGACGTTGGACAGAGACACTCATTTGAATCCTGTGAGCTTAAGCTAAGTTTTCAGATCCTTTTTATCAGAATATAATATGAAAATATTTTTTAAAAGCTTATTTCTGCTGAGAAGGAGAGAGAGAAAGAAAGAGAGAGGGTCTACACTCCACCACCCACCCCCAGTTTCAGCCAGCCTGGATCATGGGGACACAGGCCTGCATGCAAGGAGACCTCGGGACATGAACCTGGGACCTTCCCGTGTGGAGTCGGCATCTCAGCGCACTGCGTTACTGCTGCACCACGGCCTGAAGGTGCAAGTCTCGCTATTGTTTGTCCTGTAGGACGTTCTCTGCTTGTGCAGAAATGACACCCTGTCTATTCAGGCTTCACTTTCGGCACTGAATCTCCCACTCCCTCCTCTCAGGAAACTGTGGAGGACCTGCTGTGTATTAACGACCAGTCATAGGAGCAGTAACAGGGCTGTCATTCTGCCAGAGGGCATGTGTGTCCCCCAGAGAGGGAGAGACAGAGGGAGGGAACGTGAGAAAGCACCCCCCATGGTGCATGGTCACATCGGAGCCCCTTCTCCCCATCTATCCTCCTTCTGGAATTTGGGGAACATCTGCACACAAGCCTGGTATATTTCTCAGGTCCAGGACTTGAACAGTGTGATCAGCCAGGTAGAAGCTACGAACAGCCTGTAGATGGGGGTCAAGGCGGATAGCTTCTAAACAAGAACTTTTCTAGTGGACTTTGTATCAGCTGAATGAAAGATGTGATCTACAGATCCAAACACACAGGGATGGAGTATGCAGGGATAAAGTTCCTCTGCGGGCATCTCCCCTGCTTGTCTCCACCTCTGCCTCCTTTCTCATCGCCCTCACGACGTTACAACACCCCAACAGAGTTTGGAGAAATGGATGATTACTGCAAAAAATGCCAGTCACTGCTCAGAGTTTCAGAATTTTCCTTTTTAGATTTTTACAGTAGGGTGCATGTGCTCGCTGGAGAGACAGAGAAGCAGAAAGAAACAAGAGAGTGTCCCCCAGGGAGATGGCCATGCCACAATCCCCTCTCCCACATTCTCCTCTTGGGACCATGGGCATGCAGTACATATGTCTTATGTGAGTCTCAAGCCACTGGGTCTGGGGCTCAAACCACAGCTGGCCATGTGGGGAGCCCAGCAATGTAACTGTTATGCCATCCGCTGGTCCTGAGTTTCAGAACTATTAATATGAATGGAAACACATGGAACGCAGAACCTAGCAACCTTGGGTCTAAGCTTCCTGAGGGCAAGGACTCTGACTTCCTTCCCAAGCACCAGGCCATGGCACAGTGCCTGCTGCACACGTGAGAGGTGAACAGCAGGCACTTGTCCCCACGCTGACTCCACGATGTGCCCTCCCCATGTGTAACTGTGGAGCACTGGGTGACGCTCGCTGCCTGGGCTTCCCCGTGCCCGATGCTCTACAGAAGGACACAAAAGCAAGCCTCGCTAGCAGTAAATAAAAGAGTGAGGCAGGACTCCAGCCATGGCGTAAATAAGAAGAGCCGGTGGCCTCTGACATGAATTGATCTGTTTGGCATGGTCTAACCACAGGAGAAGGCGAAGCTGTTCTCCAAGCACAGAATAAATCACTTCTGCAGTGCTTAAAGCGGCCTGATGTTGGGGGGCATGGCCGCCGGCCCCCGTCTTGGCCAGCTCGTTTGCAGCAGTCTCCCATCTCACTCCTGCTGCTCTTCTCGGCGAGCCTGCTCTGTTCTGGGATATCTGCTGGATGCCTTCAGGTGGTGGACGGGGTTAAGTGGAGTGTCAGCACTGCATTTCACTGGGGCGTACTGGGCACGATCAGTGCAGCCGGCCGAGGTCCTCGGTGAACACCAGGACTACGTCCATGGCAGAAACCTTTCTAACGGCCTCTGAAATACAGCCTGGCCTGGGACCGCCGGGTCAGAGGGCACTCTCGGGGCATGCACATTCTGTGGGCACCAGACTCGGTTTTCTTTTTTTAAAAAAAACATTTATTATTATCATAATCTTGTTTATATCACATTGAATCATGTATAATTTTACAGTGTATTGCATTGCTTTTTCAGAAGGGAATGCCATGCGTATCAGTCAATACGGAGACATTAAAATCCCCACTTCAGCATTCAATCTCTTTTCATTTTTTTTCCTGATCATTATTATTATTATTCCAATTATATTTTTAACCAGTCAATCACTATTTCTCATTTTGCTTGTAAAAAGATTTTACCCATCATGAAATACATCTCAGACCAATCCAGTTGAGAATACTATACACATCATCAACAGGTAATAAGCCATATCTGTGTCCCACTAACATCCTGCTTCTCTATTTGTTCTCTTGCTATCTTTCTCTATCCTCTTCTCTTCACCCCCTGATTCCACACTGTTTTATCCTCGTGAAGTACTTTCACTGCTTTTATGTCCTCCACTATTTTGCTCTCTACCATAGAGTGCGGATCAGACTCGGTTCTGATCATGAGATGGGGCGCCTGGCAGCAGGGGGCCACTTTAATTTTCCCAGCACAGAACTGAAAGATATCTGGATCAGTAAGGTTGCAGGCTAGAGTCGATTAAGGACAGACCTCGATGATGCCAAGGGGCTCTCACTGTGTTGTTTGTAAAAGACTTACCTAATTTTAATATTTATCATTATTATTATTTTATAAAATTTGCTATAGGGTGCATGTGTGTGTGTGAGAGAGAGAGAGAAAAGCCACCAGATTCAGGACTTGAACTGCCTGCAGTGGGCCATGTGGGAGTCCAGCACCTTAACCACCATGCCACCCGCCAGCCCTATCTCACTGTATTTTAACTGCACTAAACACTGGCCCTTAGGCAGCTGATAAAACCCGAGTCAGTACCCCTGTCTGGAGTACA
Organism: Tupaia tana; assembly: GCA_026018925.1. NCBI lineage: Eukaryota > Metazoa > Chordata > Mammalia > Scandentia > Tupaiidae > Tupaia > Tupaia tana. The sequence goes on along the minus strand of JAKSZU010000024.1, from coordinate 19,768,758 downwards.
TCAGCTGCAAAAAGTAATGCCCCAAATGGCTCTGCCTTAATCTGACCAAGTGAGGGGAACTGTTTTGAAAATGGGTTCATACTTGGACATAACATAATGGTTACGTCGCTGGACTCCCAACGTAGTCGACCATGGTGCGAGTCTCAGACCCAGCAGCTTAAAACTCACACCGGGTGCGTGTGCCTGCATGCCCAAAATCCTAAGAGAAGAATAGAGGAGAAAGAATTATAGTGTGGCCATTCTCCCTGGGGGGGGGGGGGGCGGGGGGGGGTGATTTCTCACTTTCTGTCTCTGTCTCTCTGGCTAATGCACATACCCTATAGCAAAAAAAAAACAAAAAAAAAAAGTTTCGTGGGGAACAGTAGTTAGCGTAATGACTATGTTGCTGAACTTCCATGTAGTCAACCGCGGTTCGAGCCCTGGACACGGTGGCTTAAATTCACGCCAGGCACGTGTGTGTTTGTGCATGTGTGCCCAAGATCCCAAGAAGAGAATGGAGGAGAAGGGATTGTGGCATGGCCATCCCCCCCCGGGGCGGGGTGTGATTTCTTCCTTTCTGTCTCTCTATCTCCGTTTTTCTGGCAAGCGCACATGCCATATAGCAAAAAACTCTACAAAAAAAAAAAAAAGCTTCATGCCAAACATCTAGGTGTTTTGAGGCTGTAAAAGTGAGGCCTGGCTTTCCTGTCTCCAAAGGAACCTTATGGCTCTCGTTGCCAGGGACTCAGGTTTTCAGCCCACTAGGAAGCAGCAGAAGCATAACCACCATGCTACTGCTCGCTTCTGCCACCTCCTGTCAGCTTCTCCCTGGACGTTATTAAACTGAGAAGTGGCGTCCATTCAGCTACTCAGTGAACATCTCGTGTGCCCGACACATTCAGCTGTGGGTGCGAAACAGAACGTGACCTCGTGCGGCTCCTTCGAAGAGCTTCCTGAACGGGCCAGTCCTGGAACTTAGTGGTTATAGGAGCCAGATCTCACACGGCTGACCACAGACTGAATTCTAGCCCCAGAGGCTTGGAGACCACACTGGACATTGTACACGCACACCTAAACCCAACAGGATGTAAAATGGTGGAGATGGGATTATAGCATGGCCACGCCCCCCGAGGGGTGCTTTCTTCCTTTACTCTCTCCCTGTCTCTCTTCTCTCTGGCCAGCCACAATCCCTTCTCCTCCACTTCTGTGTCCTGTTGGGATTTTAAGCACATAGGCACATGTGTCTCGTGTGGTTTTTCAAGCCACCAGGGCTGGGACTCGAAGCGTGGTTGGCCATGTGGGATCCAGCTCCTTTAACCACCACCCTGCAAGGCTGGCCCCATGACCTCATTTTAGACAGTCACCTCTCCCTTTCCTTCCCAGCTATTGGACCTCCTGCTACAGTGCCGCATTTTTTTTTAAAGAGAGGTTTTTGCTATAAGGTGCACGCACTCATCAGAAAGACAGAGAGAGACAGAAAGCAAGAGATCACCCCCTGGGAGGGACGGCCATGCTGCAATCCCTTCTCCTCATTCTCCTCTCAGATCTTGGGCACACGCACATACATATGCCCGGTGTGAGTTTAAGCCACTGGGTCTGGGACTTGAACTGTAGTCAACTACGTGGGAGTCCAGCGACATGACCATTGCACCATCTGCTGGTCCTGGTTCCATATTTCTGTGAAGTCACTTCTGTCCACTTCTACATAGAATGTCCATCACACCTGCTTGTGATGGGGCCATTTCGGATGTGCCCATATATGATCCCGATATACACCAACGGAAAAAAAAGGTTTTTCCTGCCTTTGTGTGCCCCTATTTTTCAATCCATTCTGACCTCTTCTCAGCTTCAGGGACTGCATTTACTCTTGTGGCACGTCTTGGCCAGACCACCAGCCGTATTTGAAGACACCTCTTAGATGTCTACCTTATTCCTATGAGACCTGTGTGATATGCAGGGGATGGGACATCTCCAACTAGCTGTCCTGACTTGTCCACTTGTGAAAAACAACAATAATAACAGTTCCAATCCTGTCTCCACCTTCCTGACCACTTGTCTTGCTGGAGGTGAGTTGGATGCTCACAGTTGCCTAGGAAACAGCACTACATGGCACAGAACAGCACATTAATTCAGAACTACCACCTCGCTAAATTCCGGCCCCCATCAGCTGACCCCTCTGCTGTGATCGGAAGCAGAAATGAATTTAGAACAAAAGGGACTCTTGGATTCCGTCGGTTGATCAAGAATCTCAGAGACACTTAAAAATACAAATGCATAAAATAAAACAGACCCAAACCTTCAAACAACCCACATGTAACACAGTCACCAAAAAAAAAAAAAAAAAAAAAAAAAAAAAAAAAAAAAAAAAAATCCCATGGAGATTCTGGCCGAGAATAGAAAAGTCCTGGTTTTAATTAGCTACTAAAATGGGGGACTTAAAAAAAAGTTACGGATGTGTGATTTCTTTTTTCCTCTCTGACGTTCAGGAGCAATCTTATGCATAGAGCCCAAACCCGAGATTTGTAACTTTTAGAGACTTTCTCAGTTATCCTGAGGGAACCTTCCTCCCCGCCTCCCACCTGTCCTAACACACGTGGCCATGCAGAATTCAATAGCGCTGCAATTACTGGTAGCCTTTGGGACCCTAAGTCACTTTAACAGGTGCACACAGCTCTTACGGAAGGTGCAGATTTCTCAGTTGCTATGAACTCTATGAAGTATTGATACTGTGGCGGTAAGGCTGCATACACTGGGGGTGGCGGGGCCAGGGGACGTTATTAATTGCTGGGTTGCTGTGCTTCATTCATCACACTTTGTAGCAAAGACTCTTAGACAAACATACAAAACCAACGTAAGGATTCTGCTCTAAGCAGAAAGCACAATCCCGGATCTAGGTAAGGAGGAGAGCCAGAGAAGGCACATCCTTTGAGCCACCTGATGTCAACACCCGCAGCATACATTCAGACTCGATTGCATAAGCCCAATTTCCCAGAAATACTGGACGGTGGCTTTTGGAGCTCAGCATCTCTGGATAATTGCTGCTCATCCAGTATCTTTTCTCCTTTTCCTTAGAAGTGGAAACCTTGATTTTAAACTAAACGCACTGCCACCCAGCTGGTATTTGTCATCTTCTGCAGCAAGGTGTGCTCAGAGTAAATCCTGTCACACATGAAGTAATCAAAATGTGGTATGCGGCCTCTTCCAAGTATCTCTGAACAAAGGGCTGGGTCCTTCTCCTATCTTCCTTTCTGGAATGTTTATGAAAAGGCTGGAGCTTACGCAGCCATCTTGTACTTGAGAAATATGCACAGGATGACAGGACAGAAAGACAGAACACCAGGTTGCCAACCTGCTGGCTCTCAACCTTTTAGGTAAGAGAACAACAAATGTCTATTTCTTCAGCTTTTACTTTATGGTGGTGATGTGGCACTGAATCTATGCCTGTTACTACGAGACCGTAGAGGTCATAACAGGCTTCATTTTACAGATAAGGAAACGAATGATTAAAGACCAACTTTCATCAATGTCTCGATCAGGGAAGTGGCGTTGGCAAACTAATTACACCTTCTGTTTCATCTTCTTCTAAAGATAGATGGTAGAAGTTCTGGTCTATTTTACATGCCCATCAGTATCTGGTAAATGAATGTGGTTTTATATTTTCAGGCCTGTAAATTTCTGAACTTCTGAGGTCTTCCAATTGCCACCTGCAATCCTAAATCACACATACTCAAGGAATAGGCACTAAATAATAGAAAGTATAAGAAGGAATGTGATGCAGAGACCTGAGAAAATCGTTCCTGTTAGTTCATTCGCTTCTACATCTTAATTTGCATCTCCATACATAAATCTATAAACTATATTCATTTGTCCTGACGTTTTAGAAAGCGTTAAATGGAGACTTTTAAGTCTGGGCAAGGAGTCAGTATCCAACATGTTACAAGGAACCTCTGTTTCAATACGTGTACAAAGTAATCAATATGCCATAGCTGTAAATCATACCTGTGGGTGCTTTTACAGAACCATGCTGAAACACTCTCTAAAATTAATGGATATTACCAAACTGACAAAATTCACTTATTAAATTCAATTAACAGGGACGAATAAATGAACTGTCTCCTCCGGGTGCTCCGTCGTGCCTCCCTCCATAAGCCTCACTCCCACAAATCACTCTATGGCCATTACAAATGGAAGAGGACGTCCCCCTCTGTGGCACAGTAACTTCAGGTCACCCCCTCATCGTCTCCAACTCCCACGGTTGCTTTCTGATCCTCGAAAGGCAAACGGTCATGGAGGGATGGACGGTATCAGCTCCTCCCTGTTGCACTGCTCCCCCCAGTACTGGCTCCTTCCACCCATATGGACAAGAAACCCAACAACCAGCATAGGTTCTATCCCCAGGTAGGGCCCAGAGGCTGGGAAGGACAAGCCTTTTGTTTGCATCCTTGCAGATCAAAGTACTGAGCCCCAGGGATGAGCAGATGGCAAAATACTTATGTCACTGGACTCCCATGTAGCTGACCATGGTTTGAGTCCTGGACGCAATGGCTTCAACTCACACCAGGGACACCCAAAATCCCAAGAGGAGAATTGAGAAGGGAGCGCTGTGTGGCCATCCCCCTGGGGGGTGATTTCTCACTTTCTTTCTCTGCCTCTGTGTCTCTCTGGCGAGAGGACACACCCTATAGCAAAAATCTGTCTTATAATAAAGAACGAAGAACAAGTGCTGAGCCCAGAGCGGCAGGGCCGGAGCAAGTACCTGCCACGGATCCGGTGAGAGCCGACACGTGAGGGTTAGCTCCTAGGATCCGTGCTCCTCCGCTCGCTGACAGCTGGCTCTGAGTAAGCTCCTAGGGTCACTTAGAGACGTGCGAAGGGCCTCTGTCCTCCATCCTCTCAGCCCTCATCTCTAATAAATCCTGGCGTCTGCTTAAACGCCAGCTCACTGAAAGAGAACTTTCCTCTGTCTTCCATGCCGCCAGGACTGAGGCCTGACGACTGTTTGCTGGGAGAGTGAGTGGCCCTGCTGCTGCAGTGGACGGTGGCCGTGGCCTCTGAAATGCCCCTGGGGGCCAAGAAGTCACGTGCCAGCGACGACCAAGTGCTACCGTGAGTGCCCGGGGGTGATACTGACAGGGACCTGCAGGCTCTCGTGCTGAGGGCCGCGTGGCGAAGCCATGCCAGGAGCGGCAGACGGTCCGCACCTCACCTCTGTTGTCCTTCTAGACCTGAGGGCGCTGGTGGGAGAGAGGTAGTGACCGCCCTTCAAGGCACTTGCGCCCACGTCATGACCTGACCCCCCACCCCCGGGACCCTGCACAAGGTGGGTGACGGGGATATGACGGTGTTCGGGAGGGCACACTTTCTTCACAGATCACGCTCCAAGAGCTAAAAGGTGCAGCTCTATGAAAGGAAGGAAGTTACTACAATTTTATTTTCGTCTGATTCAGTTTCAAGACTGAACAGGTTAAAAATGGAGTCACGTAATGAAAGAAGCCGGGAAACGTGATCTGAAGAGAAACAGAAGCAGCCCTGAGAGAAGGAATAACCTTCCCCGGGTGCCCAGGACTTCTAAGACTTCCGCCAGCCGGTGGCGTGCTGGTGAGGGCGGCTGGATCCCACACGACTGCCTGCACGGTTTGAGTCCCAACCTGGAGGAGTGAAGAACACTCCAGCTGAGTGTGAGTTCCCCACACCCCTACGGGAAGGAGAGACGAAGGAGGGAGCGCCTTCTCACGTCCCCCCTCTCTGTCTCTCTCCAGCAAGCACAAACCCTCGCTGGGAAAAATGACAAAACAACAACAAAGCCAAAGAACACGTCTTTCCTTTTAAAAAGCTCATTTCTTTTCTTAAAACTTTACTTGTTTACTTATTTCATGAGCCAGAGATAGAGACAGAGAGGGAGAGACAGATATCCTGAACAGGGTCTCACAGCACAGTCCCAGCCCCCAAGCCGGCCAGGTCCTGGGCACACCTGGGAACATTGCTCCACTCTGTCCATCTGGTGCCCAGCACTGCACAGGGCTGTGCTGTCTCTGCACTGCCAGGGCAGGGCCTGCTGGCTTCTTCATGAGATAGAGAGGGGGAGAGAGAAAGAGGGAGACAGATACATCTGATACGGGCTCCCCATCTGCGCCCCTTCCCGCACCCCAACTTCCCAGCCAGCGAGAATCAGGGGTGCCCTCAAATGTGTTCAGGGATCTGGGACCTGAACCTGGGGTCTTCTCTATGGCTCCAGTATTGGGCCGCAGTGCCTACCACCCGAACCACCGCAGCTGGGCCCAGAGCTAACATTTCTCATATAACGAAACTGTTTCTTCCATATATGAAAGTAAAGCGTGCTCCTATTTGGAAACACAGAAAACTTTAAAGTTTAAGCTGCTGGCAAATGCAGGTTGAGCCCTCATCACTGGGGTCACCCCAGAGCCAGGCCCTGGCTGTGCTGGCGGAAGGACAGAGTCTCTGCTGTTGGAAATAGACGTTCTAGAGCCTCGGAATCTGGGGAATGACTGCAATGACATGGGCTCAGGTGGCTTTGACACGGATGAGAAAGAACGGTTTAACAAAGCAAATGAATGGCGAATGCCACACTCGAAGGAGAGCATTTAATTTAAGAAGAAGGGACCATTCTAATTGCTTTAAAAACACCCAACTGTATACAAATATTTTTCTAATTAAAAATGAGTATTCAAACACTGTATCACTAGATAGGACCTAATATGCGAGATTAAAAAAAAAGATGTAATTGGTCTGACTCCATAGCCCAGTGGTTAAACGCATGTATAAGGAGCTAGATTTCACATGGCGAACTGCAGTTCAAATCCCTGATCCAGGAGCTTGAAAACCATGCTGGGCACCTGTGTGTGCATGCCTGAAACCCTGACAGGACGGAGAAACGGAGGAAAACTATTGTGACATGACCACGTCCTACTGAAGACTTTTCTCTCTGTCTCTGGCAAGCACACACATGCTCCAACAATATAAAAAGATGAGATAGTTACGTTTCTTTTATGCTTTTTTTAAAATGAGACTGGACCTTCTCCAAGCATGTGAGAGAGGATTTATTGTACCATACAAAAGCTGACGATCTTCACAGATGCTAATATTGCCAATTAACACTAGTCCAACTTCAGCTGGGGAGGTAAGACGCGATGTGATAGCAAAAGATATGTAAGAAGCTAATCCACCCTTTAAAAAATAATATTTGAGCTGAATTGGTTTCAGTGTTTTAATTTAGTTTAACCTCAAGTGTCTAAAGAGACACAGAAATGCACATAAATCCTTGACTTCTTTTTCTACCAGGTCATGTGATTCTGTAAAATTTCCATAATGCAGTGATGTTTTTATGAAATCCGGGGCAGATCAGACTCCATAGACCCATGATTTCTATACAATATTTTTATTACTTATTTTTTAAGTAATGTACTTTTAAATCCATCAGCCAAGGAATTTTGCAAATTCAACCTCCTTTTCTTTTCTCAAAAAATTGAAATTTAATTTATAATTTTAATTACACACATATATATTTACTTATATAATTACATATTTATTTTTAAATAAAAAATGTGTGTGTGTTTATACTAGAGAACTACTAGGAAGAAGTGGTAGGAAGGGATATTAGAGAGAAAGTTGCACATCTACATGAATGCCAGGAAGGGGACTGTCTTGGAAGAAAGGTTGACATGTAGCCTCACCAGGCCCAGGGCCAGACCAATGAGAAAGAAGGGAAAAAGCAAATTAAATAGAGCAGGGGATATGGAGAGAAACAGGAGAGAGAAAAAGAATGAAAAAGAGGTTGGGAGAGGACTGGAGAGAAGCTCCCAAGAGGAAGAGACGGGAGGGCGAGGGAGGAAGGGCAAACCTAGGTAGCACTCCGACACAGAAACGCCTTGCGGTTAGGCCTCAGCTGCAGACTCGTCAGCCTGCATCTGTCCAGCCAGGATCACAGGCACACTCATGCCCAGGGCGTGTAGTTCGGTGAACCAGACACCCATCCTCCGCGTGGCTCTAGCGCTGCAGGGCAATGCACTAGTGCTGGGCTGCTGTGGCTGGGCCTGGCTGGACCCTCCCATGGGTCATGGCCTGACGGCACTCTCAGGGTGCACATGCTCTGGCAGCCTAGCCACAGGGGCACAGGCAGAGGCCTTCTCAAGTGTGGTGCTGGAAGCCACGTGGCCAACCAAGAGTTGGAATCCCTGGCCTGGATAACTTGAAACATGCTAGGTGCACGTGTGTGGGCCCAAGATCCCAATGAACTGGAAGGCTGGGGGACAGGATCATAGCCTGATGAGACTGTCAAGGGCGCTTCTCTCTCCCTCCCTCCATCCCTTGCGTGTGTGCCTACACAAGTGCTCTCTATCAAGAATAAAAAATAAACTTGGAAATAGACATATGGACGTGGTCATCGTGTATATATGATCTAAAAATTATCTTCTGGCTTACTGTATTTCTACCAGCTCCATGGTAATGTTACTAGGTATGGGCAAAAAGCAATTTCTGAACAGTTGCCAAGTGAAAGATAATGGCAATTGGCCCTTTGATCTGTCCAGCGTTGGTTGGTGAAAGAACTCAGGCCATTCCAGGAGCAGTCTGAAAATCATATCTTGTTATTCTTTATCTGGTCAGGGCATTGAGTCCAGATTACACTTGTTGATCCTCTTCATTTGCATAGAAACTTTGTAGCACTTTTCTTATTGCTGATAACCACCTGGTTTTAAAGACCGATACATTATATCAATGCTTTCTTGTAAACTGACACAAATTACAGACAGCACCACAGACACTTGTGTGATGAATATACATTGTAATGACATGGTAAAAATGTAGCAATCACTCAATAAACCAATTCCTTAGCATCTTCTAGATACCTAGACTTGTACTACTGCTACGGATAGAAGCTTGGAAGATGGGGGAGGAAAAAAATAATGGCATTATCGCTGCTGAAAAGGAGCTTATCTCACAGTTGGAAAAAGCAAGGCTTACCTGTAACAGAATTAGGCAACAAGACTATATTTGGTTAAGTGCAAAATTGTAGCGTATGCTCAATTAGCAAGCTAGAGGGTTTATTAGAAATAACAGTAGCTTAAGTTTTCGTCTATAAAATCATAGTTCAAGCCTGCTTAAACATCAAATCTAGTTTCCCACACTGATTAACCTGCAAATGGTTTAGCACAACACTAATCCTTTAATTTAACCATCTCTAAACGCCTTCTATAACGAGTTCCACAGAGCCCTTTTCTGGATGCATGATGATGAACCCCATCGACTCCACCAGCCAGTGCCGTTTTAATGAGCACCTCTGGACCTTAATGAAATATCTGAGGTCCAAGCTAGCATCAATTAAAGAGAAAACGTCTCAAAAGGCATGCATGGTGATGGATCAGCAATGCCACGCGGCCCGGGGTTAGCCATGTTAAAAGGACACTGTGAGGATCGGGAAGTTTGGACAACACGTGTTCGCTCAGGATCTGAGGTCTCACCTCTATCTGAAAAAGAGCTGGGCGGGAATCTGGGAGATGAGCCCCAGCACACGTGGGGATCTTGTTCATAAAGGAGCAACACCTCAGCCAGGCATGAGCGTTGTGATGTCACCTGCATGTTTTCCTGTATTTTCAAGGACAGGAGTGTGTGGCATGTCCCTGAGCACCCTCCCCACCATGCCCAATTCTGCACCAATGCAAAGGGGAAGTGGCTGGTGGACTTTGCAGCAGCAGCTGAACCTGCTGACTCCTTTGGATAAATGGGGCTCCACCTGGCAGAGGAAAGACACCCATTTGCTCGCAACTGCAGGACTTTGTAGAAGGGCTGCAGATGGAGAATGAGAAAGACGCAACGCGCTGGCGAATGCCAGCACTGCTCTGCCCCCACCCCTGCCAGGGAACAGAGCCTGGGCACCTCAGAGCCCATCACGGCCCCGAAAGAGACCAGGAAGAAGCACTCTCTAAAGCTTTGGAATGATCCAGAAGTCTAGGTTTGGAAGGGATACCTCACTGCCCAGGCCTGGATTCACTGATTCCCACGGCGAAGCCACCTGACACAGAAAACTTTTTCTCTCCAAGCACAAATAATAGTTAAACTTTAAGAACTAGAGGCCTGTTACTTAGAGTCCAAAGGAATTATCTTTGGAAAAAGTGTCTTGGAGGAAACGTCTATCAGTAATGGCAATTCCTTTATCTACTACAGATGCTAACACATACCCCAAGCTCATCAAATGTCCCTTCATGCCTGATTACATAGGTAGCGGAGTTTTGGAATCAACAGATGGCATAATGGTTACATTGCTGGACTTCTACGTAGCCAACCGTGGTTCGCGTCCTGGACCTGGCAGCTTTAAACTCACACTGGGTGTGTGTGCGTGTGTCCCCAAGATCCCAAGAGAATGGAGGAGAAGGGATTCACCATGGGGGTGATTTCTCACTCTCTGCCTCTCTGGTGAGTGTGCACATCCTATAGCAAAAATCTCTATTAAAAAAAAGGGGGAGTTTTAAAATTTCTACATTCCTTGTTGTCTTGCTTGGGTGATCACAGCAGATTCCAGGGACCTGCATAGAGCCTTTTAGTAGATTTTGAAACATAGGAAAGGCTGTTCCAACTCCCCACCAGCTGTAATGGGCACTGGGTAAATTCTGACAATAATGTCGTATCTATTTTTTCCCCCTGCTTTTCACCTTCCCATAAAACTAATTTAAGGGCTCACTCTAACCCAAATTTAGCTGCCTGTGCCCACCTAAACTGCGTTGAGGGTCAAACAGTCCAAGCTACTGGCTTTGGAAAATGCAGTCCACTGAGGAAAAAGTGGCCAATGGGCATGGTTTTCTTCCTCCACAAGAAAAAAATAAAGTCACAGATGTTCGCCAGGCAAGGCCACACAGGAGGCCCAGGTATGACAGCATCTGCCTCAAGTCCAGGAGGCTGGGGCAGGACGATGGTGACATTGCGTGACATTGCGAGATGCTATCTAAGAAGAGAGAAGCAGTGATTGAGTAGGGAAGGGAGACAGTCAGTGAAAATCGACGTTGTGTTCTATTACCTATAGGTTTGCCGGCTGGGCACTATGAGATACCTGTGCACCCCAATCCATCCACACCTGGGCTCTGGCGTTGTCACCCCCCCCCCCCCCACGCAGCGAAGTGTGGTGCCACTGCCTGCAGCGTGGCACACGGCACATGGATAGCACGCTTTTATTAGATTTTCTGCATGGTTACATAAGCCCGTGAAGGAGGAGCGTGTAAATGATTCAGGAAGAGAGTCTTCATGTGGTTCTCATGAAATCTTTAATATCTTAAGTCTTAGGAAGAATCCTCTTGGCGAGATACCATCCATTTTCATGCTTCATTAGGAAAAGGTCCTTTCAGTAATGTTAAGAAAATGGCCACAGGCAAAAGAGGGGGAAAAACGACACTGCGGACTGAATAAAACCCCAAATCCTGTCTCTGTGCCCACAGCAGATCTGAGATGAGGAGAAGTGCTCGCATGGGGCCTGCGGGGGCTGTGTTTTGACTAGCCTGTCTACCCACGGGATTTCACTTCATCAGCGAACTCATTACCAAACAGGTTGGCTCCTTGCAAGTCTGAATGGACGGCAGCTTAGAGCACAAACTGTCCCCAAACGTGGCAGGGGGCAGAGGAAAACGCTGGCCTGCACTGCACAGAGGTGGGAAGGAGGTGCCGAGGAAGGGATTGGGAAGACGCGCTGGCCAGCTTGGTACTTCCCTTTTCATTGAAACAGGAGTTTACTTTCTCTCTCTCTCTCTCTCTCTCTCTCACTTTCTTTTCTTTGTTTCCCTCCCTCCCTCCCTCCCTTCCTTCCTTCCTTCCTTCCTTCCTTCCTTCCTTTCTTTCTTTTCCTTGTTCTCTCTCTCTCTCTCTCTCTCTCTCTTTCTTTCAAGTTTTTGCTAGAGGGCATGTGCATTCACTAGAGAGAGAATGAGAAATCACCCCTCAGGGGTGGCCACGATGCAACCCCTTCTCCTTCTCTCCTCTCAGGACCTGGCATGATTTTCAAGCCACCGGGTCCAGGACTTGCCTTTGCAGTCGGCCACGTGGGACCCACGCCACCTGCTGGCCAGCAATAGCTTACTGAGACATAGTTTCCCTCTATTTCATAAGCACTGAACATAAAAATAATTAAAAAAAGAAATGTCTTAAGTACAGCAGCTACTTTTTTTTGGACACCTGAAATGTTGACAAACTCTGAATTCACTTAAAAACAAAGGCTGACACCTAATTCTACTTTGGGGCCTCCGAATGACCCGTCGTTGCCACTGTGTGACTGGAAAGCGTTGCTAATGCTCTAGTACTCAGGGAAGTCACTGTGCAGAGACCTCAAGACGCTCTTTAAAGAGCTGGCATGCAAATTTCAAAACGGTTTCATTCATTCATTCATTTGTTCTTTTCCTTCACATAAACACTCCCATCAATTTATTTCCAGGATCCTCGAGAAGTACACCACTCAAACCCTGCAGGCCCAGCCACAGCGGTGCAGGCGGCAGGCAGCACCGTGCAACCCTGGAGCCCTTTGGGAAAGCCAGGGTTCAGCTCCCAGGCCAACCTGAACATGCCAGGCACACCTAATAAAGAACAACTTACTTCTGCCGGCCACAGTCTGGAGGTTTGTGTCTCCCCAAATATTATTTTTTTAAGGAATCATTTATTTAGTTTTATTATTATTTAATTTGCTATAGGGCACATGTGCTCATGAGAGAGAGAGAGACAGAGACAGAGACAGAGACAGCAAGCCACTAGGTCTGGACTCAAACCACGGCTGGCCATGTGAGTGTCCAGGGTCTCAATCCCTATGCCACCTGCTGGCCCCAGTCTCCCCAAAATTGTACGCTGGAATCCTAACCTGCAGGTGATGTACTAAGAAGAGGGGTGCGTGGGAGGCGAATGGGTTATGAGGGCAGGTCCCTACTGAATGAGACTAGTGCCCGCGTAGGAGACCCCAGAGAGCACCCTCGTCCCCTCCCCCATGTGAAAACACGCTCCATGGTGCTGCCTGTGAACCAGGAAGTGAGCCTCCACCAGACACTGACACTCCTGCCTCCGTGATCTTGGGCTTCCCTGCCTCCAGAACTGTGAGAATCCACTGCTGTTGTCTGCGAGCCACTTGGCTTGCTGCATGTCGTTATCACGGCCAAGTGGACTAAGGCGCCGCGCAAACCCACAAACACACCTCAGCGGTAAACACACACCCTCTCCAAGGTCTTGGGGAGCACGGCTGACTGGTCACGTGGCCCCTGCAGGTCTCAGCACCCTCCAGGTCATTTCCTGGTGGGGATCGAGGACACCGCTTTTCCTATTGGCAATGAGATGGGCTGCTTTTCTGTGCAAAGACACAGTTTGAAAAGAGCTTTCTCCTTCCCTCCATCTCCTGATCACCGAACACCTACTCAGATCAGACTGTGCAGGTTGTCTGAGGCTCTGGGGGGGTCAGAGAACGGGGTGCAGTCCTGCTCCCTCGGAGCCCACGGTCGTCTGGAGCAGAGAGACACCAAATGACATGTCACTACAGCACAGTGGTTAAGTGCCACCGCGTGGGGTGGGACAGGGCTCCGGAGCAGACAAGGAAGGGCTGTCTGCACCACATGTGCGGGCAGCGCGGAGCATGGCATGGAGAGGTGAGATCGGAGCTGGACCTGAGAGACAGCAGGCACCAAGGGCCGAAGGACAGCTTTCCCCATGTGGTCGGCGTGTGCGCAAGACCATGGCAGCCCGAGCCCAGCACGTTCAAGGTGGCGAGCACTGCCCTCTGCCCATGGAGCTGCTGCCACCTCAGAATGAACCCGCCCTCCTAGGTCATGGCATGCAGGTGGACTCGTGTCACGGGGTGAGTACTTCAGCTTCATCTGGGAAACGAAGCTCTAAGCACCTTCGGCCTACTTTGTGGTGGGTGAAGCCATCTCAGGATCATGAGCCCCTGTCCTGGCCGCAGGCCTCGCTCCCCGTGCGCCTCACACACGCTCCTTACCCAGGCACTCTGCGCTGCCACTCAGCCGGCCCTCCCTCTGCCTGTGCAAGGTCCCGTAGTCCTCCCAGCCCGGCCCAAGTCGCAGTCCAAGACCTTACCTAGCCCCGTCCACTTAGACCTAAACTCCAGAGCATTTATTGCCCGTGCCCCCGATGGCCTGTTGTCACATGGACACAGCCTTGTGTCCTAACACCACCATGCCCGAGAGTCACACGTCCCTTATCACAGAGAACTTCTGCTTCCGAGGGGTCTTCAAAGGAAAACGGGCGCTATGAAAAAGGTATGCATGGATTTCAAAATTCTTTGCACCAAAATAAACCCATATTTTAATTCCATGTTTCTGACAAGTTTTTGAAGTACCCTCATACGTACTTTTTTTGACATCTCAGTATTGTTTTAAGGTAGGCACAGGGCCCATTTTTCTATCAGCAAACTGAGGCTCAGACAACTCAGTACTGGAGCGCCGGTCTACTGAGTCCACGTGAGTGTTCTTCCCACGGCACTGCCGGGCCTCCTCTGAGCTCACTCAGTTATCACGAAGCCCCTTGATTTGAATCGGGGTGTTTGTCCCAAGTAAGTGATCTGGATGAGCGAGCTCCCCCAATTCTATTTCGTTGTTTCCTCCGTGACTGAGTGGGGCTCACTCATCCAGTCAGTCAACAACCATGTACCAAACACCGAGTAAGCACCAGCTAAGCACTGCGTCAGGGACTAGGGGAGCAGAGAGGAGTAGAACCGGGGATGACGCCTTGTCCTGATGGGAGACGGACATGTGCAGGCGGCACTATAATGCCCATCTCTGCAGAGGTATTGACAGGATGCCGGAAGGAGAGAGAGGAGGCAGCAACGTCCTTGCTGACACTGCCCAGGGGGCCTCCGAGGAGCCATCTCTGTACCTGTCACCAAGACAGGTCTTCAGAGGACAAGTTGGACAAATGGCTTAGGGTGTAAGAAAAGAAGGACGGGAAAACAAGAACGGAGGGACCAAGAGGAGACTTGGCCACATGGCCTGCAACTTCTCCTGGCCGGAAGTGGGCTGTGTCCACCATCCCCCGGCCAAGCACTGGTGCGGCCACAAGGTTTTCTTCAAAGGAGGACCTCCAGGGGCTGGTGTGCACCTCTCTGGCTCTGTCAGGGTGCAATCTGGGTGCCCATCACCACTCGGGAGCATGCATGTCTGCCCACACGTGTGCAGAGTGACGGAGTGTCAGCAACAATGCCTCAGCCCACCTCTTGGACCAGAGGTTGAGAGAAGGGACTGAAGTCTCTGGGACTTTGGAAATTCACGCGCTGGGGTCAGAGGCTGATTCTGTCATCAGTTGACAAGTTTTTTCCCGACTAATTGTTTTGATTGCATTGCTTTCATTATTTTAAGTTTACTCATTTCTTACATGAGAAAGAGAAGGAGAGAGCCGGGGGGTGGGGAGCCCAGTATGGTCTTCAAACTGCTGGTCATTCCCGGTTTCAGGAGCCTGGATTACAGGCACACGTGAGTATCTGGCATACTCAGGACGCGAACCCAAGACCTGTCCCATGTGGGTCCAGCGTGTGACCACTGCACCAGCACTGGGCCCTGCTCACTGACTGTCAGCGAGTGTCGACTCCGTGCCAGATGGACTCATGCACGAAGAATTAGGCTTAATAACCCTTAAATATGACGATGCTGCGGATGTTGGGCTCTGGTTCAAGCCTTTCAGAGGCCGGATTATTTATGACCTGATACACCCGCAGGGCCCTGTGTCTGGATTTTCATGTTGTGGCTCTTTTAGGGAGAGAGTAAGGACTCGGCACGTGTGGGATTTTTTTTCAAGCCTTCTCTACCTGTAAACGCCAGACACATCTCAGATGTCACATCTACCGTGGCGCTCAGAGCGGGTGTCGGCTCCACGTGAGGGACTGCTCTGACGTGGGCGTGCAGGCCTGTCTCGCTCATTGTCTCCTGCACACCCGCCTTTAAATGTGCACAGGCTTGTGGGCCCGAAATAGCTCTCGGGGAGTGAGATTACATCACAGATGTGAGAGGGCCTCGTTCCCCCGGATCTCGAAAGTGAGCACTTGACACTCATTTCCCCGAAGCACACGGTACTGAAAGCACGGCTACTTCCCTCACTCGGGCCCCAGACAACTCACATGCGACGCGCTGCTCTGGCTTCCGCTGTGTCCCTTCAAATGTATATTTTGACATTCTGATCCTTAATACTTCAAAATGTGACCTTGGAAAACAGGGCCATTGCAGTTATGGTTAAGATGAGGTCATCCTGGGACCAGCTGCTGACCTAATGGCTATGTTGCTGGACTCCCATGTAGTTGACTGCGGTTCGATTCCTGGACCCCGCAGCTTAAAACTCACGCCAGGCACGTGTGCATGCATGCCCAAGATCCCAAGAGGAGAATAGAGGAGAAGGGATTGCGGCTTGGCCATCCCCCCTAGGGAGTGATTTCTCGCTTTCTGTCTCTCTGGTAAGTGCATGTGCCCTATAACAAAAATTTCTCTGAAGAAAAGAAAAAAGACGTGGTCACCCGGGAGCAGGGCGGGCCCCCAATCCATTATGTATGTCTCTGTGAAAGGAGAGATTTGGGCATAGACACGGACGGGGGGCGGGGGTAGGTCCTGAGAACTGTGAAGTATCGCTGTCACAAGTGAAGAACTACCAGAAGCTGGGGTGTGGGCCTGTAGCAGACCCTCCCCGGGCTTCCTCGGGAGTATGGCCCTGCTAACACCCCACCTCGAACTGCAGCCTCCGAAACTGTGAGACGTGACATTTCTGTCGTTTAAGGCACTCAGGTGTGCACTGGGCTCCAGCTGGCCTGCAAACTGTTACAGGCGAGTAACGTGGTTGGGGTGTGAGGGCTGGGGTGTGCCTGTGTCTCTCACCAACTGAACTCGGTTACCACGTGACGACGCCAACACCAAGCAGCTCCTCCTGGCATGCTCTCTCAGCCCCAGCTGGCTGCTTCCACGTCTCTCCGACTCCCCACCACGCTCGCCCTGGCAGGGCCTGAGCTCAGTGTCACCAGGTGCCTCTGACCTCACGACACGCAGAAGGCTGAGCGAGGGCAGCGCTGGCCTCCTTGGACGGGGGAGGGTGGACAACGGTGTCTGCGACTCGCTGTTTCTATTACGTATGGCACCCTCTACACTCGTGCACAGAACCGGGGCGAACCGCGGATGCTGTCACACTGGCCCTGCTCTCCCTGGGACCTCAGAGCTACTAAAGGCACTTACAATTACATTTCCTTTTATTCTCTGTGGACTATAAAACCTCCTCTTGTGCGTAATGGGACAGGCAGCAGAGCCTGATGGTAAATGTCCCATGTATTTCATCCATTATGGGTGATAATTAACTTTGGATTTATACTCCAATAACACACCACTTATTAAAACATAATTCTGAGAAGTTGCCCACACACATTTTCCTGTTCACGGTCATTAGATCATTCTACCCATAGATTCTAAACAATTTATTCATTGAACATCTGAAGGTCAGGCGCTAGGGTGGAGCCTCGGGACAGAGATGGGAAGACACCGTCTCCCCACTGTGCAGCAATGACGGGACGGACCATGAGGACGCTGGTTTGACTTGGGATGGTGTTGGCCAATGACGTAAAGGCCAGGCGTTAACGTGTAATGCAACGCTGAATGTGTCCTTGGAAAGATTATGGACCTGGGGGCCAGCAGGTGGCGTGCTGTTCCAGGCACTGGACTCCCACATGGCCAAATACAGTTCGAATCCCAGACTGGGTGCCTTGAAAACCATGCTAGGCACGTGTGTGTGCACGCCTAAAATCCTAGTGGAGAATGGAGGAGGAGACTGCAGCAGCTGTTCCTTCACCCCCACACCTCTGCACCCCTGCAGGGGGTGATCGCTCACTCTCCCTCTCAATGTCTCCCTCTGTCTCTCTCCGCTGAGCATACACGCCCTATGGAAAACCTAAAAAAAAAAAAAAAAAAAAAAAAAAAAAACCAGGTGTGGATGCCCCACTTTGCTATCACGAACTCTGGTCAACAAAGGGATTATTCAACAAAGGGAAAATCGGGAACAGCTTTGCTGGTTTGTGAAAAGAATGAGCAAATGCCAGTTCACACCAGCGGCTCCACACGGTCACGTCGAGGTCGGGGGGACCGCAGACTGCTCTGTGTCCTTAGGGTCACTGTGCACTCCCAGTTGGGCCAAGGGATTCAGGCACCTGCCTGCAATGTACTGGGTTGTCGGAAAAGTCATGGCTTGTTTTTCCATGCACAAATGCATCAGGACTTCCCCAACGACCCAGTATATAATGACCCTGGGACCACCGTGCGGATGGCCAGGTTTTCAGTCGCTTCAGTGAGCCCTGAGCACTATCAAGGCCTCTCCTGGTACTTCTGCCTGTTCTTTCTCCACCTGCCAGGTCTGGGAACCCCTGGATGGTAAAGAGGGACATGTTCGGATGGACAAGGCCACTGGTCTCAGGTGGAGGTAGGTGGTAAGGGACAGTTCTGCGGGCAGAGTAGCCAGGAAGACCCTGCTGCGCCCGCAGGAGGTCTGGGCTGCTGCAGGGCAGTGAGGATGAAGAGGAGGCAGAGAGAATGCCAAGACCGTGCCACAGCCACCAAACAGATGGACGTGCATGCAGAGGGCAGGATAGGCTCTGGCTTGGCCAGCGCCAATGAACAGAGACTTACACGGGAGCAATGGTGCCATAGCTTTGCTTCCCCTCACAGTCCCATGTACCAACTCTTCTTCCTTCTCTCTCTCTCTCTTTTAATTAACACATATGGACTGTACCTAGTGCACTGGCTTTGTAGCCTAGTGGTTAGGTGAGCAGGATCCCACGTGGCCAAATGCAGTTCAAATCCTGGCCCTTGTGGTTTGAAAAACAGGCCAGGCAGGTGTGCCTAAACCTCAAATCCGGCCAGGATGGACAGATGGAGGAGGGACTGCAACGTGACCACACCCCCTTGGGGTGGTGAGCACACATGCCCTCCGGCCATTAAAAAATAACTGTACATAATTATGAGTAAAGTGTGATTTTTTTCATATCCTAAACATGTGTCATTACTCTGTGTTGGGAACAATCAGAATCCTCTCTTTCAGCTGACTCGAAACACACAATAAATCATTGCTGACTGCAGTCACCCTGAACTTGAACTGCGACCCTGTATCTGCTAACCGACAGCCTCTGCCACCCCCTCGGCCTTTCCCGGCCTCCCACAACCACTCGTACCAGCTTTCTTTCACCTCTGTGCTTTAACGTTCCACTTTATCTCCAGAGTGAAGTGAAAGATCTTTTAACGTGGCAGCGAAGGCACATGACAGCCCCTACACCCCGCGGGGACCGGATAGGTATCAGCTGACTTGGCAACCTGGGCAGACACACAAAATCGCTTTCTCCGAATGACAATACATCAGCATTTTCTGATTCCGGGCTTGGCTGGCGACCTTGCCTTCACGAAAGAAGAGAAACAGCTTGGACCGTTTTCCAAGTGTAAGATAAGCACTAACATTTTTCTGATCATGTGGCAATCTCAAAAGCGTTTTCCCTCCTGGAACAGGGCACAGCACATTCATCTGATTCTCACTCCTGATCCTTCCATCCTTCCTTCTGGGAGGGGCTCTGTCCTCTCCTTCACCCTCATGGCTATTAATCCTCACAAGATAAGGAGTTTCTAGGTAGAGACGGCTGGAGGTTCAAAAGAAACAAGTGGTAATCCTCACACACACGACAACGTGGTGGCTGCTTTGAACAATATCGACGGCGCGTTCTCTGTGTCACACTTGCTGTGCTCTGCGCGTGTGGGTCGTGGTGACAGCCCGTTAACCATGAGAAATGGGAGGTCAGGACTGGAGGGGGCTGAGAACATTTTAACGTGCTGGCCGAGGCGTGAAAGACTGGGGACAGTCACGGTGAGAACGTACATGTTCCCTCTTGGATCAGACTGTGCCCTAGAACTGAAAGCTTTCGATGGGAAGAAGTGAGAAGTCTATGATGCGACAACAGACGTGCGAGGGGAGCGACTCCTCGGGGAGGCCCAGGGGGCGAACGTGCAAGTTCCCTGAGCTGCTCTGGCCCGCTGCACCGGGCCACCAGGCCAGGGCTCTGACGCTCTAACAGCTCCCGGGTTCAGAACAAACACCTCTTGTCAAGAGTACCATGGGAGCAAGAATTAAAGAAATGCAGTTCTCGGGACTAGCAGATGTACATACCGAGAATTGGCATCACTTTGAAGCGGGCAGGCTGGGTGCCTCTAAGTATGCACAGAAGACCTCTCCTTCGGATCATCCTTGCAGACATCTGTTTCCTCTTTGGGCTCTAATTTCTTTGCAGTCAAGGGTCATGTTTTAGACATGTGGCATGAAGTGTTTAATAGCACCTGGCATATAATAGATGCTTAGCAAACGTTCGTTTGTTGAAGAAATGCACCCTCACTGAAACACGGGATCTTCCAAATCCCAGGATCGCAGACAGATCAGAAGATCAGGAGTTCGAGGGCTCGGTGGTGCTCACGGACCAGGACCCGACACCAGCCAGGATGGCCCTGCTCGGAGCATGTGCCCAGATGCAGCAGAAGTGACCCAGCTGAGGTTGACCTCCTCCCTCATGGGGCTGCCCCTGCTCCATCCAGGGCCCCCGGAAAGCCTGGCTGCAGCTTCTGATGTCTCCCTGCAGGCTCTGGGTGTGAGATCTCTCCACCAGGGCCAGTGAGGGAGGAGAGAGCCCTGCTCCTGGACTTGAGTCCAGAAGTCAAGTTCCGACTCTCTGCTTGCTGGTGCTTCTCAGCCAAAGCGGCCGCTACCCTCCCACGGACATCTGAAAAAGAGGGGGCCATCCTGGAGTGTTAGGATATCTTGGAGGCATTACTGGGATGATGGGCAAGGAGGAACTAGCGATGCTAATTGTACCGTAATGAGCCAGAGAGCGGGCAGGGCGGAGGGCGGTCCTGCCCGCTTCACTGGGAAACAGTGCGAGCTTAACAAAGCACCCTCTAGCACAGATGGCATCGACCCGCGGTGCTTCTGTATTTAATTGTTTTTCCTCCACATAAAATATCACATCAGGTTATCAGACACGCTTTGTCAAAGGTTTAACATCTGAGGATGTCTGCAGCAATCACACCGCAGCTGACAATTATCTCACACGCACTCCAAGCCAGATAGTGCAGAGTCCAACACACAGCTGAATTTTCTATTTTATAAATTGTTGGAGGGTGTGTGCACTGGCCAGAGGGAGACAGACAGACAGACAGACAGAAAGAACGAGAGGGAGAGGGAGAAATACCCCCTGCCATGGGCGTGGCCACACCACAATCCTGTCTCCATGTCTCTCTATCCTGTTGGGATTTGGGGCATGCACGCACACGCACCTGGCATGTTTTTTAAGGTTCTGGGCTGGGATTGGAACCACAGCCGGCCATGTGGGATCTGACTCCCTTTACCCACTAGAGTCTGGGGGATTACAGTCCACAACTAACTCTTAACAACAATATAAATTTAATAGGTAATTTTTGAAAACTCCCAGATGAAGAAACTGAGCCAGAGAGAAGAAAGCAACTTATCCCAGCAGCTTTCCCGTAAGTGCAGAGCTGAGATGTGAACCCCAGGCTCCTGTAACCCCACGTCCCAGTCGTGCTTATTTAACTACAACCGCAGCTTTCACAATGGCCTATAGTCCAAAGCCCTCATGCACAGGGAGGTATGAACACCCGAGGGCCTGGGCAGAGCCTTAGCACGGACCGGACCGAGTCTCTGAACCAAAGGAACGCCCACCAGGGGAAGGGGCAGCAGGTGCCCGTGTGACGCCGGCAGTGGCAGGTCAGGGAAGAGCCCCTTCAGACACAGCAGGCCGGGCTCCTGGGAGAATCTCACTGCCTCTTGCCTGGATCTCTGCTACCAAGTACGGAACTTTCCTGAGAGTGATTCTTCACCTAAGGACACATGAGATTGCTGAAACAGCTGAGGCTCGGACAGTGGGCCCTTTGAGTGGCACTAGATAATGTCAACTTCCTGAGGTGTTGGGATTCCCAAGCCCCAAGAAGACCACAGGGAGAGCGTGCCTGTGAAATAACTGTGCGGGGGAAGCTGTATCACTTCAATTCACAGTCTAAGAGTTTTGTAATTTTTTTTGTAATTTTTAAAATTATTATTATCATAGGGTGTATGTGCTTGCCAGAGACAGAGAGAAAAGTGAGAAAACATTGCAGAGGGAATGGCCAGACCGCAATCTCTCCTCTACTTCCCTCTCAGGGTTCTGGACATGTATGCAAACACACCTGATTTCAAGCTGGTGGGTCTGGGACTTGAACAGTAGTCGGGCAGGTGGGAATCCAGTGCCTTAACCACCACACCACCTGCTGGCCCCGTATGCATAATATTTTTTTTCCTTTAAAAATAATTATTTATTTTATTTTATTTATTATTATTATTTTTATTTGTTACAGGGCACATGTGCTTACCAGAGAGAGAGAGAGAAGATAAGCCACCAGGTCTGGGACTCGAACTATGGTTGGCCATGTGGGAGTCCGGTGCCTTAACCACCTGCTGGCCCCGTAGGTGTGACTTTTATCAGCACTTTATAGACCATACCAGAGAAGGGATATGATTCAATGGGACTACGAAAGGAAGAGAGTCTGCGAGGCCGTGAGTTTTAACCCAGGTCCAGCTAGTGGCACGTGGTAAGACCTGCAGCAATGTGCCTTCCCACGCCATAGGGCATGTGCACTGCCGGAGTGACAGAGAGAGATAAAGAGAGACAGAGTGGGAAATCACCCCCGGGGGGGATGGCCACACCACAATCCCTTCTCCTCCATTCTCCTCCCAGGGTTTTGGGAATGCATGTACAAGTGCCCTGTGTGTTTCAAGGCACCAGGTCTGGGATTTGAACCGTGGTTGGCCATGTGGGAACTGAGCAACATAACCATTACTCCATCTGCTGGTCCCTGGAAAAAGTATTTTTTTTAAATTCTCATCAATTCATTTGGGGATCCACTTTTTAAAAATAACAGTTTCTCTGTGACAGAGAGATGCGTGCATTGCTCAGATTTGTGCATTTGCTCTGTTCCTTCCTGAAGAGGATACCTGTCTAGGTGTAGGTTTTTAAACTGTAACACTGGAGTCTAATGACTCTGCGGGTGAGGCCGAGAAAGAGAAAGAGAACATTTTCAGGAAGCGTGCTATCTCTGGAAGGCACCAGAAGGTTCTAGAAAAGCAATGTCTCTCACGAACCAGACAACTTGTAAGCGTGGCAAGAGGTAGGCGTGTGTGGCAGTGGAGGACCATGGGCTGTCCTGTGACTTCCCGGGTCTCACACCCCTGCCAGGGCCCTTACTTCTCTGCCCTCAGGGCTCAGAGCCTGAGAAGAGGAAGCAGCACCCTTCCCGGCAGCCTGACGCTTCCGCCTTCCTCTGGGGACCTCGAGTCTCCTGGACTCAGAGCACAGGGATTGGCTTCTGGAGGGCAAAGCAGTGCCAGCCTCCCAGGACCAGTGGCTGCCCTCCACGATGCCGTGAGGACCAGCAGGCAGGGGAGCAGAGCAGGCGGATGCTCCAGGCCCTGAGGCGAACATGGAGTTCTTCCCAGGGGCGATCAAGCTCATGCCGGCAGGAGATGGGACGTCCCATCACTAACCCAGCGGCTGCCTTCCTCCTTTCAGACAATCGTCAGGTTTTTCACTCGGGGAAACGCCAGCGTAAGCAGCACAGGCCCAGTGCGGAGAGGGCTGCTGAGGGCAGAGGCAGACCTGGGTCTCCAGGCTGACGCCACGGCCCTGGACACAGGCTCGCCCCAGCTGCCTTCTAGACCCGCTCCGGAGCAGGTGCGCACTGCACACCTGTGGTTTCTAAACTGGCCTCATTTCTCCCCTTCTCTTAGAATCCTGAATCCTGCCGTGCCGCCAATGGCCATGGGATGCTGACCGATTTGCTAGACACTCTGGCCCACTCCTGATCTCGAAAACCAAAGTTGGTGGCTCTCAGTGTGGTCCTCGGGGCCCACAGCAACGTGATCACCTGGAAACTCATTACCGGTACAAATTCTCGGGCCTAGCTCGGCACAGGACATGGGGTGAAGCCATCTGTGTGCGTCCAGGGCCTCACAGTGACACCGCGCACTTCCAAATGTGGGCACCACCATCATGAGCTGTCATGTGGCTCCTCTGAATGTGAACACACCAAAACCAAATAGGGGCTACTGGGATCAGCAGACAGCATAATGGCTACATTGCTGGACTCCCACATAGCCGACCATGGTTCGAGTCCCAGATCAAGCGGCTTAAAACTCACACCAGGCACGTGTGAGTTTCAACCATGGCCGACACCTCTGCCTTGCACTGGTCTGCAAGAACGGACATTTCCACTGGAGAGCCAAGCATCAAATACAGTCATCACTAAAAATGAAATCACATACTTAAAACTCACCACTCCCTCACTGTTTCACTCTATCTCACTGTGATCTCTGTGGTGGGCATTAATTACACCTGTTTGCACGGCAGAAACACCATATAACCTACCTGCCTCTCTTCCCAGCCTCCTGGTTGGTGAGGTCATCTGGGAGCTTGAAACTGATCACCACGGAAGTATTTATACCATAGAAATACAGAAATTGACCGAGACCACACATCTGAATCCCTGCTTGCTTGCTTTCTTTCTTTCTTTCTTCCTTTCTTTCTTTCTTTCTTTTTTTTTTTTTTTTAAAGAGAGACTTTAGCTATATGGTGTGTGCATTTGCAGGAGAGACAGAGAGACAGAAATTGAGAAATCCCCCCCTGGGAGAATGGCCACACCACAATCCCTTCTCCTCCATTCTCCTCTTGGGATTGCGAGCACACACGCACACATGGCTGATGTGAGTTTTAAGCCACTGGGTCCAGAACTTGAACCTTGGTCGACCACATGAGAGTCCAGAGACGTAACCGTTACACCATCTGCTGGTCTCAAGAACTCCTGTTTTCAAGCCAGTAGCAAAGCTTGTATTACCACACTACTGTACCCATTCTAAAACAGCTTTTTTTTTCTTAATTTGCCAGAGTACGTGTGGACTTGTCAGAGAGAGACAAAGAGAAAAGAGGAAGAAAGCACCCCCTCTTATGGGACATGCTCATGCCATAATCCCTTCTCCTCCATTTCTCTATCCTGTTGGGATTTTGTGAATGAATGCACAAGCACCCAGAACATTTTGATTTTGTTTTTATTTTTAGAGAGAGATTTTTGCTATAGGGTGTATGCACTCACCGGAGAGACAGAGAGACAGAGACAGAAAGCAAGAATTCACCCCCTGGGGGAATAGCCATGCCACAATCCCTTCTCCTCCATTCTCCTCTCGGGATCTTGGGCACACATGCACATGTGCCCAGTGTGAGTTTTAAGCCACCAGGTCCGGGCTTTAACTGTGGTTAACTACATGGCAATCCAGCGACATAGCCATTATGCCATCTGCTGGTCCCCACTGGGCATATTTTTCAAGCTACCTGAGCCAGGACTCAACTACACAATTGTCCGTGTGGAATCCAACTCTCTTTACCACCAGGATACTGAGCTAGGCCACTCCAATAATTTCTTAAGGTGAACAGAAGAAGGGGAGAACAAGAGTGGTCATTCCAAACCCACAGTTCAAACATTACTATAACAGCATATTACTATGACTCAGTCTCTAAATTACTCTTTCCATTATCTGCTACTGAGATCAGTCCGATTCAGAAATGTAATCCTGTGTGTGTGTGTGGGGGGGGGGGGCAAGAACACCCATGCAAATACTCTCTTGAAGAAGAAAACACCACTTGACATTCATATCTCCTTCACCATGTTCTCTGAATTGGGTCGATTATCCCAGTGGGTGTCTCACGACCACTCCCTCACTGCCTCTCATTGTCCCTGCAGACAGGTGAGGCCTGAGGTCAGGGACCCTGTCCAGGCCCACATGTCTATCAGAGTAAGGGGCACAGCCACACTCACACCCACAAGTCTACGTTGGGGGTGGACTCCATCACAGAAAGTTGCTGAAAATGATGGGGGTTTTAATCCAAAGATCAACATCTCGGCTTACTTTTCTCCCTCCATCAACAGCAACACAGCCCACTCCAAAGCAACTATGTCCACGCTTCCAGAGAGCAGCACCCACCT
Source organism: Tupaia tana (assembly GCA_026018925.1). Classification (NCBI taxonomy): domain Eukaryota; kingdom Metazoa; phylum Chordata; class Mammalia; order Scandentia; family Tupaiidae; genus Tupaia; species Tupaia tana. The sequence continues at coordinate 19,742,722 of JAKSZU010000024.1, read as the reverse complement.
GCATCCCTTTCCGTCTACATGCAGAATGACATCCACATTCTACAACTCCACAGAGAAATCAGACCCAAACGCACGTCCCGGAGCCCGGAAAGATGTAGGCGTGTGGGCATAATTAGGAAGTGTTTTCTACTTCGTATCCAAGTTATTCAAACTCAGGTCAAGCCTGAAGGTATACAATTTTGATAGAATTATAAGTACTAGTAAATAAAGAAGCCAAATTATTGCACTCGGTGGTGGAAACAGATACAACACCCCAAAGCAAATGTACATTATGAAAAAACCAAGCATGGATTTCAAATTTTTGGCACCAAAATAAACTCATACTGTAATTTCACTTTCCACAATTTTTTCGACCTTCCCTCATATGCATAGATGCGTGTGTGTCATTTGTTTGATACACATTCCATGAGAGGGAAAATAAACTATATAATACATACTGACACATACATGCACACTCATGTATTTTATGTGTGTACATGCAAGTCTTGTTTTTATTTCCTCAAGGAGTTAGACAGGAAAAAGGAGAAAAGAAATCACTACCCTTTATCAGATACGTACACATTCTCTCCTTGCAATATGTCTAAAATGATTTTATGACTAAGTCCTGGGAAAAATGTGAAGAATGCCCAGTGAGAAGCAGGCTTTTCCAGTAAAAACACAGCACTGCTTATGAACTGTAGCACGCGGGGGAGACTTTTCGACATGATGTGCATTTTTGTTTTAGCTTGAGACCGATCCTGTTGGGATACAAGTTTTCTTTGGCTGTAAGAAGTTGTTTGGCTGACTGTACAAGATGGTCTTCCGGTCCCTCCATGCGCTCACGGAGAAAGGACAAAAATCTGCTATCTCATTAAACATACCTCCATCCCAAGACTCCAGCCAGGGCTAAAACAGAGATGTTTTCCCCACCTAGGAAGCAGAAGTAACTGTAACAACAGCAAATAGTAAGCCTGTCTGTCTCCTCCTGAAAGATTTCTGAGATTGTTGATTGACCTTGTAGCTGGAAAGCTCTTTGGAGGAGACACCCACGGCAGTGAATGGATACAAAGAAATTCCTCCAGGTCATTGGTGAATTTGTAACACTGTTACCCTGAACTGACTACGAGTTACCACTTTATCTCGGGATTTCGGTGGGCATGTGGCAATGGCATGCAACGTTAGGTTAAGTGGCCAGCATTTTCTTGGAAAGAGCCCTCCCTGCATTCTACAAAAACCGGGACCGAGGTGGCAGTTTGCGCCAAGAACATCTCACGGCGATCAGGCGTCGGGTAAAAGCAAACACTTCTCAGCATTTCTAAATGTGGAAACGGGGCCAAGCGTGCTGTGCCCGAAGCATAACCTTTCGGCTTTGTGTTCTGGAAGACATGAGGTGGAGGTGGAGGTGGTGGTGGTGGTGGGGTGTCGTTTTATTCTCCTTCTACCCATCTAGTTCTTAACCAGGGGCAATTTTGTTCCCTAAGGAACGTCTCACAGCGTCGATAGACATTTCTGACTGTCACGACCGCAGGGTGCTCCCCGAATGCATGGGTCCAACTAGGGTGCTGCTAAACATCCCCAGTGCACAGGACGGATCAAGAATGACGGAGGACCCAGAGGCCAGTAGCGCTGTTGAGATCTCTACTCTAACAGGAGCAGGACTGTCAGGTGCGGCAGAATTTTCCAGACATTCTAATAGACTCCCAGGCGTCTTCCTGGAGGGTCTTCGCAACACACTTTTCTGTGACCTAAACACTGGCCTCATTGTGGGCCGCAGGGCAGCACCATCGGCACACTACCAGTGCCATCAGCAGACCAGCGCCATCCGCAGATCAGCGCCATCCGCAGATCAGCACCACCCACAGACAAGCACCATCCACAGACCAGCCCCGTCTGCAGACCAGCCCCATCAGCAGATCAGCACTATCTGCAGACCAGCACTATAGGCAAACCAGCAGTATCAGCGCCATCTGCAGACCAGATTGGCAGACCAACACTATATGTAGACCAGCCCTGTCTGCAGACCAGATCAGCAGATCAGCACTATCTGCAGACCAGCACTACAGGCAAACCACAGTATAGGCAGACCAGCGCCATCCGCCCAGTAGCAGACCAACACTATATGTAGACCAGCACCATCTGCAGACCCCCATCCGCAGACCAGCACCATCCGCAGACCAGTGCCATCCGCAGACCAGCGCCATCCGCAGACCAGCACCATCCGCAGACCAGCGCCATCAGCAGACCAGCGCCATCCGCAGATCAGCGCCATCCGCAGATCAGCACCACCCACAGACAAGCACCATCCGCAGACTAACCCCGTCTGCAGACCAGCCCCATCAGCAGATCAGCACTATCTGCAGACCAGCACTACAGGCAAACCAGCAGTATAGGCAGACCAGCGCCATCCGCAGACCAGCGCCATCAATAGACCAGCACCACCAGCATCTCTAGGGAACTTGTGAGAAATGCAGAACCTTGGGCCCCACCCAGACCCACAGACCCAGAAGGCGCTTCTTCACCAGACTGCCTGGGAAATCCTAGACACTGGAATGCTTACAGAGCACTGATGGGACACCCTCCCTGCCAGTCCTGTGCCTGGCTCCCCCCGCTCCCTTGGCATTAACTCGTCACTCTGCGCTCCGGGCAGGCAGAGCTGGAAAAGGCAGCTCCTCTTCCTGCAGGCTGTCCTCAGAACCTTCCCTCCAGCTCAGGCTTTGTGCTCAGCTCGCTGCAGAGAGCACTGCACATGAGCACTCGGGGTGTGGACAGCTCACTCTTCATCCCCCGTGGGGCTCCACTACTGCCCCCCTCGTCCGCCTTCTGAAGTCCCTTCTCCCGAGCACAGGGCATGGCCAGATGGCATGGCCATCGCTCACTCACTGCTGGGAGGTGGTGTCTGGGCTCTTGGGCCATGGAGCTCCTGCTTGCTGTCCCCTCCCCTGTGGAAGCCCTCAGCTCCATGTGAATGACATCTCACACAAGAACATGGAGGGTCCCTTAACTTTTTTAATAAAAGTGCCTTGTCGGCCACTTCCGAACCTTCATCGGGTCATTCAACCAACATTTCTGGTGTCCGAATCACACCTGACTCTGTGCTCAAGATTTTATAAAGAATACGATATGATCCTTGCTCTCAAAGAGCACAGAGTCTAGAAGAGGAGGGGGGAAGGTCTTCATTTGGCTTTACGAGGAGCTTTAAGAATTACAAGCCCGAGAAAGGCTCAAAGGAGATCAGGCTCTGTTTTTTGGCCATTTTTGTTGGCTAACACTCTAACCCAGTAGTTTCCACACGCTGGTCTGAGAATTGGGGTCAACCCATGGAAACGAAGAAAAAACAGGAGACAATCCAGGAAGTTTATCGGAACACTACATTTTTAAGGCTTATTGTGAGATTAGATTATTCTCACTTTGGGGATATTGAATGTCCTTTCTTTTTGACAAAAATCAGAAGAACTATTTTAAAGCGTCCTACATCAAAGTTAGTTGTTTCCTGTTTATTTTGAAGTCATCCTTGAAATCTCGCAGTGGCTCTCTGTGTCTACCTGGGAGGGCTGGCCTGTCCCTTACCCAGGGACAATCTGGCTGTGGTGGGGGTAGATGAGACTTGTCTCGAAGCCACATTGGCGTGGCTCTTTGCAAAGATAGAGAAATCACCCATTATTCTTAATCAACATGGGGCGTCCTGATGGGACTTCCCCAAGTGCTTAACTATCCCCACCTGTCCTCGTTACCACCACCGGGGAAGTGAGAGTGAGTGGGCTTGTCTCCACAGAGGTTCACATGCCCTGCAGCAAATTTAAAATAATAATAACAAATAAAATTAAATAAATAATTCTTAAACATGTTTTGAAGTCAAGATGCCCAGAATCTATATCCGTCCACATCTGTGTCTATATCTATGCTGGGCACACGCATGCGTTTTCCTTTTGGAACGTGGTTTTCCCCTGGAGTCTGATTTGAGAAGCTATTCCCTAAGAGCGTCTCCTCCTCAGCGACCATTCCAGGCACCGAGTGGGAGAGTGAAGGCCAAGTCTGCACAGAAAGAAAATTCTTGGATGAAAACCGAAAGTCAGCCCGGACTTCGGGGCTTTCTCCCTCTGCTCACTCTGCCAGCTTTTCATCCCAGCATCGACGTGGGGGCTACAGGGGGAGGGCCTGAAATGCACGGCTACTTATCAGGAACAAGTCTGGTTAGCTGCACAGGAAGCGTAGCCTATTAACGCACTTTGGCGAACTGGGGTGATTTTTCTTTGATTAGGTAGTCAAGATCTGGACGGCTACTACCTCCCTGAGTCAAGCAGCTGGTGAGGACAGGGAATGACCCAGACAGGCATTTAACCCTTTATCTGCCGGCACAAGCTACTTCCCCACCGACAAGATGGCTCCTAGGACCTAACACTAGTGTTGTTGCCATTTTTAAAAGTGCAAGCCAAAAGAGCCAAGCTTGGGAGATTTATATTATTTATTCCAAAAACTCACTTGTAAATGATATCGTAAAAAGTTTTTCTTTCTTCTGTAAGTGAAAGAGACAGAGAGACAGAGGCAAACAGAGACAGAGAGACAAACACCACTGGCCGGGTCCTGACACCACAGACCCCCCCAGTCTTGGCCAGCCCTAGACTATGGCCTGTATGTGCCTGGTGTGTTGAGTGGAGTCTCCAGACTTGAACCCGGAACCTTTCCACATGAGTCAAATTCATAGAGCACTGTGTCACTGCTGCTTGGTGGCCTCATGGGGCTTTTATTTTATTTTATTTTATTTTATTTTTTAGGTTCTTGCCATAGCGTGCATGCACACGCCAGAGATAGAGACAGAAAGAGGAAAAGTGAGAAATCACCCCTCAAGGGCAATGCAGGCTCTTTTCCTCCATTCTCCTCTGGATTTGGGGTACGCACAAACACACGCCCAATGTGACTTTCAAGTTGCCAGGTCTGGGATTTGAATCAAGATCCACCATATGGAAGCCCAGTGCCGTAACCACTACACTATCTACTGGCCTCCCTAGGGCTTTTATTTTAATCAAGGCATGAGATGGTCCAAAGGTTAGAGAGAGCATCGGCAACAACCACCTCTGCAGACTTTGCCTCCACTGAGCAGAATACACTCTAGTGGAAACATTTTAAGTCTCCAGAGAAAGAGGGAAAGAATCAATATTGACTTTTAACTGTTTCATTTGTAGCAGTTGCAACAAAAACGCCCTGTTTAAATATCCCAAGTGTAACTATGTATTTTTCCCCCTTGGGGCCCATCCCCTTGCCCCAGGGGTCAGGCAATTCTCCAATCTGAGGCTGCTACATTGTCTCAATCACCAGCTGAGCCCTGTGCTTGAGGAAGGACAGTAAGACTTCACCAAGTTGTCAGGGTTTTGCTTTGAGTTCTAACATTTCCTGGGCATTTATTTCTCGAGACTATGAGGAGGTCTTCAAAAAGATTACGGAAAATGCATATTATGAAAACTATCCATGAATTTTTAGAAACAATTTTGCACCCAAATAAATGTACTTTATTCCATTTTCCACTAAGGTTACGTTCCTCCGTGGTCTGTCTGCACATTATGATGGTTGCCCTTCCTTTGCATTCATCCTTTAATGTAGTTTCGTAAACCAGGGACAGTGTACATTTGCCAGAGAGGTTTTTACGTTTTTTCCTACCTTGTTTTGTAAAAATCAGAGACAACTGGCTTACAACAAGTTTCTGGTTAACCATAAGCACACCCAGAAGGAAGCCATGAACAACAGAAGTGGAGAGACAGGAGGACATAAGACATTACTTACGAGGTCCCTCCCACTGCTTCGAGATCTGCAGTTCATGCAAGGCTTAGCTGGAGCAGACCATGGAAGCTGTTTCTCCTTTCAAGTGGGAGAAACAGCTTTCACTGACACGGGCCTAGAACTCTCCTCATTGCACTTATCAACCTGCAGCTTTCAACGACATTAAACAGAAGCAGGGAACATGCGACGTCACAGCTGCCCTATGGAGCTCAGCCCCTTCTGCTGAAAAAGCAAGCGGGCCCTGCATGCTGGGAGATGCGACTGCAGAGCTTTTGAGCTTTCTACAAAACTAGGCGGGAGAAAGGACTCTGCTCCCCACCTCAAATCAGCTTCCTTCTGCAGGAAAGTTTCACAAACTTCAGAACCTTTCCCTTGCCAGCCAAACCAGGGAGGTGGTTTTTAATGAAGTCTGAATTCAAATGTGTAGATACAGGATTTTTTAAAACTCTGGTAAAACAATGCTTTGGGTTTTGGACATCTTGTTGATTATACACACATATACATAGCGCTGTGCATATGTATGTGTATATATATAAACACACAAATATAAATACTCCATGCTGTGGTTTGCATAGTGATTTGTCCTCCAAAGGTTCATGTGTGGGGATTTGGTTCCCAGGGTAATGGTGATAGGAAGTGGTGACCTTTAAAAAGTGGGACCCAGTGGGTGCAGTTTGGATAGAGGGGACTCCAACACAGGAAGCAGTTAGGTCCCGGGAGAGTGGGGTGTTAAAAAAGTCAGGCTGCCTGCAGGTTTCTCGCTCTTTGCACACACCTGATGACCTTGCTGTGTCTGTGAGCCATGTTGTGACTCAGCACCAGAGACCAGCCTGATGCCAGCCCGGGTTCTTAGACTTCTCAGCTACGAGCATCGTGAGCCAAATAAACCTCTACTCTACAAATCCCCCGAGGTTCAGATACTTCCATTAGCAACACAGTAACAGATTAAAAGACTGAACCTTAGCATAAACCAGGACTTTGCCAGATCTCAAACCTAGCAGGTAAGCTCAGCAGTGGACCTGCACCTTGCCTTCCCAGAATTCCAAACACAAAGGGACTCCTGTGAGAGCAAGCGGGAGGCTGCAATCCAGGTCCTGGCTCTCCAGCCAACACTCCAGGCTTCTTCCATCCTCTCACTCTCTCTTTTTGAAATACAGGGTTTTAAAGTAATTTTTTATTTGTTACCTTCCATCACACACACACACACACACACACACACACACACACACGGCACCCTCGATGGGCTGTGATGCCATAATCCACCCACCTTTGGCCAGTCCCTGATCATGGGCACACGTGTCTGGTGCACTCCAGGAGGTCTGCAGACCTGAAACGGGAAAGCCTCCAAGGGAGAATGCCTTGAGAGTGTTGCATTTTAGGCTGCGCTACTGTCTGCCCCCCACCCCACCCCTCCACCCCCATTTTCTGAAGCAGTAATGTTGTCCAGCTCTTTAAGCCAAGCAACATTCATACCACGGTGATCACACCCTCTCTGCCTCAGCCTCCTTCTTCCTCCTCCACCTCCTTGTCTGAGAGCGGCACAGGCCGCAGGAACAGCCCATCCATACATTGTGGGGCAACACGTGACATTCCGGCCTTCATGGGCAGCTCTTGAAGCAAGCATAAAGAAAATAAAAGACGCTCCCTGCTGTGGTTAAAGGAATTCTTAGGATCTTTTATAAAAAGCCTAAGATAAATATGACAACTTAGAGACACTGGAGGGAGCCCTAAACATCCAGTGATGGCAAACTGCTGCAATTGTATACTCTTACAACTGAATAGAGTGCACTGCTTCGGGAATAATGTAGTAGATACCGGCCTTCTCGGCCCGAGGCGCCCTCCCTTGCTATTGATCCGGAGCAGCAGACAGTTACGGAGTCTGCGTGAGTGTGTGCACATTGGGGTAGGGGGTCAAACGATCTTACGACTTCTTAGCCAAAAGAGAAGGCCCCTTATCCTTGGCTTCCACGTGACCTCTGAGAAGCATACCTGGAAATCTTCTCTTAGAGAATTCTTTCAAGCAGAAGGATTTAAGAGGAAAATAACAAAAGAACCAGACCCCTGGAAAAATCTTGCTTTCCCATTTTCCACCAAAAGCTGCTTTGTGCTTCAGGAGGACTCTGTCCTTTTGCCCCGCCTTTCTGCTCCACAGCCCCCTGCTTTGAGAGGGTGTCTGGCTCACAGCTGTTGGCTGGTCCAGCTCCTGACCAGGCAGAGGCTCTGACCGATGGACCTTGTGAAAGAAATGTCAAAGCAGGGCCGTTTGGACACCTGGGACCTCAGTCAGCTCAGCTTCCTAATTCATGGCTAAGTGAGAGCACACTGGGGACCAGCAGATGGCATAATGGTTACATCGTTGGAATTCCACAGTTGATAGTGGTTCGAGTCCCGAATCCGGCAGTTTACAACTCACACCAGGTGCATGTGTGTGCATGCCCAAAATCCTGAGGGGAAAATGGAGGAGAGGGGATTGCAGTGTGGCCATCTCCCCTGGGGGGGGGGGTGATTTCTCACTTTTGGTCTCTCTGTCTCTCTCTCTCTTCAGTGAGCATATGTGCTCTATAGCAAAACTCTCTAAAAAATAAAAGAAAAAGAAAAAGAAAGCATGCTGCAGCCCAGGGTGGCATGACTAGTGCGTCTGTTCTCAGTGAGGAGCCCCCTCGGGTTGTGTGGCCCGCAGACCCACGCATACCCCTTGCCGGCAGCTTTCTGCACTGCCTCCTGTAGAATGCTGGGGCTCCCCCCTCAGCAGCTGGTTTTGCAGCCCGAGGGGTCTGACAGCAAGCTGGGGTTGCCCAGGCACCCTGGGAAGAGTCCCACCTGAGCATTCCCGCCAGATTCTGTATTGATAACGATCACATCTGCACTTCCTCGCCCAGGAAACCTTCCCCTTTCACTCAGCAAGATTCACCCAGCCCCCAAAATACACATGCCATGGTGTGAGGTCCGGAAGGTGTCCTAGGATTTGGGAGATTTCTCTCGGGAAGTTGAATGTGACCTGCTCCCAGTGTGTACACTCCAGTCCTCCCCCACTCAAGAGGTTGGAGTCCCACACGAACAACAAGTACAGGTATGTCTTGGCCCCTGCGATGGAATATAAATCTGCTCTGGATTAATAAGTCTATCACGGGCACAGGAAACTTCACAGGCAACTTCTGATTAGAGACGCAGGCTCTACTGCTAACTTCTGCTAAGGAGCAGTCTGTTTATATCACACCAGTCACAGCTGAAGTCCTAGCTGTGCGCTATACACAACTCCACACTGCTACACTTCATCGATTCTTCCATAAGAGACAGAGAAGAAAAGAGAGAAGGAGACAGACAGACAGAAAGAAATGAGCACCCCTGAGAGGGTCCACACTGCAGTCCTCTCCAATCTCAGCCAGTCTACACCATGGGCACAGACGTCCATGCCCGGTGTGCACAGAGAGGTCCCAGGATGTGAACCCAGGACCTGCCCATCAGGGTCTGCCTGAGTTACTGCTGTGCCATGGCCTGGTTCCTGCAAGCAGCTACAAAGTAGGAGTGTTCTGCAATTGATCTGGGGGTACCTTTAATTTAGTTCTGCAGTCCCTCCTTTCTGCTCTCTCAATACCGTCCGGCTCTGCCTCCCAACGCCCGACGTGACAGCATGCAGCTTGCTCATAGCGACAGCCCCGATCTGCGCGGTAACTCCACGTGCTCTCGGGGCGCTGGGCGTGAATAAGACAGCGGGGAATGCAGGGCCAGCACCACGAGCTGTCCGAACAGCGCGGTCACACGAGCTAGTGCTGGAACAGAAGTGGTCTCTGGATGGCCTGTCCAGACACTCCTGCTGGATGGAGCGGCCAGGCTCTGGCTTCTCTGTGGACTGCAGGAGTCCACAGCCACAGCCCTCTTCCCTCCGGCCCCAGGCTCCCTGCAGCACAGCCTGTCCCTTGCCATGGCGGAAGTCTACGCATGCCATGTACCAAGTACTGCTGATGCTCTTCACGGCTCTCGCACTGCCAGTGCTCGAGGGCAGGCACCCCACTTACTGGAGGGGAATGAAAAGTGGGAAAATACGCCGAGGCGCTGGGCCTGGGGCTGGGCAGGTGGGCTGTGTCTCAGGGCTCTCAGCCGTGTGGGCGCTGCCCCTCTGCACCTCTAGGAAGTGGCAGTGTATTCACGACCAGGAGTGACGGAGGTTCGCCACGGGAGGCTCATCTGTGAAGGAAGATTGCAAAGGCGTTGCTGGGATCTGCTTTCTTTGGCTTCAACACAGACGCAGCCGACTGCTCAATGTGAGGGCTTGAAACAGCCTTGTCTTCTCACAGCCTTGCCGTCTTTTTCCTCTTTCCTCTTCCTACCACTTTCCTTCCTTAAATTAATACAACAAGAAACTTAAAAAGCGGAGTAATTGAAGTGGGGATAAGGTAAAGAGAAGCTTTGGGTCTCTTTTCTCTCTAAGTTAATCCTATTGAGAACCCAAGTTACATATTTTTTGAGGAATTTAAACAAAACTTTCAGTATGCCCTATTTAGATTTTCTCATACTCAACCAATAACTGAGTTGTCTTTCTTATTTTTTTTGAGAGAGAGATATTTTTGCTAGAGGGTGTGTGCGCTTGCCAGACAGACAGAAAGCAAGAAATCACCCCCCAGGGGGGATGGCCACGCTACAATCCCTTCACTTCCACTCGCCGCTCAGGATTTTGGGCACACATGCACACATGCCTGGCGTGAGTTTTGAGCTACTGGGTCCCATTTTTGAATCACGATCGACTATGTGGGAATCCAGCAATATAGGCATTACACCATCTGCTGGTCCCTCTAGGAATCTTTTTAAATTGCCAGTGGGCACATGTACTCACCAGAAAGAAGGAAGAAAGTACCCCCCAGTGGGGCGTGGGCACACTGCAATCCTTTCCCCTCCATTTCTCCACCCCGTAAGGACTTTGTATGTGCACACACACAAGAATGCTTTTCAAGTCACCAGGGCCAGGATTAGAACAGTGGTTGGCCGTGTGGGATCCGGCTCCCAATGCACGGCCCTGAAATGCTGTGCTATGGAGCTGGCCTATGAGACGTCTCTGTTTTTAAAGTAATATGAAGATCAATGAGCTTGTAGCTAATGCATACTCTACATTTATTCCTTAATGTCTGCAATATGGAGTCAGACTTGCACGAGTTCACACAGGAGGGCAGAGATTAGATCTAAGAGAAAGCCATGCCTCGGAGAGAGAAAGTGACACACCTGAGGCCACGGAGAAAGTGGGAGGGATGACTGTGTGCTTGGTCTAGTTCGGAAGGTCACATTGTAGGGCACGATTCTCATCCCAAAGCCTTCACTTTGGGAGAAGAAAGCCAGTGCGTTATCAAAATGCTGGGGAAGCAATGCTCTCCCCCATGGCTGTGTGTTTACGACTCGGGACAGTGGACGGAGTGAGGAGACTGAGTGTCGCTGTGGACACGAGGGCCCAAGGGGCATTCACATGGCAGCAGCTGCCTCCTGGTGGAATCAGACCTTCCCACGCTAAGTCTGTCCTAAGGGACGTGCTGACCATGAACCACCCCTTGGATGCCAAAGACAGTTTCACATACGGTAATCGTTGGCTTCGATACCATTTCATTTACATACAATAGGAGCTGGTGAAACACCCTGCTTTAAGACTGACCTTGTAGCACAGTGGTTGGACACTGGCTGGAGGAAGCCAGAGCCCCATGGCTGGCTGGGGTTTGAGTACTGGCCCCATCAGTTTGAAACACATGACAGGCGTATACGTGCATGTCCAGGGTCGTGGCGTGATGGAGAACTGGAGGGAAAAGGGTCACACGTGACTGGGCCCTGCTGGGGCGTTGGAATTCTCTCTCTCCCTTTTTTCTTTCTCTCACAAATGCATGAGCCCCTCTGCCATCAAAGAGAAACAAAAAAGTAGGAAACGAAAGTATTTTAGTTGATGACTCTATAAAACAGAGCTGGGGCCAGCGGATGGGATAGTGGCTATGTCACTAGATTCCTACATGGCCAACCATGGTTCGAGTCCTGGACCTGGTGGCTTGAAACTCACGCTGGACGCATGTGTGTGTGCCTAAGATCCTGGGAGGAGAATGGAAGAGAAGAGATTGTGGTATGGTCATCCGCCCTAGAGGAGTGATTTCTCACTGTCTCTGTCTCTCTCTTGCGAGCGTACGTGCCCTAAATCAGAAACCTCTTAAAGTCAAACAGCAGCAGCAACAACAACAAACACAGTTGGCTCGAGTGCTCAAGGGCTCCCATGGGGAGCTGGCTGGGGAGCTGGGCTACAGGCCTGTACCCTGAAGCCCCAGGTCAGCAGCTCGGCACCACGAGAATCCGCCTGGCTGGAAGCCAGGCTGGACGGTCCGAGCTGCACGTCCAAGGTGAACTCAAGCACATCACGCCGCACCTGGGCAAGTGTGGACAGCCCGTGAGGGAGGACGGGGCTCCCACTGCGTGTAGGCCTGTCTGGTGAGCCTCCGGGGAGAAAGGAAACACTGTTGGCAGGAACTCGCCCACGGCCGAGCCTGCCACGGGCTGGCTGAAGTTCAATGACACTTTGACGTTCTTAGCAGACGGCAACTTGAGGAAGGAACTGGCCTTGAACAGAGAGGTCACGGCTAGGGATGCAGAATTGGCACAAAATGGTGTCAATAAAAAGGGTCCTGGACCAGCCCAGGGGTGTGTGCGGTGGCAGTGCACTGGATGGTAGTGTTGGAAGCCACACGGCTGGCCCTGGGTTCGGGTGCCCTGCCTGGCAGACCTGACATACGCTGGGTGCCCCTGTATTCACACCCAGGTCCTATGGGCTGGAGGGCACAGGGAGGGCTTCGGGTGATGAGGCCCTGTCGTAGGGCACTTCTTTCTCTCCTTTACATGCGTGCACATGCTCTCTATCACGAATTTTAAGGAAAAACAATTTTTTTTTTCAATACCAAAAAAAGGAATACAGCCTTGTGCATATCTACCAACCCAGCTGTGGGAAAGGTGGGGAAGGGTGAGCAGAGAACAGAAGCCTGCCCTGGGCTGTGGTCTGGCAGGAGAATTTTACCACAGGAATGGAGGGGACACATTTCCCTACTTGACAGCACAGTCAAATCACCGTCAACCCTCATGACGTCACGAGGCAGAAGAGGGAGCGGACAGAATATTCTAGAAGAGTGCTTGGGGTGCCTTATAGAATCGGAGCTCCTTAGTGTCTCTTTAAATAACTCCACTTATTTCTAAGTCCAGGTCATCACTAAGCATGTTAAAGAAGCTATTGTTTTAAACATTTTCCTTCAACAAATGCAGGCCCCGGAAAAAGATGAGAACAAAGATCATGAGGAGGAGGTGATGAATTAGCAACGGGTCCAGACGCTGGCACGGAGGTGAAACGTGACACTCTGTGTGACCCTGTGTGGGGGGCCTGGGTCTGTGCCCAGAGACCACCTTGAGGACTGCAGCACACGTGCGCCCAGGACCCAGAGGCGGGGGCCGGAGAGTCATCGGGACCCTGTTAGAGGAACTGTATCTCTGCTTCTGTCTCTCTTTGTCTCTCTCACTCACTAACTTAATAAGTAAATTAACTTTAAAAACTTAATGTTTTGGGGCCAGCAGATGGTGTAGCAGTTACATCGCTGGACTCCCACGTGGTTGACCACAGTTCAAGTCCTAGCCCCGGTAGTCTAAAATCACGCAGAGTGCATGTGCGTGTGTGCCCAAGATCCTGGGAGGAGAATGGAGAAGGGATTGTGGCATGGCCATCCTCCCTGGGGTGTGATCTCTCCTTTTCTTCCTCACTGTGTCTGTCTGTCTGTATCTCTGGTGAGCGCATGTGACCTAAGGCAAACACCTCAAAAAAAAAAAAAAAAAGAAAGAAAGAAAGAAAAGTTAACACATCATACCTTGGACCTTAACTGACAGGCACTAAGCTCCTGACATACATTCTGTCATTCACTTTCATGATCACGCTGACGGTTCTAATGATAAGAGGGGATGGCTAGTGTGGGGACCTCAGGTGTCCGGATCCTCACAGCTGGCGTGAAGCTGAGGCCCGACGTGAACGCAGGTACGCCTAATTCCAAAGTCCCGCCTTCACCTGGGTAGTCCGCAGAGTGGCACACAGCAGGTGCTTAATAAAGGCCGGTGACCGGATAAAGAAACTCGCTAAAACCATGAGTCCTCGGGTCCCCAAATGAAACGGTGTGCACCGCAGTTTTCACCTAAGTGGGCTAAATATGGCCCGCCACTTAACAGTAGAAACAGCCACTGTAACTGACTGGCATCGCCGGACCAATGTTTCCCACTAAGGCATGGAGGACTCTGACCTGCTTCGAGATTCAGCTGCCAAAATTAACTCGGTTTCTGCCAGACATTTACACATCAGCAGGGGTAGGCACCCCGAATGGCCTTTGCATTTGTCTTCTTTATGCAAAACATCACAATAATCAAAGCATGGTAACTGCAGTTGTTACGAGCACCTCCGTTTTAAGTCTAATTGCGAGACTGTGACTCGTAATTTCTGTAATTTAAGAAACTGATTTACAGAGGTCTAAGGCTGCTCTAACTAAGATTTTATAAAGCTCCCCGACTCGCAGAATCCAGGCTGGCCTCTGCTCCTCCACTCCACGTATCTCGGTCTGAGGTTTTCCAACAGCTGCTGGTTTTATAGAAGTGGCACAGAATCGTCCCTTCACTGCTGGTCTTCCACGGAAGTCTGGCCTGACACCCACAATGCAGGACAAGGAGGTGAAGGCAAAGGGAGGAACAGGTTTCTGTGTGCTCTGAAGCACGTTTGGGGTGTCAGAGGATTAGCCCTGGGAGGCCGAAGGGGGCAAGCTCTGCATGGCTGACCCACAGGGGAGGGTCTAGGTTCATGTCCAGAGACCTCCCTGGGCATACCAGGCAGGCGCACGCCCAGGACCCGGGGCTGGCTAGGGGAGGGCAGAGCGCGCCGTGGGGACCCTGGTAAGGGCACGGTCTCTTTCTCTCTTCTGTCTCTCTTGTTCAAGGGTAAAAGGAAGAAACTTAATAATAAAAAAGAAACAGAAAGAAAATTAACCCTTAGATACTGGGCTAGGTTTAGGTACCAGCCTTTGGATGACAAGATGGGCACTGAATCACCAAAAGTGCTGAAGAGCAGCCGTAAGACCAAGGGTAGGATTAGGGAGGCTGCAGGCACGGGACCCCTGGGTTTCCGGATCGCCTGGGCCTCTTACTTTCTCTGATCCTGGCAAGTCACCGTCTCTAGGGGTCTTCCTTCCCTCTTCCAAGTCCTTCAGTTTTGAAATACCAGCACTCTACCATGTAGGTCATCTGCGTCTCTTCCCTGAGAGAATTTATAATCTAGTTGGTGGTATAAGACCTACTATGGTTGCCAGCTGGACGACCAAAGGAGTGCTGAAAAGTCCTTTATGTGGGGAAAAACCTAAAATAACCTCTGAGGAAAAAAAAGCATTTACAAAGGGGAAGGGTAGAGGGCCATTCTTCTCGCCCTGCACTGGGATTCTGACTAAGACCACCTCCTGGGCTGTGTCGGCTTTTTCTGATGTAGTGATGTTAGGGAGATGGTGACTCAACCAGCGATTTGTCTAAGCTGGTGCAAGGAGCTCCGTAACCCGCTCATTTATGCTAAATGAGTACGCAAAGGATCCAGCCACACAAAACGGTGCAATCGTCTGCTTTACCAAGTTATTCTTTGTCTTCTGAAGTCTTCCTCTTCATTTTGTTCCATCGTGAACTTTCTATCAACTACCAAGACGTGAGAATCCCCTCTATTCAGATCACACTCAATATCTGTGGAGTAAAGTGAATTAAAATCCAGTCTCCTACCAGTGCTGCTTTTGGATGAGAATGGCCAGTGTTAACATGTAAAATACTTAGAAATAAAAAGTGAAAAGACCTTTGTTAAAATCAGCTATCAGCTTGTGCACTTGAAGAAAAAGATATATGTAATCAATAAAAAAAATAATAATAATACAGGGTCAGCAGGTGGGGTGGTGATGAAGGCCCTGATCCCACATGGTTGACTCCATGGTTCAAGTCCCAGACCCAGAGGCCTGGAAAACACACCAAATGCATGTGTGTGCGTGCCCGAGATCCCGAGAGGGGAATGGAGGACAAGAAACTATGGCATGACCATCCCCACTTAGGGTGGTGATTTCTCACATTCCCTCTCTCTTTCTCTATCTCTGAGCCTCCCTGGCAAGCACACATACTCTATAGCAAAAAAAAAAAACCATTAAAATAAAATAAAAAATTTAAAAATTAAAAAAAAAAAGGTATACAACTGACTCCAGGGTATGGCTAACTCTATTAATATTACTATGACCATGTAATTTCCATATTGCTATTAATAAAAGGCAATAAGTCTGTAACAAATTAATAAGTATGCAAAAATGAGAAATTTAGAGCCCTATTTATTTATCTAACTGTACTGATTTTTCTCTTCTATAGACAGAGAGGAAAGGGAAAGAGAGAGAGGGGGCACTCCCTGTGGGCTGAGCTACCCCACGTCTCGGCTGGCCCGATTATGAGTGCGAGTCCTGGTGCTACCTGCACTCAGGCAGGTCTCAAGGTGCAACCCCAGGACCCTCCCAGGGGGCTGTTACTGCTGTGCCACCCCCAGCAGGGCCCGAGTCACCAGCAGAGCTCGGTGAAAGCTCTTGTGGACATGACTGTGGCTGCAATCTAGAAAATGTGCACCTACAACTGTACCAATGCTGACCTAGGATTTTCCAGATTCTTCTAGCCATTTTCTTTAAGGGCCAAAAATGGTTGCCCACTGCATCTGGATTTACAGTGCTGGGGAAGGGGGAAGGAGAGGGACAGTGAGAGCAGAGAGCAGACCAAGGCTGAGGTTCAAGTGCTCCCGCACAGAGCCGACCTGGGGAGGGAGCAGGGGGTGTCGTCCAGTGCAGAGGGAGGAGAAAGAGTCTGCAGTCACTCCGAGTCCTGCTCAGATATGTCTCGTGCCTTTCCCTGGCTCCCTCAGAAGGAAGCAAGTTTTCTACCCACTCCAGCCCACCATCACTTGATTCATAAGACAGAAACTCACGATTTTGTCCCTTGTGTTTAAATTTTTCACTTCTGTCTCCCAGCAGATGGCCAGCTTTTTGAGGCTAACTGGAATGTTTTGATTCATTTCCTTATTCCTCGCTACCTTGCTCAGGGGAGGCGCTCAATAAATATTAATGGAAGACATGACTAACCACGTAAAATAGGAGTCGGTTTGTTAAGCAAGGTGGGAAAAGGCTGTCAGGTCTTGTAGGCAAATTCTGAGCTCATAACATCCGATGAAATGAATGCAGATTCCATATCCCTTACCTGAAATGCTTGGGACCAGAAATGTCATGGATTTTGGACTTCTTTGGATTTGGGAAAATGTACATATATACGATGAGACATCTTGGGGATAGGACCCAAGTCTAAACACAATACCCATTTACGTGTCATGTGCACACAGCCTTCAGGTAACTTTATACTACATATGCGTGTGCGTGTATGTGTGTGTGTGTATGTGTGTGTATACTTACTTTCTAAAAATAAATTTTATTGTGTATATTGGAGGCTTACAAAATGTTGTGAGGTACCGAGATACATACGGCCACATACATGCAGTTTAACTGTGACCCATTACTATAGGTCACTGTGGCGTCATGTTGGCACTCAAAAAGTTGTAGATTTTGGGGCATCTCAGTTTTTAGATTCTTGGATTAGGGATGTTCAACCTACACAGATGTTGAATTTGAACCTGCCGATAGCAAAAACGTCTTCAAAGCCTTCCCTGTGGCTCCACACGCTCCCAGGTATCCCGTCAGAGCATGCATACGAAAACTCAAAAGTAAGACATTTCATTTGAGATGAGTTAGGTCTTAACAGCGACAGACCATTCTGGCTGTTGTCCCGTGTGTCCTCATCTCCCGAGGGGTTGTCACTGTGTCTCTCCGGTGCCCAGGAGAGCACCTGAGAGACCCCACGTGGGCTCTTCTCTGCCTGGATTTATAGTATCGCTTTCTCTTTCCACAAAAGAAAACACCACAACAAAATGAAACTCCACCAAGTTGCTCAACTAAATTCAAAGATCCATACAATTCTGTCCATGGCAACAGCCTCTGTCTTTCAGAAATGTCATTGCCAGGGGCCCCTGGAAGGGACGACAGAATAAAATGGGCCTCTCCGTGTCACAAACCTCAGCACCTCTCAAGGAACTGATTAAATCTCCTAGGACTCTCACCCACACCCTCAGAAATGTGGAGGGTGTGCACAATCTAAACCCAGCTCCACCCGCAAAAATAAAGGCCCCTTTACATACAAAGCTTCCTCTTGGGTTTCTTTGTCTCCTTCCCCCCGCAGAGCAGTCACTCTCCAAATTCCCCAAAGGTCACCAGTTTGGCAGTGGAACAATGGCAGCCGTGGAGTGCCTGCCTGCGTGAGAGGTTCTGTCTGGGCCATGCCACGGGGCTGTTGTCCCTCCCGGGAGCTGCAGGCGCCAGCCACATGGAGAAAAGCGAGTCTCTGTGGAGACGCTGGGACGCGGGCTACCTGGAACCCAGGTGCCACCATGTTCTGGCACTGAGGAGCTGCTCAGGGTGACCGCCCACAAAGGAGAGCCCCATAGCGCGCCAGGATGACAATGAGGAGGTTTGTCTATTCACAAGGAGACGAGGAGTCACAGTAATCCGTCCCTAAACCATCTTACAAGCGAGGAAAGAGAAAAGGAAGTGGACACATTGCTTAAGTGCACAGATTATGCTGCATTTAAAAAATGAATTTAATTTAATTAATATATGTTTTTAATTCGACCAAAGAGAGGCCGGTGTGTGTGTGTTGGGCTGGGGGGGGGGAGTGAGTGAGAAAGTAAGTCACCAAGTCCAGGACTCGAACTGCGGTCGGCTATGTGGGAGTCCAGTGCTTTCACTCCCACGCCACCTGCTGGCCCCTATACTGCACGTTTTATCTTTAATCCTCACCTAGCCCCACCAAGTAGAAATGACTGCTCCGTTTAAAGACCAGCCGAAGCTCCAAAAAAATCCTTGAAATGCCACAGCTAGGACATTACAGGTGCCAGATTCAACGCAGGCTTGTATAGTTCTTAAATGCCCACTCTGGCTATGTACCAAGTTGCTGCAAAAGGAAAAACTGCTTTTTTGTGTGTTTAGTTCATTTATTTATTTCTTCAGAGACAAATAAAGACAGAGAGGGAGGAAGACAGGCACCCCCAGCAGAGTATCCACACCACGACCCCTCTGGCCTCAGCCAGCCAGGATCGCGAACACGTGTGCGCAGTGGGCGTGCCCAGGGAGTCCTGGGGATGCGAACCTGGAACCTTCCCATGTGCGTTCAGCACTGCTGAGCATCGCCTTACCACTGTGCTGACGTAACGGGCCTGAGCAGCTTGTTTTAGTACAAGTATACTCGTCAGTTTTGCAGACAAGGCTCCCGAGCACCCTTCTGTTCTGGGCATGGACTGGAGCCTCTGTTCTCCTCTCAGCTGGACCCTCAGTCCTGGGGCTCCCGTCTGGGGTCTGGGAACCCAATCATTACCAGAAGCCTATCGGGCAGTGACGCCGCATGTGACAAGTGTTTGTCAAATGGATGAATGAATGTGCTTCAATGGGGAGAGATAAATAAACACAAGAATGAATGAAAGTGAAACTGACAAGCCCACACTGGACTGAGCGGGGCTGCTGGCCTTGTGACCGCAGGGCACAGGAGGAGCTTCTGTGAGCCCGCCTGGCGTTCTGTGCCTGCAGAAAAGGTCTGGGCTTTCTCACTGACACCACAGCCACTGGAAACAATGCAACTCCAAACGACCACCAAACGTCTCCTGAAGACATTTCCTTTGGAAGGATTCGGCGTTGGAGAACCAGTATCAAATGGGTGATTACTTGGGCAAACCAGAATTGCTTTATGTTCCTATAATGCATTTCTAAAAACGAAGCACATTCTCAAAGTCAGAAAGTAAGGAAAAGCAAACCTGCTCCAGCTTTGCGTTTTGATAATGACCCATCTACCGTTTGTAGAAGAGATGCCTACTGTAGCCAGCAGGTGGTGTGGTGGTTAAGGTGTTGGATTTCCACATGGCCCACAGAGGTCTGCGTCCTGAACCCAGTGGCTTGAATTCACAACAAATAAACAGACAAATGTTTAAAGAAGAAGAAGAAATGCCCGCTTTGGGTGATAAGCCAATTTCTTTATTTTCTAAGTTTCATCCTTTTTTCCACAAGCAAAAGAAAGAAAGGGAGAGAGTGTGAGGCAGACAGACACACAGGCACCCCCACGGGGTCCTCATAGTGATCCATAGCCACGTGTGTATCCTGGGTACTCAAGGGGTCTCCAGATGCAAACCGGGAACCTCCCACGGGGCTACCTCCCAGAGCACTGGGTAATGCTGTTACCACCTGGCCCAGGATTTACTTCTATACCTTAAAGGAGCTCATTAAAACGTGACAGCCCACGGCAGGGTGGCTGGATCCCACATGTTTGACCCTGCAGCTCGAGTCCTGGACCTGATGACCTAAGAAACAAGCTGGAGTCATGTGTGTGTGTGTGTGTGTGTGTGTGTGTGTGTGTGTGCCCAGAATCCCGAATGGAGGAGCAGGGACTGCAGCCTGACCATCCCCCATGGGGAATGCTTCTCACTCTCTCTGTCTCTCTGCCTCTGTCTCTAGCAAGTCACACACGCTCTGGCAATTTTTCAAAGAATGGGACAGGTAGTGATGATATACTTAGAAGTATCTCATCGGCCCTTAGCTGTCCACAGCACAGATAATTTCACAGCCAGCTAACACCTAGACTGTGAGACACCTGGCACAGAAACGGGGCTGCCCTTCCCGTCTCTCACTGTTCAGAGACCCCAGGAGTCCCGCAGTGCTCGGTACATAAACGAGGTGAGAGACCGCGTCTAACCAAGGGGACGTCAGAGTGAGGTCGGAGCGCCGAGCGCTAACTGTGAAAACCAGCCCATCCAACCCATCCAACCCATCCGGCAATGATCCCTGTAGCAGCTAAGGCCTGGCCTTCACTCCGGCTCCACTCTGAATTCACTTGAAGCTATTACAAGGAAGCTAAAGATAAAACAGCTTCTGCATAATGAAGCACTAATCCCCGGAGTGTGACGCCCACGGCACCAACGAATGCTAGACAGAAGATAACCAAATGTCTAGACTTATTCAAACCCACTTCTCGTGGTTCAACGTGTACTGGCTGCTTCATCGGCTTAGGAACCACACACTGGTTTAAAAACACACACGCCCAACCGAGCAGCCACAACGGGAACCGCGACCCAGCAGAACCTCTTCAGTCAGGCCTCTTTATTTGAGTTTATCCACCCAAACACACAACTCCTCCTTATGCTGACGCCAGCTTACCGAAAAAAATATATATAGTCTAAAGTATCTGAAGGAGAAGCTGGCCTTTGTCCCTTCCATCTACACGGTCTCTTGGTGACTGAAATATCTCCAGTGAAGTCCATGTGTACAGCTCTTGAAGAGGAGAGGCGTGAAGCTCTGCGTTTTGAGGCTGTGTGGAATTCAGTCCAGCACAGTGGCCTGGAAGCTTAGCTATCCGATTCTAGAACAAAGTGTCAGTAATAATTAGCTAAATGCATACTCCATCTCAGGCTTGTACTGGGGGCCCAGAACACTACCTCACTTCATTTCATTTTTAATTATTTTTTTTCTTTACTCATGGAACACATGCATGCCCATGAGAAAGTAAGAGAGGGAGAGAGAAAGAGAGAAAGAGAGAAAGAGAGAGAGAGAGAGAGAGAGAGAGAGAGAGAGAGAGAGAGAGAGAGAGAGGCACCTTCCACAGGGTCTGCTCACACTGATCCCCATCCTCTAACCCTCCAGCTCTTCAGATCCTAGGTACCTGCACACACACCCAGCATATTTCAGGCTGACCAGGCCTGGGATTTGCACCAGGGTCACCATATACAATCTGATTTCTCTTGAGCAGTACCTTACCACCACCCAGCCAGCCCAAAGGAAAATCTTTAACTTTTATCTCTTTACTTTCGGAATGAGTGGGGAGAAATACACACGAGGGATGGAAACTGGGCCAGCACACATGCCAGTCACATACACGAGATCACAGCTAATGCTGAACACATTCACAGGGACGCGTGCCAAGCTTTTTTCCTTCATCCTCCATTTTGTATCTCGTGAGCCAATAGCCAATGGCCATCACCCAGTTCCTGGAAGTAGTGTGTATGGATTGAATAAAAAGACAGCCAGTCATGTCCACGGCTGTGAATACCTGCAGTGCTACCATGAGTGTGCTTAGAAGGGCCCCAGGATTTGGATTAAATGAATGTGAAATGACTTCCTCCCACAAAGCTGAATTAGAGAGATGGTGGTCTCCACCCTACTGCACGGCATACCTGCTTTCCTTGCCTCCTCTCTTGTGAGGCCTTTTGTAGACAAAACCTGTGCTGTAACTGCAGGGCATGAAACAGGGCAGTCTGTGAGTTCTATTAGTAAGATAACACTGCGGGCCAGACAGTGGGTAACGCAGTGCTCTGCAAGGTTGGGAAGGCTCTCGGTTTGCATCCGGAGGCTTCCCTGAGCACACTGGACAGGCTTGTGGCAGACTTTGGCATCAGGACCCCTACAGGTGGTGCTGGCTACTAGTCTGTTTCTTTCTTGCTTGCTCATGGAAGAGATAAATTAAAAAGAGAGAGAAAGAACAATTTCTACGTTAAGATAGTTGTGAGGTCTAATGAGAGGCTGTATGACAAGTTCTCGGTATCGTGCCTGGCATGTATTAAACACACATAAATGGCAACTATCATGATACATCTTCTTAGTCTGCAAACTTGTATTTACAGAGAGATGTTTTCTGAACACATCTCCGACTTATCTTGCGTGTACACTCTAAAGCTGGAAACAATTTCAGTATGGACAAGACCTCTGGTCCGTCTGAATCCCAGGCCATTTCCCTGGCTCCCTCCAGTCTCGGTCACTTTCTCCTTATGTCACAGAGTGCCCGAGTCTGAGTTCCTCTGCAACTTCAGTTCCTGGACGGCAGAAACCTGCCATCACGGTGCGCCACCCCGGAAAGGGTCGCTATAGCTCTTGCACAGGGCAGGCTTTCAATGAGTGTCCGTTAAACGGATAAATGAATACTCGAGGGAATGAGAGAGAGATGACAGAATCACCCTGGGCCGCACCAGGCACCAACCCACCAACGTTTAAATCTCTTCTAAAAAGTTAATTTCTTCCTGGGGGTGGGGTACCTCCAACAGCGTCTTCATTCTACGATCTGCTCCCTGTCTTAGTCAGCCTGGAGGGTTGTGCCTGGCACACTCAGAGAGGCTCCAGGACCTTCCCACGAGGGTCTGGCTGCGTCCCGGCTGCACCAAGACCTCGCACATAAGGTTTTCATTTTTTGTCAACCTCCCCTGAAATGATATTTGGTATTCCTTTCACAGGCCCCAAATTGTTAAGTCTCTATACAAACAAAAAATAAATAAATAAAAAGGGAAGAAAAATGCAAAAAAGGAAAAGGAAGGAAGAAAAGGAAAATTAGCTGTTGCTAAGAGGGAAAGGTCCCACCCATCCTGACTGACTTGTTACCAATAACAATTTGCTCAAAGATAACATTTCTGGGATTTTTGGAAGTTTTTTTTGTGACAAAGGCAAGGCAAATACCAATGCCAAGTTCAAAGTCATAGCTCTTAACGAAAAGGAGAATAAGAAAGCATTTCATTACATGTCTACTTCAACAAACAGAGAGTTAAAGTCATGCATGGCCTATTCTGCTTGTCAGGTTCTGAGGACAGTTTCCAGCTACTGACCAATTGATGCCCTTTGCACTGGAAGAAGAAATCCACAATTCCATCCCAGAGAAGGCTAATCACGAATTATCAACATCTTGCACTTAAAGGATATTGTCTCTACTCAGCAGCGCTCTGGGCACTGCACACTGAACAGGTCAGTGTATCTCGAGCAGGACACGAGAGCCAGACTTCACACACGACGTTACTGAACACTACACCAGCAATAATTACCAACTGAGGTCCAATTTTATTAAGTAGCAATAATTGTTCAGAGGGGGACCGGCAGATGGCATAATGGTTACACTGCTGGGCTCCCATGTAGTCCACTGCAGTTCAAGCTCTGGATCCAGCCACTTAAAACTCATGCTGGGTGCCTGCACATGTGTGTCCCAAATCCCAAAAGGATAATGGAGGACAAGCAATTGTGATGTGGCCATCCCCCCTTGAGGGAGGTGGTTTTTCACTTTCTGTCTCTCTGTCTCTCTGGTGAGCGCACAAACCCTATAGCAAAAATCTCTCTAAAATATTAATAATAATTTTAAGAGTATGCGCCTTTGGACAATATACAGACCTTATTATAGAAGAGAAAGACTACACAAGTTGGCCATAGGAGAATGACTGGGAGCAACCAGTTAGGGACTTCGACGTTTTAGCATACACCAAGAAGAAATGTCTTTTCAGACAAACCTGCTGAGAATAGGAGTCTTCGGTTTTCTACCTGCCATGACCCTGATTCATCCTTTAAGACCTGGTTCAGAAGTCAGCTTCTCTGAAGGCCTCTATATTACTCTATCTTTTCAAAACTTTCACTCGGCAGAGGGTGCATGCACAGAGAGAGGGAGAAAGCACTTCCCCAATGGAGTGTGCTCACACCACAATCCCTTCTCCATTCCTCCATCCTGTCAGGATTTGGTACACAGTCATATGTGCCCTGTGTGTTTTTCGAGTGCCGGGGCCAGGACTCCAACCATGGTTGGCTTCATGGAATCCGGCTCCCATAACCGCTAGGCTACGGGGCCAGTGCTATTATTCCATCTTTAACCACAGAGCTGTAGAGGCTGAAAACAATGTGAGTGAATGGAGGAATAAATGAATAAATGAAAGGGGTGGTGAAGCAGGGGGATTGATAGAAGTGTGTATCCAATAACTCTGGGGCAGCGAAAGACTGAGAAATGAACACCGCCTTAGAGCTGCAAAAAGCTACCTGGCACACAGTAGGGGCTTAACGTGTGCACTAAATGAAAGAAGCAAGGAGCCATTTCTCCTGTTGAACTGTTTATGTCTAGAAGATGCGAGTTGCCCTGAGCTATTATTCTCGCCCTCTAAACTATGAATTCCTGGCTCCTCGTGAAATGAAATGAAAAATGTTCCATCTGTATAGACACGGAATATTTTTTATCTTACCAGGTGACGTTTCTTTCTTAAGCACATCAACTCCCCCTGCCACCCCAAGAGCACTGTGGCGTTCAGGCAAGGTTGGCCTTGGTATAAAGTAGAAAGCAGAAAACCACCGGGCCTACGGCAGATGGAAGGGGAAACAGAGGGGCCGGGTCACCGTGGGACCTGCAGTCTGACCACGCTAATTACTCAGAGCACAGAGAGCGGCAGGTGCAAACAGTAACAGCCTCGTGTAGAGGACAAACACACTCCCACGTGTTCCCTGGGAACGGAGCCTCATCGTGCCTGTGCCACGCCCAGGACTTGCCCGAGGTATTTCAGTGTCAGGGCTTTCCTCTCACCCTGCCCACAGATGCCCCCCTGGTCACCGTCACTAACCAGCTCCTCTTCTCAACAGCTGTGCGCCTTCGCGTGGGCCTAAGTCCCTGCTTCCTCTTCTGTCGGCTAAGGCTACAAACAGTCCATACGTCTTACAACTGCCGTGAGCTTTTTCTCCCTCGATTTTTAAAAATTAATTATTTTAATTTTAAAGAATTTTTAATGGCCACACGAGACTTGTACGTGTTTATGGGGTATAGTGATTTTTCAGTATGTGAAGACTACGCGTAATGATCAAATTGGGGTAACTGGCGTATTCACCATTTCGAGTATTTATCATTACTTTGTGTTGGGAGCACAGAATAGCTCGTCTAGCTATTTTGATATATACAGTAAATTATTGTTAACTATAGTTATCCTACTTTGCTGCAGAGTCTGAGAACTTGCTTTTACCTAGCTGTAATTTTGTACTCATTAGACGGCATCTCTCTCAGCCTCCAGTAATCACTCACCTCTTCTCCGCTTCTGTGAGGATACCTTTCTTAGTTTCTACGTATGAGTGATAATATGTGATTTTTCTTCTTTTCTTCCTGGCTTATTTCACTTCAGATACCATCCTCCAGGTTAGTCCCTATTGTCTACATGACAGGATTTTGCTCTTTGTAATGGCTGAATAATACTCCATTAGGACATACCCATGACGTTTTCTTTATCCATCCACTCGTTTCCAGCCTAGTGCCGTGAGCGCACAATGAGCTGGTGTGTGTAAGCATTTCAGCTCAGCGCTTGGCACGCAATAAACGCTCGGTGGCCGTTACCGAGGGCGAGCACTGTTGTCATAATTAATAACAAGCCTATTTTTATGATGGTCCTCTACTCTCTATTCAGCTCCCTAACAATCATCTGCTTTTGTATTTTTTACATACCACACATAAATGTATCTTGTAAATATTTTTATAATATTCAGAATTATGGAGATGTCCAATACTGTGTCCTGGTGATAAAAGGAATGTTCTCTCCCAGCGTGGGTGCTGTGGTGTGCATGGGCGCCGGGCCCCTACGGTGCCATTCTCAGAGCATGCATGGCCCAGGTGGGGCAGCTCTGCGTGTTTTCTCTTTGCAGAAATCAGTGCATAGGACAAGCAACGGTGTGAGAAGAGCCTAGGGAGACGTACACAGGGACGGGGACATGAGTGACACCCAGCCGCCCAGGTCGTCCACGGGTGCTGGGACATGTTCGGCGAGGCTGGGGACTCCCAGGCCTTCTGCCATCATTAGCCGGAGTCCATCGTCTGTCCACCTCTCCCAGCTCTCAGGGTAGGGTAGTGGCAGCCTGTGGGGTGTGAACACGGATCAGGAGCTGCTCACCCCACTGTCTACAGATACATATATATATATATACCTACACACACATACACACACACACACACACACACACATAAAAGTTTTTGCTGTAGAGTCTGTGTGCTTGCCAGAAAGACAGAGAGAGACAGAGAGACAGAAAGCGAGAAATCACCCCTGCGGGGATGGCCACACCACAATCCCTTCTCCTCCATTCTCCTCTCAGGATTTTGGGTACGTACACACACACACCTGGCATGAGTTTTAAGCCACCAAGTCCAGGACTTGAACCTCTGTTGACTACGTGGGAGTCCAGCAACATAACCATTAAGCCATCTGCTGGTCCCCCTGCAGAGCTTTTAAAGGGAGGGCCCTCATTCTTTGTCCTTGTTGGTCATGATCCAAGGATACTTGAGAGGCAGCCATCCATAAATGACTGCTACTGACTGCTACTTCGTCCCGAATGGAATGAACTCAGAGCCCAACAATCCACCTTTCGTAGGAGTTGGAAAGCTGGCTCTGCTTTGTACTCCCCGAGTGACCCTCAGATCTGAAGTGAGGATTAGAAAGTGAGAAAACAGAGGCGGGCAGGCGGCTTTAGGTTCAAAGACGCCACCAGACAGAATGACCCACAAGAGTAAGTAGAAAGTCTATTACCTTACGACCATCATACATGCAATCCGACTACTTCAGATTATGTGTCTCTCCCCTACGTATTTTTTAAGAATTATTTTATTTAACCTTATTATTATTATTATTTCTAGTTCGAAAGCACATCCTTAATCCACCCAATTCTGCATCCTTCTTCCACTGTTGCAGGGCCGGTTTTCACCGCCTGACCCTGATTTCCACACAGTACATGCACAATTTCGGGCTTCTGCATAAAAACTCCCTGGCTGGACATTAGCAAACTGCTTCTTGACTCGCAGCTGAAACCCTAAGGCTCCAGGTTCCCAAGAATGCCTGGGTTCGGATTCGGGAAAAGCACGTGGGGATGGAAGGACAGCTTTGCGTTTATGCATCAGGTTCGGCCAGCCCAGGTTGCCAGGGTAGCAGGCGCTTCTGGAAACCAGTTGCTTCTGGTCTTCCTGTTTTAGGTGTCTACCTAAGACAGTGTGAGAAGCCACGGACTCACAGGCACCGGCAGGGGGCAGTTCTCAAACTGAAACTAACCGCACTCTTCAACTGGCAGTGTCCTTTCAGGAGGGGCCAGGCAGATGACAAAGGAAGCTATGTCACTTGCTGAAGGTGACCTTTGTCCTCTGCCCCTCCCCAGATAAACAATGACTAAACAGTCAGTGACAGACTGGCAGGGCTCTGAGGTGAGCCCACTGCTAGGTGCTCAGACTTTTCAAAATTTTTCCTGCTTTTCTGAATGGGCATTTTTCAGAAATATTTTGAAAGCAAAAAGCTGTAGAGTTAAACACTGGACTGCCTCCTTCTTGACAAGGTTAAATCCAGGCTGGACAAGCAGGGTCTTCACGTGTGTGTGGAAGGGTATGTGTGCGCACATGCACACTTGAAAGGGATCAGCATGCATATATATGGACTGTGGGGTGCATGCACACACATCTGGGGGGGGAGTGTGCCTGCACCCACACATGCAGGGAGTGTGTGCACCCACACATGAGATGCACACATACGGACACAGGGGGAAGTGTGCACACATGGAATAGTAAGTGTGCTTTTATGCATGTGTGGGGTGAGGGGTACATGGATGTACATGTGCAGGAAGTGTGCTCGCATGCACGCATGTGGGGAAGTATGTATATACACAGAGGAATGTGCACACACATCAGACATCTGAAGGAGACTACACATGTACACACATATGCAGAGTATGAGGATGCACACACGTGTGTGAGGGAGGTGTATGCACACATGGTGTGGGTATGCGTGAGCTCACACTCACGCAGGAGTGGCTGTGGATGCATACATGCACATTCCTGCATACCATGAAGTAGTAACTGAGACAGCCACAACTCTGACAAACTAAGGTCAACCACACTTAGTTCCCACTGATAATTTTCTTTCTTTTTTTTGTTTATTATTATTATTTTTAAGAAAACATTTACATTTATTTGTATATGTATATATGAGTCATGATTTTCAAGTTGATGGGTCTGGGACTCGAACCACAGTCAACCATGTGGGAATCCAGCACCTTAACCACCATGCCAGTTGCTGGTCCCTCAAACTGATCATTTTCTATGGTTATAAACGTGAAAACAATGCGGTTTAGCCAAAGTAGACTGTGGCCTTTACGTGTGTTTTTCTAGGAGGCTCAGCCAGCAGCTGCTGCAAGGACAGACCTGGGGTAGAATGTTCACCTTCTGAAGTACAGAGGGCCGGCGCTGCCTCTGTGTGCTAAAAAAATGGCCGAATTACACTCCTCTTCATTTCGAACTGGCACAGAGCAGCCTAGGCTCACTGCCAACAGTTACCCTTCGAGAGCCCACACAGTTCGAAGTCTCGGAGAAACATCAGACACTCAAGTACTAGGGCGACACACATAGCTGAAGTCCCCACAACGGGAGGGCCCCAGCGTGTGGTGAGCAGGGGCGAGCCAGGCAAGGTGCGTTCCCACAGAACACCTTCCCCCTCCACCTGCCTTGGGGTCCTAAAGGCTCCTGTTCTCGTCCTTCTTCTTTTTTCTTTCTTTCCTGTTCTTGTCCCTTTTCTTTTTTTCTTTCTTTTATTTTAAAGGACAATTTATTTAATTTTGTTAATTAATATTATCTTTAATTTGACCAGACAGAGACAGAGGGAGAGAAAGTGAGAAAGCAAGCCGCCATGTCTGGGACTCCAACCTCAATCGACCACGTGGGAGTCCAACGCCTTCACCACACCAGCAGCTGGCCCCCTCATCTCTCTTCTATCCCTTCTAATCCCTTCACCTTAAGTGAAGGGACACTCCTGGGGCAGGTATTACAACTGCACTTAGTTATACCCCTGTTCTGTGACATGGAAAGTTGGCTTTTTCTTGCAGGAAGACTAGGACGAGAGAGGTTCCGAGTTTCTCTAGCCTTGGCGGTTCCCATGAGTGGATCCTACTATCTGGACGGCGAACTCTCCCTAATGACTTCACAGGTCCTTCCCAGAGCTTAGCAAATCAGCCACAGAACAGGAACCCGCTCGAGAAGGCACACCTTTATCTGCCACTGTAAAGAGCCAGGGTGAGCCCTCCCCTCCAGGACGCCCTCTGCAGGAGCTGTTCTCCTTGACCTGTACCATCTTTGACGCCTCCGTGGGTGGCCGCAGTCTGGTTTTATTCCTTTCATAGTTCCAGAAGTCAGAGGGAAACCAGGAACGCTAAAGGTTCACTACTGAAAATGACTTCATTTTCAGCAAGGTGCTTTCAAAAACAGTACTGTCTTAAGATACTTGAGCAGATTCCTGTAAGGACTTTTAGAGAAGAGACTCTACCATTCATTTTTAATAAAGAGGCAATTAATGGAATCGGGAGGGTGTGGGAGACACTTACACACCCATCTCTGAAAACTCTATTTCACTTGTGAGCTATCGAGCCTGACATTGGAGAGCTGCCTCCGATCTGCTGTTGTCTAAGAAGGAGCTCCCCGATCCCGAAACCATTCCTGTCACTTAGCACCGGGCTGTTTTTCACAACCCTATCCTCACTGTCTTTTCCTAAGCAAGACCTCCTGAGCCGGCAGTGACCGCTCCTGCTCTTCTGAAGATGCACGTGACATAAGTGAAGGTACACCCTTTTCCCTTCAGCCTCATCCTAAGTAACACAGACACTCTCATCGACCCGTCAGTCAGTCAGTCACCCTGAACTGTCCTCAGGGTGTTGTGATTAATTACAAGGAACGCTAGATCCCAGCATCCCCGATACTGTGGGCTGGGAGATTCAAATATTGGCATTGGCCAAGCAATCCCTCCGGTCTGCTCCCCTCCTGTTTCTGGGACTTGGGGGTTGAGGAGCTCTCGCAGCACGTGACAGGATACGCAGCTCTCGACATCACAGCCGTCACTTGTCAGCGAAGAGGAGGCCTCGAGAGAGAGGAGGGCAGGGCTTGCCCATCCAGAAACTTGAGGAGGCCGGGGCAGGAGAGGAGACGAGGGGAGGTCTAATGAGTCAACAGATGTTAACTAAAGGAGTTGGCGGAGAAGTAGCACGTTGCAGGCTGGAGGTTGTAATGGTGCTCTTTACCACATAGTCGTCTTCCCTCCCTCCCTCCCTCCCTTCCTTCCTTCCTTCCTTCCTTCCTTCCTTCCTTCCTTCCTTCCATGTTCTTTCTTTAGATTTTTGCCATAGGGCATGTGCCCTTGCCAGAGAGTTGGAGACAGAGGGAAAGTGAGACATCCCCTCCCCTGGGGGATGGCCACACCACAATCTCTTCTTTTCCATTCTCCCCTCGGGATTTTGGGCACACACACCCACGTGTCCAGCGTGTCACTGGGTCCAGGACTCACACAGTGGAGTCGGCCATGTTGTAGCCGGTGCCTTAACCCGTTTGCCACCTGCTGGCTCCAAGTCGTTTTTCTTAACAGAGTGTGCATCTGAGCTGCTCAGAACCAAGGAAACTCATCTACGGGACTAGTTTTAGGAGGATAAGGGCACTATGGGCTGTGCCTATAGAACTCTGTAGGAATTCATCACATGAGGGGACTCCAAGGGAAAAAAACTATGGAAGAATGGTATAGTATGAGTTTAGTCTGGTACCAAAATAAAATGGAATGCATATGCATAATTTTTTCATACTATGCATTTTCCACAAACATTTTGAAACTGACCACCCTAAAGTCCTTTTAACTCTTCAAAGTGTTTTTAAATCTTTAGCATTGAATGGTCCTCCAGGCAATCCTGAAAGACCTTCAGGGCAGGCATGATAATCCAGGTAATATCCAGATTAAGACCCAGAGAGGATAAGTGGTCTGTCAAAAGGAACCGGAAAGGAGGTGGCAGAGAGTGGTCTGGGTCTTAGTTATCTGACTTGCAGTTTACCTTGAAAGGTTGCTCCAGGGGCCAGCAGGTGGTATGGTGGTTCAGGTGCTGGACTCCCACAAGGCCAACCATGGTTCTAGTCCCAGACCTGGCTGCTTGAAATTCATGCTGGGCATGTGTGCATGTGTGCCCAAAGTCCCGAGAAGAGAATGGAGGAGAAGGGATGGTGGCATGATCATCCCTTTTGGGGGCTGATTTGTCACTTCCCCTCTCATTGTTTTTTCTCTGTCTGTCTCTCTAGTGAGTGCACACACTCTATAGCAAAACCTAAAAACAAACAAAAAAAACACACAAAAAGACAGAAAGAAAGACAGCCTGCTCCAGTATTGCTGTGACAAGCAGAATCAGAGCTACGGGTTCACAGGAAGGAGGGAAGAAGCCACGTACGTCGGAGCCTGCACACACACACGTACGTCGGAGCCTGCACACACACACGTACGTCGGAGCCTGCACACACACTGCTCAGTGACACGGAGCTACCCAGGCAGCTCGTCTGGAAAAATCCCAGGAAAGGACGGGTGTTCACGGGACCCTCCCCCCGGCAGCCCGACTTCCTCCCTCTGCCTGTCCCGGGTAGCCCGGGCCAATCTGCAGCTTTGGTGCCGGGGGCTGACTTGCAGGCTGCCCCAATGTTCCCATGCTGCACCACCGGGCACAAACACAGCCGCTCACGCCCCACGACAACAAAGGGCCACGTTATGGGGGTACACGGAATTCTCCTTGCTGTCCTGTCTGCCCGCCTACTCAGTGGTGGCTGGAGGAATAGTTAAGGAAGTTTCTGGAATATCTCACTGGTCCTAGCTTTGCAAGAGACCCTCACCTGGGACCTCTGAGTGGGTCAGGAGTCACGGTGAACAGGGGAGGAGAGATGGCTTCCGGGATGAAGGGGACGTGGGTGCTCTGCTGCTCTCGGAAGGAGCCTGGGTTGGCCACTGAGAACCTTCAGGCTGGAGACAATCCCAGCCGAGGCCCTCAGGAACCACGCGAGGGCACTGGTCTGAGCGGGCTGTCTCTGCGGCTTTCCACACCGGCGCTCTGTGGCAGTTCCCGGTGGCCTTGCATGCTGCTGTGTAACACGCCATCGCACACAAACTCCCCGTCAAGAGCAGCACAGCGGCCTGGACACTGCCTTCACCGCAAAAATGCTTCCAAGTACTCAATCTCCTAGTTTTTCCAGTATCGTTTTTTTTTTTTTTTTTTTTTTTTTTTTTTTTGAGAGAGATTTTTGTTATAGAGCATGTGCACTCTTCAGAAAGTGAGAAATCATCTCCCAGGGGGGAATGGCCACACCACAGTCCCTTCTCCTCCATTCTCCTCTCGGGATCTTGGGCACGCACGCACATGTGCCTGGCGTGAGTTTAAGCCACCAGGTCTGGGACTCGAACCGTGGTCGACTACATGGGAGTCCAGCAATGTAACCATTGTGCCAGCTGCTGGCTCCCCTCCATTATCTTAAAGTGCACAGGTGCTTGCTTTCTGAGTCCCGTGGAACAGAGTGAAAATGGGTATCTACAAATGCTTTCTGTCTCAAGACCCCTCAGTACTCCTCAACCCCACATGTCGGGGCACGGGCGCCCTCCTTCATCCACAAGGCCGGCTGCTTACAAGACAGTGCTCTTCAGAAACCAGCATTTGCACCTATGGGTATTCGTGTGAGGTGCCTTTGGGTAAAACAGGATTTGAACACTGAGTGCTGATAACTCTCCGGGGACACCCAAGTCCAGCGCAGCAGAACCCAGTACCCAGCTAGTTACAGGCCCGGGTACCAGCAGTGACCACAGCAGAACTCGCACCCCGAGACCTGCAGACCTTCTTCAGCCGTCAGATTCTCCTCTTCCCTTTGGAACAGTGGATTCCAGATGTACGTGTAAAACATTTCGATTGTAATCCGGGCCCCGACAGCTTGGGCAGGAGCATCTGTCCCGTAAACTCCACAGGGCTGATCGGACTCACTCTGTTCTCACGCTCCCCTTCTCCTCTCGGGTCACTCGCTTTTCAGAACCGAGGAATGAAAGGTCACTTGGAGGAAGGGAGGTGGGAGGGAGGACCCCCAAAGCGTGGCTCAGAGCCTGGTCCCACACGTACCCCTCACTCCCTCCCTCCCGGACCACGAACACAGCTGCACTATCAGAGTGGGCGTCCACACCCCAGACTGACGACGCGCTGTCTGGGAACGGCGTGATGACGTTAGGACTGGGCTCCGAAGTCGGCTTCAGTACGCTCACGTGGCGCCAGGCAGGACGGAGCTGGTCCCGAGCAAGGCCTGGGTGAGACACTCGCCCACCGCTGGGCCAGTGCGCGGGAGATCAGCTCACCCCGGAGGGCACTCTCCAGGAAAAAAGATCTGCAAACGTTTGGGGGACAGAAGGCAAACGCTGCTTCTAAGTGAGGAGTCAGGAGCCGTGTGGGGAAAGAAGTTGATTCCATCACTCACTTTGTCAAGGTTTACTCACAGCAAAGGAGGAGAGGGCTGAGGGTGGGGGGCTCACGGGACGGCGCAGAGCGAGGACATCATGGCGCAGCCAGCTGGCAACAAGAAGGAGACTGTGCCATGGCCGACCTTACGGAGTCGCTGCTGGGTGGCCCCCTGGCCAAAGGAAACGCGATGGGCCTGTTCTCGGATGGAGACTCAACTCTTCTGCAAGCAGATGGGCAACCCTTAGGGGGAGACTGCTGATGGTGTGTGAAACCGTCTGAGCAAGGAGTAAGAGCACCGGGCCATGTATATAAGCAGCCACCCAGCCTGCATGTGGTGGGGGTGTGCGTGCGTGCATGTGTGTGCATGTGCACGCGTGGGTGGAGGGTAGAGAGACTTTGGCAGCCAAACCTCTCGCTGCAAACTCCAGGCCCGTTCAACCAAGTGGGTCCCACGTGCAAGTCCACTGGTCTCTTTTTCTTTCTTGCTTTCGTCTGTCTCCACCCAACACCTCCTTACTGCGCTAACCCTCTCCCCACCTCTGACTGGACTGTGCCTCCTGAAACAATAGAAGAAACTAGGGGGAAACCGAATAGGAAGCGGGACTGAGATGAAAGGGAAGAGAAAGCACATTCCCAGCAAGCCCGTCTCCACCCTTCACCTGAAGTGGCTCACGCTCCTCCCCAGAGTGCCAGTCAAGGACCGAAGTTTAGAGGGGAGTAGGAGGGGGTCGGCCTGCTCCCGGGCGGGCTGGGCTCCACGTGGCCTTTCCCGGGCACCCTCCATTGTAGACGTGGCAGACGTTGCTCGCTAGGCAGGTTCAAGGTTAAGGCATGGCAGAGTCTCTCAACTGCAAAGATGCTTACATTCGGTACTGGGTGGTGCTGGGTGCTGGGGCTGCCCGGTGCATTGTGGGTGGCTAGCAGTGCCCCAGTCTCCACTCATTAGATGCTGGTCACACCATCACAGGAGGGACAAGCAAGAATCTCCAGGCATTGCTGAGTAGCATAGGGCTTGTGTGTGTGTGTGTGTCTGTGTTTTTGTGTGTGTTGTGAAAGTGGTTGTGCAAAATAAGAACCCAGAGAGAAACTTTACAGCACATTAGTGGGTTCTAAGTGGGGATGCCACCTTCCTGCTTCTTGCATGAAGATTAAACGCCCACACACACCTTCACATCACTCGGAAATGCACTCTCTCACACCAATGGATTACAGAAACACTAAGCTGGTCCTCGCTTCTGGCTGTTCATACCTTCATCCACCTGATTTGTTGGAAATACTTCCCAAATTCGAGCAGAACATCAAGACCTCCATTTAAAAAAATTAAACTATTTATTTAATTTTATTTATTGTTATTTAAATTGTTTTCTATATGGTACACGCATTCACCAGAGAGAGAGAAGTCAGAAAGCAGTTCGCCAGGGTTGGCCCTCAAACCACAGTCAGCCATGTGGGAGTGCAACGCCTTTAACCATACCGCCTGCTACCCCAAGGCATCCTTTTTCAAAGTGACCCCCCACAGCCTCCAGCATTCGGGTGTCCAGCCCGAGAAGCCCGTGTGGACTAATTTGGGCAGGACACAGTTCCCACTTTCCATCAACGCCTGCAGAGGAATACCGCACAGGGACAGACGCGAGCTTCAGAATCCTGTGCTGCTAACCACGCGCGCCCAGAAGATGCATTCCATAGGGTGCTGGGCCGCTCCAAGTACTCCGCTCCCAACACTCGGAAAATCCTCCACAGGTTCCCAGTGACTGGAGCATCAGGGCACTGCAGGGACCCTTTGTTGTCAATCATTAAGCTGATTCAAATGGACAGGTTTTTATAGTGACAACAGTGCCTGACCTTGACTCTTCAGGGACGGGGTCTCCCATGCGTGTAAAACAGGGGTGGAAGGCATAAGAGAAGTAAGAAGCCCCGGCTGCCTCCCTCTGGCGGCCAGGACTGCTACGGCTACAATTTCTTAAGCGCGTGCCCTGATGTGAGAGCGTTCTACTCCGTGGCCCTCCCGGCAGCTCGGGGAAGCAGCTGTCGGAATTAAGCCAAGCTTGCACAGGAGGAAAGCAGACACAGAGAGCGGAAGTCCTCAGCCCAGCGGGGCGCTGGTCCAGGCGGAGGCGGATGTGAGCCAGGTAGGCCGGACCCTCACACGCTGCGTGGCCCTCCTCTGCTATCACATTCACACAACCTCTCACACCCTCCTGCAGACCGCGAGCCATGCTGTAAGCCACAAAGAAGCACCAGGGGTCTTCGAAATGTCTCTGGAAAATGTGCAGCCTGAAAAAAACTAGGTCTAGATGCCTACATTTTTTGCATCAAAATAAATGCATGCTTTTTTTCTGAAATTCCATTTTTGAATTCACATTTCATCCCTGTTCATAGTCCCAGTGTACGGAACGGTTTCCGACCGTGACTACAAGGCATACACTTGCACTTGAATTCCATTTCTTCCCACCAATGTTTTAAAGTCCCCTTTCACAAATACTAAAGGGACTTGGAAGCTTAGAGGAAGGAGAGGTTGAGGGGTTTGTGGCCAAGGAGGGGGAGCAGGGCCCGAAGTAGACAGATGGAACGCCAACACGAAGGCCCAACAGATGCCGGGATCACAACTGCAGCTGGGCCTGGCTGGGCACGGGCTGCAGTGGAGCCGGCGTGGCCAGCAGCAGCCTGCACACCGGCTCACGGTGGCTACATTGGCTCCTGCCTGACCAGGAAACGAGGACAGAGAGGATTCTAGGGGAACAGACCCGTGCTGAGCCGGGGTAAGGGACCATCCTTCCCAAGAACCCTGACTTAAACCCCCTGCCCTGCCATTTCTTCCCCATAGAGACACTTCCCTCAGTTCTTTCAGTCTCGTGCAGACCCCATGTTTGTCAATGGCAAGGCCAAATTTACAAAGATGTTTGTCAGGAGCTGGGGACGGGCTACGGCGAGTCCTTTGAGCACACACGACATTGCAGCAAAAGCTTCAGTTTCTCTTATAAAACAGGACCCTGCATTTCGATGGGTTTTAACATGACGTGAACTACATAAAAACCACCGGCAGGTCGGACCGCACACCCCTGACAAATGGAGACACAGAGGTGTGGGTAGTTGAGTGATTCTTTAACCAAGATGACACGAAAGAGTGTGAGACGTGGAGCCCAAGCCCGTATCTGCACACGCCTACCTGGAAGCGTGTCCCACCGTGTCACAATCTGAAGTCCACGTGCCTGGGAAGATGGTTACTCTGGCAAAACCACTATGACTCTCCGAATATGTAAGTGACTAAATTTGCCCAGAGCGACACTATTTCTGTGGCAGGTGTTGAGACTGAGAACGGAGTTAAATGTTAGGAAAAAAATTCCCGAAACTTGCTGATGCGCTGTTGGGACCCCGGTTCCGGTTCTCCTGGGACAGGCACTGTGGGAGTGCAGTCGGATCAGGGGTGCAAGGCGAGTATCTGGCCACCCACATCTTTCAGAATGAGAGGCGTGGAATCTCCCACGTTTCTGATTCGGTTTTCCAGATCACAGCAACGACCAGAATAAAGTTCTGTGGTTTGTTCAGTAACGACCAAAAAGAAAGGAAGGAGGGAGGGAAGGGAAGACAAGAAATAGGAAAAGAAGGGACCAGCAGTTAGCGCAATGGATGTTGCTGGACTCCCATGTAATCGACCGTGGTTTGAGTCCCGGGCCTGATGGCTTAAACTCACGGCGGGCACGTGTGCATGCGTGCCCAAGATCCCGAGAGGAGAATGGAGGAGAAGGGATTGTGGCATGGCCATCCCCCCTGGGGGGTGATTTCTCGCTTCCTATTTCTCTGTCTCTCTATAGAGAGCATAGGCCCTATAGCAAAAAAAGCTCTCTAAAAAAGAAATAGGGAAAGAAAACAAGCCATGACCCCCAGTAACCGACAGCCTAGCTGGGACACAGAGCCCACAGTCACGCGTAATTAACACAAGCAGGGTTCCACACACACGATCTCTATCTAGACGTGTTTTTGAAACAAGGGCTTTGCTTTTTGTCACCAATGATTTGTCTCATTGTATGTTGTTACTTACACAGATTTCTGCAAGATTTTGCGTATGGCTCAACCAAAGAAAGCATCTTCCCCTCCATCTTTGGGAAAGTCTCAGTTGCCAGTGGAAAGGAAGGGAGAATGTCTGGTCTTCACACAATTTCTACGGTGACAACACTGGGGGTTGTGTGTCTGCACCAGCACATGTGTGTCGGAACAAGACTCCCTACTCAGTCCTGCCCACCCTCCTGTATCCAACTTTCCTTACTGAGCCATCCCCAGGACATCTGGGAGTCCCAAGTCCACCCCAGGGTTCATGGCATTTGCTCAGATAACACATGATCAAAAGTCTCTCTCCAAAGGGTTTGAATATCCACAGAAAAGAGAAGAGGGGGGGAATCTGCACACACCCGAGATGATTTCACCCTTTCTCGGCAGTTTCCCAGCTGAGAACAGCAGCGCCCTCTCCTGCTCACGACCTTCCTTGCAGGCTGGTAGGGATGCACACACTGTGGTATCAGAGGTCACCCCTGTCTGGGTGGAAGTAGGAAAACAGGGAATGTGTGGACAGTAGAGGGAGTAACTGGATGAAATCCAAGCATACTAGTTTTTTTTGTTTAATTTTTAAAAATGATTATTTATTTAATTTTATTAATTATTGTTATTTGATTTGGTATAGGGCATGTGTGCTGACCAGAGTGAGATGGAGAGAGAGAGGGAAAGTGCGACAGCAACCCACCAGGTCTGGAACTCCGACCCTGGTCAGCCATGTGGGAGTCCAGTGCCTTCACCACCACGCCACCTGCTGGCCCCCAAGCATACTAGTTTTTTAGAAAAGAGAAAAGCAATTGGCTGAAGGGTGCACTAAAATATACATCTTTCACTGCAATACCACCAATTGAGAGAACACTCTGCTGGGGTTTGTCTGCCAAGGACGTCTAATTCAGTGTGTTCCACCCGTTTTATTTTTAAACCCGAGTGCAGATTTTATTCCTGGAATGTTATAGGATTGGTGTGGGCAGAAATGGGCAAATTTACTTCAGAAGTGCTTTATAACAACTTGGAAAAGACCCTCTCCAGTTCTCCAAGTGCATCTGAGGGGTGACTTTCACTTCCCGTTCCTTCCGAAGAAAGCTGTCCTGCTTTTACAAAGGAAAACTTGATCATGATTTTGAGGCATTTCAAAATAATGAATCCATCTATTCAGTATCTGCAAAAAGACAGGCTGTCTGCCATTTTGCATTTAATCCACCCAACCATCCTATCACCCTCACCGTGATGGGTGACAGTCTAAGGTAGGAACGGCTGTTAGGACTAAGTTCAAATCCAGGTCTGGACGCCAACATCCTCCTTACCCCCTGCACAGCTGTGCTCCATGTACATCAGAAGCGATCAATATGTGCTATTAATTCAATAAATACACAACTTGGCCATTAAGCTACTGTGTATTTATTTATTTAGTTTTTGCCTTATAGTACATGTGTTCGCAAGAGAGAGAGTGAGAGAGACAGTGAGAGGGAAGGTGAGAAATCACTTCCCGGGGGAGATGGCCATGCCACAATCCCTTCTCAATTCTCCTCCCGGGATCTTGGGCACGCACACATACATGCCCGGCAGGTCCAAGACTTGAATTGTGTTTGACCATGTGGGAATCCAGCATTATAACTGCTATACCATCTTCTGGCCCCAAGTTACTATTTATTATTCGAACAGGATGGGGCAAAAGCAGATTCCCTGGCCTGCTTTTTGGATGAGAGAATTTGGGCAGCCAGAGGTGGTCTGCAAAACAGAACCAGTGTCCGGGCAGGTATTTCGCTGTTTCAGTGGTGGGTTTGAGGGTCTCGAGAGTGGTGGGATTGGTGGGTCCATATTTATTTTGAAGTGCCAATGGCCCTGATACCCAAACTTGCTCAACTTATTTTGGCGACATTAAACACTGATTGTGGGGCTAGTGTGTGGGGTGGTGGTTAAGGGTGCTGGACTCCCACAGGGCCATCCACGGTTCGAGTCCTGGACCTGGCAGCTTGCCTTTCTCACTCCCTCCACCCCTCGTCCCTCTCTGATCAAACTAAAACAAATAAAGTGAAATAAAATAATTCTTAAAAAAAATAGATAGAATGTCCCTTCCCTTTCTCTCGCCTCTGAAAGTATTTATTTCGAAAATCGATTTCCTCTGTCACTATTTATCGCTGCCTTTTGCCCAGTGGTTCCCGAGAAACCACATGGAAAATCACAATGTTCCACTTGTTAAATTGACCCTGTGGGGCTCTAGCACCAGTACATGCATCATACTCGAGGTAAAAGCAAGTCTGCCAGGCTCATGCTGAGAATACCATCATGAAGCCAACCAGGATATGCAAATCTGTCTGTTCCACAGCTCATTTGCATAGCTTTTCATGGGTTTTGTAGAACCTCTACACTAAATGTCAATTTCCTTTTCTTTCCTAGAGCCTATTAGCTGTACGTGATGTTTACAGCTTGAAGACCAAACAGATTTAATAGTTGAAACATTTAAACTATATAATTAAAAAGCATGTGAGGAAGAGAAAAAGAGGCTGAGGTGCAGATTAAATACGTAGATCGAGTTGTGGTGTTACAATGCACTTCCCAAGTTTAGAAGAGAGGGCGGCCTCGTGTATGTCTGTGCACACAGAAGGACTACCACAAACTAGGACCGGCAGGTGGCGTGGTGGCGAAGGCGCTGGACACTCCCACATGGCTGAATGGCTGACCACGGTTGAGTCCTGGACCTGGTAGCTTACTTTCTCACTTTCCCTCTCCCCCTCTGTGTCTCTCTGGTTAAATTAAAATGAATGAATGAATAACTGAAATGAAATAAATAATTCTTCAAAAGGACATGGGACCAGCAGTTAGCGTAATGGCTATGTCATTGGACTCCCACATAGTTGACCGCAGTTGGAGTCCCGGACCTGGAGGCTTAAACTCACGCTGGGTGCATGTGCGTGCGTGCCCAAAATCCTGAAAGGAGAATCGAGGAGAAGGGATTGTGGCGTGGCCATCCCCCTTGGGGGGGGGGTGATTTCTTACTTTCTGTGTCTCTGTCTCTCTCTGTCTGTCTGGCGAGCACATGAGCCCTATAGCAAAAATCTCTCCAAAAAAAAAAAAAAATGACCAAAAAGAAGGACCATCGCAAACTTGCTTGGCTTACCCATTTTCTTTCTTTCTGTTTTCCCCTCTTTTTTCCTTTTCTTTCTTGCTTTAAATCCCCCCTCCTCAATGATCTAGATAAAGAGAGATTTGCTTTGAAACTATGAAGGGCTTGAACCTAGACACCAACCACACATTTTACTCACAACAAATTCAGGATGGAACCCTGCCAACGTCTGGGCTGGCATTCAAACATTCAGAGCAGCTCTGCATTCCGCTCTCTCCAAAGTCATGTTTTAAAACTCCCTGGATATTTTCGGAGGCACTCCACAGTTCAAAGCGAAGCTACAGCAGTAAAATTCTCTTCAAAAGAAGTGCAGAGAAGGCTTTTCCCTGGGCAGCATTCAACGTAATCTACAGCATTCGTACCATGAATATAGGATGGAGTTTGGACCAAATTATTTTTCCTTTGTACAACAAATGTAGGAATTAGGTAAGAAAGGCAGGTCTGAAGAAATCATTTCAGAGTCTGGTTTTTTTTTTTGGAGAGGTTTTT
This sequence comes from Tupaia tana, assembly GCA_026018925.1. Classification (NCBI taxonomy): domain Eukaryota; kingdom Metazoa; phylum Chordata; class Mammalia; order Scandentia; family Tupaiidae; genus Tupaia; species Tupaia tana. Next base: position 19,701,127 of record JAKSZU010000024.1, on the reverse strand, counting down.
GCTATAGGGTGTGTGCACTCGCAGAAAGACAGAAAGACAGAGAGACAGAAAGCGAGAAATCACTCCCCCAGGGGGGATGGCCACGCTGCAATCCCTTCTCCCCCATTCTCCTCTCGGGATCTTGGGCACACATGCACACGCGCCCGGCATGAGGTTAAGCCACTGGGTCTGGGACTCGAACTGCGGTCGACTACACGGGAGTTCAGCGACATAGCCATTACGCTAACTGCTGGTCCCAAATCTTTTCAAAGTCTATTGACATGCAGCAATTACTTAAGTAGTGGATGATCACTAACAGGCACACTCTGGAACAAGGCATGGGGTCACTGGCATTTCGTGGGGCAGCCAAGAGCAGTATCTGCTGCTTAGACATTAGCTCAAAAGCTCTGGCAACACCCCCCTTCCGAGTGCTTCTTTACTGGCATCTTTAGCACAGCTAGCTGGAACCCCAAACTCCACCTGGACTGGAAGAGAAACAGCTGTTCAACACTCACTTAAATTTTACAGTCATCGGCTTTAAGCAACAACGTGAAGCTGAATGTTCCTGGGGCATTTTGGAGGTGGGTAAAAGCAGTGAACTGTCCCTACAAGTAAGTAGCAAGGTCCCTCCAGGTTCAGCAGCTCCCTGTCACATGCAGCCCAGGTGAAGCTGTGATTGAACATCATTTGAAAGTGTTTTTGTTTTTTCTAGGTTTTTGCCATAAGGTGTGTGCAGGTGAGAGACAGAGAGACAGGGAGAGGGAAATGGCCATGCCGTCATCCCTTCTCCTCCATTCTCCTCCTTGGGTTTTTGGCACACGCACCCAAGTGTGACATGCACTCAGCCTAGGCTTCAAGTCTAGGCCTTGCACTGTGGACAGCCATATGGAGTCCAGCGCCTTAACCACTATGCCACCTGCTGGCCTCCATTTGGAAGTTTGAATACTGCTGGTGCTACAGGTACATGTATGTCTTGAGAGAAGCCAGCTGCACACAGCTCCTTACTGGCAAACACAAGCATTTGGTTTTACAATTCCTTCCTCTGCAAGTTACATTAGGGGCATGAAAGAGGACAAAAGTAAGGTGAGTGCTCAGAGTAAAGGCAGAGACCCTACAGTTTCATACCCCAAAGTAAACCCGAGGAGCTCTTGGAAGCCGCTAATCGGATCTGCCCTGTTTCCTCATCTGAACAAGGGGCATGATGCATTTTCTAACCTCAGCGGATTCTGGCGAAATTGAGAAGCTCACCAAAAGCACCCAGCAAACAGGGATGCCAAACTATTATCTCGTAGTTCAATGCGCCCAAATCAGACCGAGTCGAGTAAAACCCTAAATTAATATGATACCATATGCTAGGGATGACGGTTTCCAAAAGCCTTCCAAAATTGGCATTTCTAATATTTGTGGGTTCAGAAATGTGCACACATCAAAACACACCCTATTAAGTCCTAATTATCCAGTGGAAGATTATCCAAGATTCTTACTGTTTCCGTCTTTGCCCATTGCCCATTTTTTAGCCTCTCTGGCTGGGCAAAGAGACAGCACGCATGTCAATCAATCCCTTTCCTCGTACGTTGGCATCTGACGCTCCATGGATCTCAGCTCGCACCGGCTCAGATGAGCGAGAACACGCTGCTCCGTCCTCACGGCCGGCGTGGACGTTTTTCTGCATGGTTGGGAAGTGATGGCTTCACCCTCAGTCTCACTTCGTCTTCAGAAACTTTGCCTACTGACTGGGAATTCTCCTAAGATGTGTTTACTTCAGTGCACGTCTCTGTACCTGCTCTTTAACACAGAATAATCAATGAACACATTTTATCCTTGTCTCCGAGGATTACCGGTAACCATTCACTGTGGCGCTAACCACACAGCATAGGATTCTCCCTGCTTCTGAGTTCTTTTTTTCTTTCGTCTCTTTAACGTTTATGTACTTCTTCCAAGACAGAAAGAGAGAGACGAACACCCTCAATACCGTAGCCCGCTAAATCAGGGAGGCCTTTGGACCCGAACCTGCAACCTTCCCACGTGGGTCAGCCTAGCCGGGTGTCGTGTTTTACAGCCGCACCCCCATCTGGCCCTGTTTCTGAGTTATGTATTCTCCCTTAATGCCCACCTGCTGTCTGATACAGATAACCGAGTTTTTTACATTCAGCAAATTAAAAACGTGTGGAGTTATTGCTTGATGTCAGACCCTATGCTGTAGCAGCTGAGGACTGAATGAGAAAAACAGGGTGTTCTCTGGTCTCGTGGAGACCTTCTTGTAGGGGAGAAAAGACGTGTATGAAGCTCGTTGAAGTCAGGGGTAAGATGGAGAATCTGGAGGGAGATGGGATGTGGTGGGATGAAGATCGTAACAACGTCTTGGTTTTGTTTTGTTTTGTTTTGTTTTAGTTTTTGCCATAGGGTGCATGTACTCACCAGAGAGAGACAGGGAGAAGTGAAGTGAGAAAGTACCCCCCAGTGGGGACGGTCACGCCACAATCCTTTTTCCTCCATCCTCCGCTCAGGGTTCCGGGCATGCACACACACATGCCCGATGTGATTTTCAAGCCCTCGGGTCCAGGACTTGGGCCGTGGAGTCAGCCATGTGAAATCCAGTTCCTTAACCTCCACTGCCTGCTGGCCGGTCTCCATAACACCATCTTTGAACATCAGAGATCGGCTGCCCTGGCGATGTTCGTGGGCAGCTGGGGATACAGGTCTGAAACAGTGGAGGGACGTGGTCTGGGCGTATGGGTGCAGGAGTCACAAGCCCTTCAAAAAGAGGTGAGTTTAGATGAGACCATCCAGTGGACAACAGAACCTGAAGTCTGGCCATGGTGGCTCAAAGTGCTAGGCTGGGACCACACGGGAGGCCCAGGTTTGGGTCCAACCTCCAGGCTGGGTGACTCAAATTGCAGCGTGCACCTGCAATCCCGGGGACTCAAGGAGGCTGAGGCCGGAGGACCACGAGCTCAAGGCTGGCCCGGACAATGTGGTGAGACTCTGCAAGAGCCAGGCATGGTGCTGGGAGCCTGCGGTCCCAGCTACTTAGGAGGCTGAAGCCAGGGGGCCACAACCCAGAAAGAGCTGTCTTAAAAAATGAACAACAATGGGACCAGCAGTTAGCATAATGGCTATGTCGCTAGACTCCCACGTAGTCAACCGCAGTTCACTTCCCAGACCCGGTGGCTTAAAACTCACGCTGGGCGCGTGTGCGTGTGTGCCCAAGATCCCGAGAGGAGAATGGAGGAGAAGGGATTGCGGCGTGGCCATCCCCCCTGGGGGGTGATTTCTCGCTTTCTATCTCTCTGTCTCTTTCTGTCTGTCTGGCAAGTGCATGGCGCACGCGCCCTATAGCAAAAATCTCTCCAAAAAGAAAAAAGAACAATGAACATACAACTGGAAAAGAGAAGGGGGTGGAAGACACAGCTGGGATGAACGTCAACATTTAGAGATGTCAAGACCATGCAGTGGGGTGGGGGGGACACCCAGAAACTGAACCAGGAGGGAGGGGCCTAAAGGTATGAGGGTGGCCAGAGAAGCTGGTGAGGAGTTGCAGAGAGGAGAGTTGGGCCAGCAAAGCGCGGGGAGACTGGGGCGAGCGGCGGGGCAGGCTCTGGAGTCAGAGCTCATGTCTTGGGAATCTCACTAGCCCTGAGACCTAAAGCAAGTTACTAAACTTCCCTGGGGCTCAAGATTCTCCTCCACAAAACAAAGACAAGCAGGCTTACCTATTGTGTCACTGAACAGCGTGCTAACCACTGACCCCAGCGCCTGACATGTAATAGCTGCTCAGTAAACGCCAGTCCTTTACTATTCCTGAAACTCTCATAACCAACCAAATCCGTTCGTATTGAGCATGCACCTGCCAGGCACTGTACGAGCCATCTTCAATTAAGGTCACGGAAAATTCGTAGTGTGAAACATTGTAGATGGACTTCAAAAACTTTTTAGCACCAACAGAAGCTCATAGTTTAATTTCATTTTCCATGATTTTTTTCTAAGAGAGATTTTTGCTATAGGGCATGCATGCTAGATGGAGAGACAGAGATAGAGAGACAGAAAGTGAGAAATGACTCCCCAGGGGGGGGGGGGATGGCACGCCACAATCCCTTCTCCTCTATTATTCTCCAGGGAATTTGGGCAGGCATGCACACACACCCAGCATGAGTTTTATGCCCCTGGGTCCGGGACTCGAACCATGGTTGACTATGTGGGAGTCCAGCAATGTCACTATTACACCATCTGCTGGTCCCATTTCCACGGATTTTTTGAAGCACCCTCATCCTAGGTGCTGGGACGCAATCACCAACAATAACGAAAGATACCCATCTGCCCTCATTGAAGTGAACAACACGGTAAATAAAGTCATTTTCGGTTACATGGTAGAAAAGGCTCAGGAGAAATCAAAAGCAAAAAAGAGCAAAAGGTGGCAATGTTTACGTTTGTCATGAAAGGCTTTGATTTTTCCCTTCTTCAGCCAGGGAGGACGTTGGCAGTGAGGGACAGTAACTGCCGTGGCTTCCACCATGATGAAACCTCAGAGCGTGGCCTCTGGCCAGGCGTCCGCAATTTCGCATCACCGGGCATTCTCTGAGTCCCGAGTGCACAGCTTTCTGTAAGGTCGTGGTGGCTGAACCGAGAAAGAAGGCATAGGCGGATTCCTCCGGAAACTAGATGCCAGGAAGGATTCGGAGGAGACCAAGGAGGCTGGCGTCTCTCAGAGCAGAGAGACCTGGGAGAGTGAGGCAGGTCACTGCACTGGCTGCAGGCCCCTGACGAGGAAGCACGGACACACAGCCTAACTAACGGTTTCTCGGGAGCGATAAACACTGTGGACAGTTTAAAGAAAAGAAGGAAAGACCCCCCCATAGACAGTGAGTCTGGGGAAAGGCAGGGGAGAGGAGAAAAGGCGAGGTGGTGATGTGGAGAAGCAGCATTCCCGGCTGAAGGAACAAGAGGTACGGAGGCCTGGGCGGGAGCCAGCCTGGGGCTGGGCGGGGTGGTGGGGGGAGGCAGGACGGGAGGTCGGGGTCGGGTGGGGGCGGCGATGAACTCAGGGACCACAGTAAGCTGTGCTGCTCACTCCGAGTCAGCTGGGAGGCCCTGGAGGGCGTGGTCCGAGGCAGAGCAGGACCCGAATCATCAGAACCCGGGCATCTGGCTGCTGTGTTGAGACTCGCTTTAAGGAGTAAGGGGAAGCAGACGGGCATTTAGGAAGCTACTGGAAACTGCAGCCAGAAGATGATGCTGGTCTGGATGAGAGGGCGGGTAGGGGAGGGAGGGGACTCGAGGACAATGACGCGAGGGCTGGCCTAGGCCACAAGGAGGAGGGAGGTGCCGAGCTGGAAAGGCGTGGGACGTCCACGTCTGACAGCCAAAGGAGCCGCTGTCAGCTTTGAGACAGCTGGAGATCTCAGGAGCAGGAGATCTCTGAGGACTGACTCCGGGGGTCTCTAGGATTTAGAACCTTCCATTCTGAGGGTGCTACTGCGGACAGAGGGTACTGGCTGCTGGTGGGAGTGCAAGTGTCTTCCCCACGGAGGAAGGCTATGTCAAATGGCAAACCCGGATGCCACCTTACTACACGGGAGGGGCTGCGTGGCAGGTCCATGTTCTTCACTCAGGGGCTATGCACCCCTCCCCCCGCCCTGCTGTGTGCTAAGTGCCTCGGTCAGTGGCAGGCCTAGAGCTGGGCCACAGGAGGCAGGGAGGCCAGAGGTGCAACTTGAAAGCTCGCCCACTGCTCTCCTGCCGGATACCTACTAGGTCACTTGGGGTCGGATTATTTCCTTTCCCTTCTTTAGACAGGTTCTTGCTCTGCTCTGACCCCTCAGGTAGCTGGCCCACAGGTACATGCAATTGTGCTTGGCTTTTGAGGGCAGGCCGAGACTCAAACCCGGGACTCCCCTATGGCCGCCGCGGCCTGTTCGGAAGCAGCGTGTACCGTGCGCGCGACCACGGGAGACCCTGCTGTACTGTTTCTCCATGGGAGACGCCCTACCCTAATCTCGCGGTGCCCTGCCTTAATTATCACGTGATTAACCGACACATTATTGACCCTCCCCTCCTCCCAGCCCACGTGCGGATCTGGTTTCTGTCCGTCTCTTTCTCAGTGCCAGGCTTGGCATGGAGGAGTGTGATGTGACGAGCTGGCTGGTGTCAGGCACCACGAGGGGCACCTCCTGCTTTTGAAATCCACCACCGCAGACCCCTGTCTGGAGGGGCCGCCCTGTTCTGGCTGAGGGGCCGCCTTGGGCTAGAGGAAGAGGCAGCCCCTCTGGCTCTGGCCAAGGTCTCCCTAGAGGACCTGCAACCCAGCCTCTCCCATGTATGAAGCAAAGAAAGAAAACGATGAACCCCATGAGTAAGGAAGAGAAAGAGGCAGGGGAGGGGGCAGGGGAGGGGCTTCACGCTGCAGTCGTCATCCCAGCCTCAGCCATGCGTGCACCCAGCGTGCTCAGGGAGTCTCCGGACACCAGCCGCAGTTCCCGCTGTGTGCGCCAGCCCTGCGTTGCTGCTACACCACCCCCTGACCCTGTCGTCCTTTTTTTCCAGTTGAAATATGGATGTGAGCCTTCCAGGGCACGAATGCGGAACGGAACATCAGCAGGCCAGGTGCTGGGTCGGGAATCAGTGCGTGAGAGGAGGGGAGGGATGATCTTTAATCTGTCTCCCTCGTAACAGCCCATTTCAATTAGAAATAGTAAGTCCTACAACTCTGGAGTCCGCGGGCGGAGCAGCGGTTACATCGCTGGACTCCCACGTGGCCAACTGTGGCTCAAATCCCGGATTCAACGGCTTGAAACTCACGCTGGGCACATGTGCATGTGTGCCCAGGATCCTGGGAGGAGAAGGGATGGTGGCGTGGCCAACCCCCAGGGAGGGGCGGTGAGGTGATTTCTCGCTTTCTCTCTCACTGCCTCTGTCTCTGTCTCTCTCTCCAGCAAGTGCACATGCCCTAAGGCAAAAACCTCTTTAAAACAAAAAAGAAGTCCTGCAACTCACTGCTATGACTCTGAGGAAGCACACCAAGACATTCTCCCTCTGTACGCCCACCCTCAGGGTACACACAATTGTGACGAGGCACTTACTGCTTGTATCAGCTGTCACCCAAGAGCGATTGACACTTAGAAACCCAGCAAACACTCTAACTTTAGGATCTCAGAAAAATATTTGTGAAGTAGACAGAAATTTACTACCACCACCTCTTAGGTAGGTGGACTACCAGAAACTCGAAGTCACAGAGGACCAGACAGTGCAGGCTACACGCGGCCCTCCAGCCTGGCCCACGGGAGGCGCCGGGACACGTGGGCACAGGAAGGGGCTGCACTTGAGAGGGGGGGATCAAGCCCAAGCGTCATGAGCAGAATTTAACAAGAAGAGAGGGAGAGAGGGGGCTCTGTAGCTCCGCTCCCATTACCGACTTTGTCAACTCCCTGTAAGTCTAAATTTAGACTCCACAGGAAAGGGGACCCTTGGACAAAGGTGCTAAACATAACATCCACTTAAAGAGGCACTGCGATCCTGTCTTCTACGGCATGGAAGGCCACGAAGGATGCGAAAAGGACCACACAGAAAAAGCGGAAAGAAGAAAAACCTGACTATTCATGGCATTTGGCAACTGCACTTAGAAAGTTATAAGGAGGGACCAGCAGATGGCGGAATGGCTATATCGCTGGATTCCCACGTAATCGACTGTGGTTCCTGTCCTGGATTCAGCGGCTTAAAACTGACTCCAGGCACGTGTGCGCCTAAAATCCCAAGAGGAGAATGGAGGAGGAGGGACTGCAGCGTGGCCACCCTCCTGGGGGGCTGATTTCCTGCTTTCTGTCTCTGTAGCGAGTGTGCACATCCTACAGCAAAAATCTCTATTAAAAAAAAGTTATAATGTGTCAATTCTCAGAGCTAGAGACACATAGGGATGGGGGTGTGAGGACAGGGAGGGCTGACCTGTGTAGTCACCAGCTGGTCCCAGAGTTACGTGTCCACAGTCCTAACCCCGCCTGAACTGGATCTCCATTCAAAACTCCCCCCCCCCCTTTTTTTTTTTTTTTGATAAATTGACCTTCATATCTTGTTAAGTTAGGAAGAACACATGTCATAACTTCATTTCCTGCATACTCACTCTGAATAAAAGGCTAGTTTTCTCTTTAGATTGAGAAGTTATGACTAGTGGCAGGAGTTCCTGTAAGTTACGTGTTTCATTTTTCAAGGCACTTTGTAGTTTTCCTTCATAAAATGTTGACTGAAAATATACAATTGAAACCAAATGCTCCACATTTGGAAGCACTTTAGCTTTAATCCAGAAGAGGACATTTAGCGAAGACATCTCAAGCACTATTACAAAATTGACGTGGGGTGGGAAAACATGGCACTGTAAGTTGCTCCATGAAAGGAGGTTTTGGACTCGTGTGCAGGGATTTTCCCAGGACATGAATACGTGCGTGCCCACAATTTGAGGCTGGCTGAAGCCGGGGTGAGTCGTGTCATGGAAACCCTTCTGCTAACTCTCTCTCCCTCTCTTCTTTCTCCCTCCATCTCCTTCTGGCTCAGGAAAGAAACTTTTCGGGACCAGCAGATGGCGTAACGGTTACATTGTTGGACTCCCACGTAGTCGACCACAGTTCAAGTCCTGGATCTGGTAGCTTAAAACTCATGCTGGGTGCATGTACATGCATGCCCAAGAGCCCGAGAGGAGAATAGAGAAGGGACTGCAGCGTGGCCATCCTCCCTGGGGAGTGATTTCTCACTTTCTGTCTCTCTAATGAGTTCACGCGCCTTATAGCAAAAATATCTCATAAAAAAAAAAAAAAAAAAGAAAGAAAAGAAACTTTTTGGGGACTAGCAGTTGGTGTAATGGCTATGTCACTGGACTCCCATGTAGTCACCCGCAGTTCAAGTACTGGACCCGGTGACTTAAACTCACACTGGGCACATGTGCATGTGTGCCCAAGATCCCAAGAGGAGAAGGGATTGCGGTGTGGCCATCCCCCTTGGGGGGGGGAGGGTGATTTCTCACTTTCTGTCTCTGTCTCTCTCTGTCTTTCTGGTGAGTGTATACACCCTATAGAAAAACCTCTTCGAAAAAGAAAAAAAGAAACTTTTCAAAAAATCACTTTAATTAAAAATTTAAAAATTAATTAAAAATAGAAGCATATGACCAAAAGGAGAACAGGCTCGCTGATACAGATAATAAATGGGGTTGGAAGGACGTTACTTCAAGTCAAACAACGGGGAGAAGGGAAGAGCAAAGCGGAGGCTCGGGTAAGACCATGGTGCCAGGAGTCAAAGGTCTCCCATAACCCCCGGCTCCTCCTCCCAGTCAATGACAATGACTACGACAGAGAAACCAGGGTTACAAAATGGAAGATGCATGGGAACCAGCAGTTAGCGTAATGGCTATGTCCCTGGACTCCCACGTAGTCGACCGCGGTTCGCGTCTCGGACCCGGTGGCTTACAACTCATGCCGGGCGCGTGTGCGTGCGTGCCCAAGATCCCGAGAGGAGAATGGAGGAGAAGGGATTGCGGCGTGACTATCCCCCCTGGGGGGTGATTTCTTGCTTTCTGTCTCTATGTCTCTCTCTGTCTGGCAAGCGCACGCGCCCTATAGCGAAAAAAAAAAAAAAAAAAAAAAAAAAAACCTCTCAAAAAAAAAAAAAAAAAAAAAAAAAGGAAGATGCATGGACAACACCAAAGCGGAGTCCAGCCACCTCACAGCCCAGTGCCTGGAGACCGGGACAGGAGCGGCCCACCTGCGGTGACAGAGCCTGGCAAGTCAGCACACGGAGGAAAGGCAGCGGGTACTGACGGTTTGGGACATGGAACCCCAGACGGGCAGGCAGTGAGCTCTCCCGAGCAGGGCAGCAGAACCAGCAAAGGGTCCTGGAAACCCGGGGCTCGAGGGAGGGCACAGGTCAGGGAAGGTCTAAAGGACCTAGGGGAAGGAGCCGAGCCACTCTCAGACCAGTAAAGCTAAGCTCCCTCCCGAGACCACCCCAGGCTCTTTGCAGAAGAAAGCCAGGGCAACCACACAGAGTGAATACCTAAGAGGACAACTCTTTCCAAACGCAGACAAAGATTTGAACCTATGTACTGAAAGGACACACCACGCCCTTGGAAAACTGACCTAGAAAACAGGACAGAAAGTAAAATCCTGTGACCATCCAGGCAAAATGGCCAAGTTACTTAGTGGAGATAAAAATTCAAGTCCATCCGCACACTTTCTAAGAGCCAGGCTGTGTGCGAGAACTCAACAGAGAGACCTTCAGGAGAGGCACCGCCGTCAAGGATCTGTCAGTCACAATGCAATCTTCACGCCAACCACAACCTGCTAGGACAGTGCAAGACCAGGGGACGGTGTTCCCAGAAGCCCCTGGGTGGGGGAGGGCCACCCGCGTGGCTGGAGGGGCGGGGCTGTGAAACCAGGTGTTGCTGAGTGGGGAGTCAGAGGTCTAACACTCAAAGGTGACTGCAGGGGACACAGCAAAGGACAGTGATGTCCTCTGACAATGGAGGGGCAGTACAATGACAGGAAAAAGAAAACCCAAGGGAGAATATGACAGAAAAAAGAACAAGCTCACAGGTACCGACGTGAAGTGGGACTGAAAGGGTATTACCCTAAACCGAATGACGGGGAGAGGAGAGAAGAGGGAAGCCGGGGCTGCTAGACACTCCAACACTGACTGCAGTGGGAAACCAACAAACCACGCGGAGGCGAGCTGGGGGACGCTAAGGGTGTCGGTTTAAGGAATGAATATGGATCTACGAGACAAAACACAGAAAGGCTTACCTAAGTAATATAACTACCTCTATTGAACAATGAGGGGCCAACCCGTGGTGTGGCAGTTAAAGTGGCTGGATCCCACATGGCCCACTGCGTGGTTCGAGTCCTGGACCTGGTAGCTCAAGAAACACACCAGGCTCGGGTGCATGAGCATGTCCAAAATGAAAGGGTTACATTTCCACTCCCTGTGGGAGGGGCTTTCTCTCTCTCTCCAGTGAGCTCATGTGAGCTCTGGCCAAAAACAAACAAAAAACATAAAAATGGATATGAAGAAAGGAGAAATTATAATGAAGGGGAGAGGACAGAATTCAATTTGTTTTATGGGTTTGATTTGAGGGAAGTTGGAATATCTTTATATAATTATTGAGGAAGAATAAGTTTGCACCAGTCTCCTTATGAAAGTCTCAGAGTCAAAAATAAATGAACCGAAAAGTATACCCAGATATTGGCATGAACACACAGACAGGAACCATTCCAAGTGACCCTAACTTATCTGGAGTCCCATGGATTCAAAACTCAATATAAAACTAAACAAACAAGAATCCTAAGTCGTTTTCAGGAAGTCTACAGTTGGAGTGTCCTTGGCACTTTCCTTTTTTTGGAAATTATCGTGCATAGACTGTGGGGTAAAGTAAGTGAGTAAACTGTGTTGGTGTAACTGCGAACTGCTATTTTCAGCATGAGAGAAAGGAAATACTGATATAACATGAGGATAAGAAAAGCCTGTGGTACTCGTCAGTGTAAACTCAGGGTGTAGTGTACCTTGCAGCACACACACACACACACACACGTGCGCGCGCACACGCAGTGTATCAGTAGATCTTCAATTCCTCACTGTGGCTGTGTCCACCGCGAGTCTGAGAAACAAGGACTCCTTCGGTTGAAATGACTACCCCCGGGCCAGTCCCTGGTCTCCAGACAGCACTTCTCACCAAAGCAACCAGCTTCCCTAGGAAAAAAGCTAGGCCCAGGTCTGAGGCAGGCCACGCACAAGGTGAGGCTGGAACATACCAACACGCAGATGGCAAGGGGACCATCCGACAGCCGGGTGTGTTACACGGGCTCAAGGCCAGGCTGAGCAGGCTCCCGGTGGTCAGAGAAGGGGCCCTTGGACATTTAAAGGGTAATAATCACCGTGATGGATTGAAACGCATCAGGTATGTTTGACTCCATGAGTTTATGTAACTTTTTTTTCCTTTGGTTTTGCTAGAGGGCATGTGTGCTCACTGGAGAGCGACAGAGAGGGAAATTGAGACAGCACCCCTCCCAACTCCCGGTAATACCTTTTCCTCATTTTCCTCTTGGGATTTTGGGCACGCATGCACATGCACCTGGTGTGATTTCCAAGCTACCGGGTCTGACACTTGAACCGTAGTTGGCCATGTGGGAATCCAACACTTTAACTACCATGCCACCTGCTGGTCCCCTTATATTCCTAGAATTGCAAGCACCATTTTCATACAAGAAAGCCCCCTATGCTGAACAGAAAAGACAGTACTCCCTTCTGGTGACAGTGTTTAATCATTCGAGGCCAGCCTCAGTTTCCCAGGTGAGCAAATATAATTTGCCAGGATGATGAGCAATCAGAAACAGACGGCAATGGCAAAGGCACTGGGCAAGAACAGACAGCAGACAGCGGGTCCTGTGGCCTGGTGGTAAAGGGACGCCGGATCCCACATGGCTTTGTGGTTCGAATCTTGACCACAGTGGCTGGAAAAACAGCCAGGCATGAATGCAATTGTGCACCAGATCCCAACAGGAAGAAGAAATGGAGAACTGATTCCAGCGTGCTTCCTCCCTCTCCCTCTCTCTCCGCTGTGCATGGGCGTTCTCTAGAAAACTTTAAGAAAAATAATGGGCAGCAGATAAAAGACAGCACAGGCATTAGTAGGCATTACTGAGGTGCTAGGTGCAGTCTGAAAGTTTTCTATAGGACTGTCAATTCAATAGTTAATAAAGCATGCATTTTTTTTCTCTTTTTATTATTTTTTTTAGAGATTTTTTGCTATAGGGAGCATGCACTTAACAGAGAGAAAGAGAGACACAAAGACAGAAAGCAAGAACCCCCCCCCCCCCAGGGGGGATGGCCATGCCACACTCCCTTCTCCTCCATTCTCCTCTTGGAATTCTGGGCATGCACACACACGCACCTAGCATGAGTTTTAAGCCACCGGGTCCAGGACTCGAACCATAGTTGACTACATGGGAGCCCAGCAATGTAACCATTACACCATCAGCTGGTCCCATGCACATAGGTTTTATACTTTTAAAATCCCTGAAGACTCTACCAATAGGCTTCAAGCATTTGCCCTTTATTTTTAAAATGAACTTCTCACTGTTCAGTAACTGTAATTTTTTTTTTTTGAGAGATTTTTGCTATAGGGCGCGTGTGCTTGCCAGACAGACAGAGAGAGACAGAGAGACAGAAAGCGAGAAATCACCCCCCAGGGGGGACGGCCACGCCACAATCCCTTCTCCTCCACTCTCCTCTTGGGATCTTGAGCACGCACACACACGCACCTGGCGTGAGTTTAAGCCACCGGGTCCGGGACTTGAACAGTGGTCGACTACGTGGGAGTCCAGCCACATAGCCATTATGCTCACTTCTGGTCCCAGTAACTGTAATTTTTAAAAGCCTTCGACCTGTCATATACAGAATATCACTTAAGACACGTTTGGGGTCTGAAGTTCTCATATAACGCAGTGCATGTTGTCCAAAGGATTTTGAGATTTCAGGTGTCACCCACACCCTGATCCTCTCCACGCAAACCTTCCAGCGCTTCCTACTACCTTCATGTTAGTAACCACAGCCCCGGTCCTTGCTGAGGCTCAGAGGACCCTGCGTGACCAGACCCCAACTATGTGACAGTCCCGCCCCATTTCCTGCCCTCCTCCAATGCCCTGTTCTTCCATACCCTGGCCTCCACATCCTTCCTAACTTCCCCAGGATCCTGGATGTCCCAGCAACACCTCTCCTCTGGCAGATCACAAACACATTCACTTCATTCAGGCCTCCACACAAGTCTGAACCTCCCGACCCCCGTGTCTAAAAGGGCACACTGCCCCCCTTCCCTGCCACTCTCCTTGTCCCCTTACTCTGTGTTTTCTTCTGTGGACTCAGAGCCCATGTGACACCACACAGGCCTTTCTTCCCTGCTAGAATGGCACCTCCTGAAGGCAAGAATCTTGTTCACTGCTCCAGGTGCCTATTGAGAGTTCCTGCTTGGTGGTGCGCTGCTCAAGGGATGGTGGGTCCACATGGAACATGGTGGATTCGGTGCCCAGGTCAACCTAGGATCCTGGCTTGTGGGGAAGGCCGAGGGAGGGAGGATGATGCCATAATGCCCTGTGGAGAATGCTTATTTTCTTCTCTCTCTCACTCTCTGTTTCTCACTCTAATGAAAGAAACAAACATGGTTTTTAAAATAGAGAGAAAAAGAGACTCAGTACAGAGAAGTCACTTCGTTAAGTATTTGTTGGATGAATAAAAGTCTCTTAAACTGCCCACTAAAGATAATACACAAGGCTTTGCCCTGTGCAATAATTATTATGGACAATTTAAAACCCCTGAGCTAAACTGAGGCATAAGAGGAAACTCTTCGCTAGACTTGAGTCCGGCATCCTAACTGCTGTGCCTTTGCTATCCCTAGTGGAGAGAATTCTGAAGTATTCTTGCTTGCAAGAAAGGTTTCCTTCATTCTATTTTGATAGTGAGTGTCTGTCTTTAATATTTATTCACTGGTTTGCTGGCTGTTGCTGTTGTCATGAGGGTTCAGAAGTTAGGAGAGCTCTCTAGAAGTTAGATTTCTTAGTAACCTGCTTCTTTTTAAAAAAATGTTCTTTATTCATTTTTAGGCTGTGTGTGCTTGACAGAGAGACAGAGAGAAGGAAATTGAGAAATCACCCACCCCCCGCCATGGGGGATGGCCACACCGCAATCCCTTGTCCTCCCGTCTCCTCCTGGGATTTTGGGCATGCACACACACATGCCCAGCATGAGTTTCAAGCCTCTGGATCCAGGACTTGAACTGCAGTTGGTGAATTGCAGTCGGCCAGTGTGGGAGTCCAGCACTTTAACCACCACACCACCTACTGACCCCAGTAGCCTGTTTCCCTTTTTTTTTTTTTTTTTAGATTTTTGCTATAGAACACATGTGCTTGCTGGAGAGACAGAGAGAGAAAAAGCAAGAAATCACCCCTGAGGGGGGATGGCCATGCCACAATCCCTTCACCTCCATTCTCCTCTCGGATCTTGGGCACACACGCGCAGGTACCCAGTGTGAGTCTGAAGTTGGTGGGTATGGGATTCAAACCACAGTGGACTACCTACAAGTCCAGCAACGTAACCATTATGCCATCTGCTGGTCCTGCCGTAACCTGCTTCTTAAATATAATGTCCACTCTCATGGTGGAGGCTCATCAGCCAACACACGCTGCCCAGTCTGTGCAAACCGCAGTAAGGTTACCTGTCGTTCCACTGCAATTGTTTTTTTCTTTTGAAGTTTCTTCTTCCCTTCTTTTCTTCTTTGTAAGAGCAAAGCAAAGAGACAGAGAGAAAGAGAGACATTCCCCAAAGGCCCTTCAGACTGCTCTCCACTCCTGCATTCAAGGAGGTCTAGGACACACACCCTGCACCCCGAACCTTGCGACCTTTCAGTTGGGTCAGCCTTGCAGAGCTCTGCGTGCCTGCTTCTCTATCACGTGCCCCTCAGTGCACAGATCTGACAGCCTGTCATTAAAAGGGCTGGAGCTCTATCTTCATTAAACAGAAAAAAATAATAAAACCCAGAAAACAGGGACCAGCAGATGGCATAATGGTTACGTCACTGGACTCCCACATAGTCGACCGTGGTTCTGGATTCAGTGACTTGAAACTCACACAGGGCGCATGTGCATGCATAGCCAAGATCCTGAGAGGAAAATGGAGGAGAAAGGATTGTGGCATGGCCATCCCCCTGGAGGGTGATTTCTTGCTTTCTGTTTCTCTGTCTCTTATGTCTCTAGCAAGCATATGGACCCTATAGAAAAAATCTTTCTTAAAAAAATTATATATAATTTTTTATACACACACATATAAATGCAATTTCATAATTTTTTACACATACACACACACACATACATATAAATGCAATTCATTATTTTACACACACACACACACACACACAAATGCAATTTCACAAGTACGCATGAGTACATTTACATTCAATTGCTGGGCAAGGCCAGGCAAAACAGCCTGAGTTTCTGTCCTCAGAGGATTTCATGACGTAAATACTACAACAACAGCACGTGTGGCAGAACAGGTGTCACAACATGGATGACTGGCAGTGAGCGCTCACAGGCACATGCACGGGAGCGGAGGTCAGTGACGGGGTACCGAAGTCCGAGATCAGACCCACCACGCCAAACCAGGAAAACGCGCTCCTTCTGAAACGGAGCCGAGATGGGCCCTCGGGCTTCTGCGTTTCTTTTTAAGGCCATCAATGAGCATCTCCTCAACGTTATACTTTGGAAAGTGTTTCCTGGTCCGGATGGAAGATTTAGACTAGAGGAAGCTATCGCTGGCTCCCCCAGTCGCAGCCTCACCAATTAAAAAATGCAAATGGTTTCATGTTGGTCATGATTTCAACGTTGAAACAAGCCATTTTTACTTTCTTATTTTTTCTGTTTATTTTAAGTAAATACGTTCTAAGTGACTGTGTGTGAAAAAAAAATTTGTCCTGAGATATCAAGGTAACTGTTTTTAAAAATGAAAAAGCCTGTTCATATCGGCAGTCTTCATTTTCCAGAACCGGGTTTTCTCAGTCCTGTGCAGCATTAGGAGGGAAACCCAATAGAGCAAGAGAATAAACGGGCGAGGACGCCGGGGAAGACGAGGGCTGTCACCCGGACTCGGACGGCCACGTTCTGCGCTCGACGCAAAGCCTCCTTCTTCGTCCCCTTGATTTTGCAAGTCAGTGTTATGAACTGAAACCTAACACACACTGCGCTCCCCCCAATCTCCTTTATCAGTTTTACCTGCTGAGGCTTCCTACAAGGTGGTGTCTGAAGAAAGAGTTGACACTACAAAGCCAGTCTAGACCAGAAGTAAAGGCAGAGGCTCGTATTTGAACCCGTGGGTGGTTTCTGCTGTAGACAGATAATGTTTGCACACAGGATATACAAGCAAAAGCCTAGAAATAAATAAATAAACCCAACAACCCCCAAATCAGGCTTCGGGAACTTTCTCACCACCTGGAAGCAGACTCTTGGAGCTGAGCAATTACATCCATTTCCCATGTGACCTCACTCTTCTTTTCCAGGTTTGGAGGACAGAGGCACGGTTGGGACAAGCACCTGTGTGGCATGTGTGTACACACGTGGGCAGGTCCTCGGGATGGAGGGTGGGAGCAGATCCCTGGGCCTGTGATCACATGACTCACTACCCTTCCCAATTCATGCCTCGGGTTCGAGGGAAGGAAGGGGTGTACTGCAGCAGAGAGGCATGGGCTTCTTAGTCGGAGAGACCCAGGTTCAGAGCCGGCTCATTAATCATTGGCAGGGCGACCCTAGACAGACCCCTTCATTCTACTGAGACTCTCTCACCTGCCTCACGGACATGCTGGCTTTGTTGAGATTCCTTCGTATCGTATTGGTATACATTTTAATGTTTTTAAGAGAGATTTTTTGCTATAAGGCGCATGCACTCGCCAGATAGAGAGACAGAAAGCAGGAAATCACCCCCTGGGAGGGATGGCCATGTTGCAACCCCCCTGTCATTCTCCTCTCGGGATTTTGGGCACGCACACACATGTGCCCGGCGTGAGTTTTAAGCCACTGGATCCAGGACTTGAACAGCAGTCGACTACATGGGAGTCCAGTGACGTAACCATTATAGCATCTGCTGGTCCCTTATTTTGTATTTTTCTGAAGAATTATTTATTGAATTTTATTTGTTTATTCTTCTTCAATTTGACCAGAAAGAGAGGAAAAGAGAGAGAGAATGAGAAGGCAAGCCGCCAGGTCTGGGACTCAAACCATGGTTGACTACATGGGAGTCCAGCACCTTAACCACCATGACACCGACTAGCTCCTCATACTTTACATTTTAAAAGAAATAGCCTAACACCTACCTAGCTCTGTGCTTAGTGCCAAAGGCTCTCACAGAAATGCCAATCATCCTGTCCCAGCACCAGGGATCAAAGTCCAGACTCAGAAATGAACTTTGCAGGCAAGGACGCAGCTGGCCTGACCTGAGTCTCCCAGAGAGCTCCTTCCAGGAGTCCAGCCGTGTGCCTGCACCCGAACCTCTCTGAGCCCCACTTCAGGGATCGTCTGTGAACCGTCCTGACTCAGGGCAGGGAAAGACCACGGGAACAGAGCGCAAAGGCTGAGACCAAGGCCGACTTCGGCCGACCATCATGGGGAGGAGACCATCCCGAAGGAAAAGGCACTAGGCCCTTGAGAGGTTTCCTGTTGCTCACATCAAAGTCAGTCTTTTCTAAGCATTGAACGGGGCGCCTTCTCTTCACAATGAAATCCGAGCGTTTGCCACTTTGGCTGTACAAATTATATAGGATTGAAAATAGCGCGGTTGAAAGAAACGTGGAGTTTGTAATTAAGAGCGCGCGCTTGCTCTCTCTCGCCCCTCCTCAAGACAAACGGGACATGCTAAACTGAAACAGGGTTGCTTAAAAGGTCAGAGGTTGTCACCCCATTGCTATCTTTAGTCCTTCTCTCTGTCTTCCTAACATGCTGAGGATGCTGCTTCTCTGTGTAGAAAGTGTGCTGGGCCCCGTCAGTCACGTCCACAAAGACACGATTTGGATTCCATGGAAAGAAAGTGTGGGGGCCAGCAGGTGGCATGGTGGTTAAGGTGCTGGATTCCCACATGGTCGACTGCTGTTCGAATCCCCGATTTGGTAGCTTGAGAATCATGCTGGGGATATGTGTGTGCGTGCCCAGTATCCCTGGAGAATGGAGAAGGGACTGTGGCACGGCCATTGCCCCAGGGGGTGATTTCTCACTTGCCCTCTCTCTGTCTCTGTGTCTCTCCAGTGAGTGCATGGTACGGGGTGTATTGCTGGTATCCAACAAATATCTATAAATGTAACATATGCAAGGATGAACGCGTATGTGAGGTCCAGACCACTACAGTCCAGAATCGATAAGGACTGAGGAATTCTCTCTCGTGAGAATATAACCTTTCTGGATTTTGCAGGCAGGGTAAGACTGATTCAGCTGGCAACATGTGAAGATTTGGGGGTCCCCATCTCATGTCCCAAGGACGCTGCGTCAGTTTTCTGAGGAAAAGTGAAATCTTTCTTACAATAGCAAAATGGTAGTTTCCAAAAACTCCTCTGTAAATCAAAACCAGAGTACGCCAAGTGACAGAGTCTTCAAATGGAAGGGTAAAACGAGAAGAGCATTGCTGACTCTGCTCCCCCTTGGCTGGTTTAAGACTTTGAAGGTGTCCCTTTCTGTCAAAATGAGGGCACAGAATGTATTTACAGGGGCTGGCCTCGCAGCCTAGGGGTTAAGGAAACCAGATCCCATGTGTTTGACTGTGTAGTGTAAATCTTGACCCCAACGGCATGAAAAACACACTGGGTGCAAGGGCCAGCAGGTGGCCTAGTGGTTAAGGCAGCGGACTCCCACATGATCTACTGTGGTTCGAGTACCAGACCCGGCAACTTGAAACTCATGAGAGAGAAGGGACAGAGAGAAAGATGAAGCACCCTCCCCAGGCTCTCACTCGAGGTCACCCCAGCCTTCCTGGTCAGCAGCCTGGATGCCCACCTGTGCAGGCTGGCAGGGGAACCGAACCTCGGCCTTCCATATGGCTCTGGCACTGCTTGTTACTGCTGTGCCACAGAGACGGCCCAAGAGCTATATTTATTAACATCGAAAGGCATTCACACCATATTGCAATGTGAGAAAAGACGGTTCAGAAAAGTATGTCAAGCGTGATTCCATCGCTGTAAAGCTACATGTATTCATCTGTATCTGCACGTGTACAAGACGTTCTGGAAGAAAACAAGTCAAAAGTGAACAGTGGTGAACATCTACGGACTACGACACCGACGATTTTTACACTCATCGCTTGTAGGATTTCCTTAATACCTCTTCAAGCTACTACCGGGACCATGGGAAGGACTAATGTTTTCTTTTCCTTTTTTTATTAGAATTATCTTATTTAATTTAATTAATTAATTTAATTAATTAGTTAACATTTGAATAGAGAGGGACAGTGAGAGAGGGAAACTGAGAAAGCAAGCCGCCAGGTCTGGGACTCGAACCGTGGTCTGCCATGTGGGAGTCTAGTGAAAGAATTGAAATTTGCTTTATCTCGCAATTCAAGTTCCCAACGTTGTTCTCACTAAGAACAGAATTGCTAGCACCTTTCACAAAAGCCAGCACTTCCTGGAGATCGGTGTCCTGCAGCCTCTCATTACAGAAATGACTTCAGCAGCACTTTCTGATGCACAGGGAGAAAGGGAATCACAAATCCAAAGGGCTAAAGGCTCTGGAAATGGCAAAGAGCTGCACAAGGGCAGCGAAGAAAGTCACTGTGGGTGGGGAGGAGCCAGACCCCCAGACTAGCTCACTTCCTCCACTTCAGGGGAGGTCTCTGTTTTAAAGACCCTTGCTGTTAAGAAACAACCTAGCTAAAAATAACATCAAAATGCACAAGATACACAGCACACCCCACGATGCAAATTATTTATAAGATAATGTAGCAGCGTGACTAGGAATTAGCTTGAATTATAGTCACTCTACAACCCAGATGTATTTGCCATTGACAAAGCAGAGGGATGGGAGGTCCAGTCACCAAGGACTTCACCTTTATTGATCAGAAACGCTGCTTTTCATACAGAGGAAGGAGGGCCAGCCGTGGTCCTGGGGGTGAGGCAGGGAAGTATAAAAGAACAGGAATCCCAGCAGCAGTGTTTTGTTTTGCTTTTAAAAAAAAATGTCTTAAATTTATCTTTATTTATTTATTTGAATTTGACCAGAGAGGGACAGAGTAAGAGAGAGAGAGAGAGAGAGAGAGAAAGTGAGAAAGCAAGCCTTCAGGTCTGGGACTTGAACCGTAATTGGCCACGTGGGACTCCAGTGTCCTTAACCACCACACCATCTGCCAGCCCCTTGAGTTTAAAGGCTGTAGCTATCTCTTTCCTAAACTATTTCACCTTGAAATCTGTTATAAGAAGTAGCTTTAATTAAAAGCCATTTGTTTCTTTTCTTTCTTGCATAGGGCTCATGAACTCTCTGGATAGAGACAGTGAGAAGAAAGTGAGAAATCACCCCCCAGGGGGATGGCCATGCCACAATCCCTTCTCCTTCATTCTCCTCTGGGCTTTTAGGGACACAGGTACACTTGTTCTTTATCCTGATTTTCTTTTATTTGGATAGGTATTTTTGCTATAGGGTGTGTGCACTTGCCAGACAGACAGAGAAGGACAGAGAGATAGAAAGCGAGAAATCACCACTCTGGGGGGATGGCCATGCCCCAATCCCTTCTCCTCCATTCTCCTCTCAGGATCGTGGGCATGCACGCACACATGCCCGGCGTGAGTTTAAGCCACAGGGTCCGGGACTCGAACCACGAGTGGGAGTCTACATGGGAGTCCAGTGACATAGCCATTATGCTAACTGCTGGTCCCTATCCTGATTTTCAAGACACCGGGCCCAGAACCCGAACCATGATTGGCCATGTGAGAGTCAGTGCCTTAACCACTACTCCACCTGCTGGTCCCAAAGAGGAGCCATGTTTTTAATTCTCCCTTCTCTGGACATAAATTCACTGTATTTACTGCAGTTCATTATTTAGGCACATTGCTATTATCATTCTTGTCGATGTTAACTCTACTGCATTAAGGTAAGAGTATGAGAAAGCCAGAGAATAACAGTTAAACAGTCAATTCTAGAATTTATTACCTATTAACAACCCTGTCCAGGTTAGCAGGGAAAGAAGCTGAACTACTGTCTAAAAGAAGACTGGAAGATTCCATTTATTAATATCACTCTTGTTGTTTATGAAACATGCTCTTGGTAAAGACATTCAGCTTCTGCTTCTTTCTAGTGGAAACTGGGTATTTTGAAACTGTGTTTTTACACTAAATGGGGAATTGTAACAGTAATCCGAGGAATAATGGTACCAATAACAATAAAAAACAGAAGGATAATTTGTCTCCTATGAGCCTAAACAGTAACATCACTGAGAACTAAGCAGCGCCTAAGGTAAGCATTTAGTTTAGGACTAGTTATGACTTTTTAAAAGGGGAAATACCATCAAACTGCTATCGCAGCAACTTCTGTTTCCAAGGGCACTCCTGTGGGATTAATTAAGAGTCACTGAAACTCAAAGCCAGTGAGAAACTGGTTCCAGGACGTTGTGGATAGCAAAATCCACAGATGCTCAAGTCTCTTACATAAACTGGTATAGAATTCACATGTAACTTACACACATATTCCCATGTAAATCACCTCTGAATTACTTAAAATGCCTAATGCAATGTACATGCTAAGTGGATAGCTGTTCTACTCTATTATCTACAAGCAAAATGTCTGTACTGTTCAGGACTGACACAATCAGGGACCAGCAGTTAGCGTAATGGCTATGTCGCTGGACTCCCATGTAGTCGACCGTGGTTTGCATCCCGGACCCGGTGGTTTAAAACTCACGCTGGGTGCATGTGCGTGCGTGCCCAAGATCCCGAGAGGAGAATAGAGGAGAAGGGATTGCGGCGTGGACATCTCTCCTGGGGGGTGATTTCTCGCTTTCTATTTCTCTGTCTCTCTCTGTCTGGCGAGCGCACGCGCCCTATAGCAAAAACCTCTCCAAAAAAAAAAAAAAGACTGACACAATCACACAATTTTTTTTTCAACATTTTTAGATCCGTGATTGGCTGAATCTGCAGATGCAGAACCTACAGATATGAAAGGCCAACTATCTGTACTGAGGCACACAGTTATGGACCAACACAACGTGTAGTAACCAAAGGAGTCAAATGTCACTCCCTCGCCAAGGGGATTTCTGCTAATGATGTGCCAAGTGAAAGCATGCATTTATAAAACATCCATGCCTGAGACTGGCAAAGACTGAGACAGCACGCAGCTTTGTCTCAGAGCTACTGGAAAAGGTGCACTGAGTTGTCACCTTAACTTTTGCATAGACAAATAAGAACTTATTTAGATGGATGCTTCTTCTGAATGAATCAAAAAAAAAAAAGGAGATTTGTGACAGAAGACTCTCTGAGAGTTTGATCCACTCACCTGGACTAAATTCCTACACCTAAAAATACAAGAAGTTAGATCATCAGAAGGTTTCTAAAATTTTCCAGAACTGTACAATGTACAGAGTTGGCCCCTGGACACATAAACCTTCTAGAAAGGCAGATTCACTTACAGAGTGGGCACCTGGTGCATATGCCAGGTAAATGAATGAGTAAGTGAGCAATTTATTTAGTTGTCGCTGTGACATGTTATTAGAGCCTGAAAAGCCAACTTATAAATGAAATGAGTCCTGTCTTTAAGGAACTTCTACCAGGAGAAGCAGAATGTAGGTTGGCTACAAGGTCATACCTGCAGTAATAATGCAAGATTATAAATATGGCTCCCTGTGACAGGGAGTGAGCAGGCAGGAACCAGGGAAGGGGGCAATAAAAACATCCGAGACAGGATCCGACGACAGTTCACACCGAGGTCAAGGCTAAGGTCATGTGCACTTGAGGAGAAACCAGCCGAAGGTCTACTGGATACAGCGGGACTGAGCTAGTGCTGCAGACCTCGGGTGAGAGGCTGGAGAGGGTACTTCAGATCACACCACGAGGCAAAAACGTTCCTAGAGTTTCATCATTTCAGAGGCTCAAAGAGGGGGGAGCAGCAGGAAGCATGGTGGCTAAGGCACTAGATTCTCACAAAGTTGACTGCAGTTCAAGTCCCAGACCCGGTGATTTGAAAATCACTCTAGGCGTGTGTGTGTGTGTGTGTGTGTGTGTGTGCATGCACGCACCGAAAAATCCTAAGAGGAGAATGGAGAAGGGACTGTGGCGTGGTTGTCCCCTCGGGGGGGGGGTGATTTCTCACTTTCTGTCTCTCTTGGAGAACGTACACACCCTATGGCAAAAATCTGAAAAAAAAAGAAAGAAGGCTCAAAGAAAGTGGGGTGGTTTCATGCCTTCTTCAAACACCTGTTTCCAGCAAAGACATGAGAAGCATGGCAAAGACTCTAAGGAAGGGGTGTTTGCATACCCCGTGTTCATAGCAGGATTATTCACAACAACCAAAAGGCAGGAGCGGCCCACATGCCCCCTGCAGGATGACAGATGAACGGAACATGGTGTCTTCATACAATGGAATATTATTCCGTCTTAAAGACGGAGGGGATTCTGACACATGCTGCGGTGTGGGTGGACCTTGAGGATACGACGCTGTCAAACAGGCCAGCCACAAAAGGACAGATGCTGTAGAGTTCCACTCACAGGAGGGACTTGGAGGATTTGGAGTCATGGAGACAGAAGGAGAATGGCGGCTGCAGGGCTGGGTGGGGGTTACTGTCTTACGGGTCTAGATTCAGTGTGCACGCAGAAAAGCGGTCTGGAGACGGCGAGTGGTAGGTGATGCACCATCCCAACACACGGGCGCCACTCACAGCCCACTTACCAGTGGTTAAGATGGTACATTTCATGCTCTACATATTGTACCACAATAAAACAAAAACGCAAAAAAAGAAAGTTGGTGAACAATACCATAGCTCTGAGTCTAGATGCAAAGTGACTTGGTTACTAAGACTGAGGTTTTTTTACGGAAATTACTGGCTAGAATCAGAAAGGGACTATGTATTCATAGGGTTGGCAGCTGCTCATTCTCTCGTATTGTTTTTTTTTTTTTTTTTTTTTTTTTAAAGACATTCAAAAGATCTCCCCCAGGATTAGCTGAAATTCCACCATTAGACAAATCCAGGACCAAGGACCAACAGATGGCGTAATGGTTACACTACTAGACCCTCGCATATAGTCCACTGCGGTTTGAGGCCTGGACCCGACAGATTAAAACTCAAGCTGGGCACTTGTGCGTGTGTGCCCAAAATCCCAAGAGGAGAACGGAGAAAGAGGGATTGTGGCATGGCCATCCCCTTTGGGAGGTGATTTCTCACTTTCTGTCTCCCTGTCTCTCTGTCTCTCTCAACAAGCACATGCACCATATAGCATAAATCTCTCTCTCTAAAAAAAGATCAAGTATCAACCCCTGCAGGGCAGGGGTTAGGTGTTGTGCATAGGTTAGCGTCCAGGCCCTGGTGGTTTGAAAAACACACTGAACATGGGGGTATGCATGCCCCCATCTCAACAGGTTGGAGAAGCAGATGAGAAGGGACTGTGGCATGATCATGCCCCAGGGAGAATATTCTCTCACTCTCTCTCTCTCTGGTGAGTGCATGTACCCTCTGGCAAAATAAATAAATAAATAAATCCAATGCTTCCATTCTCTAGTGCTTGCGAAATGAAGTTTTCCAGGCACGGCCCCTATCAGCGTCCTGTGAGTATCATTATAAGACTTTTTACCTCCACGAGTCAACCAAGGTACAGGGAGTACAGTGAGGTAGGGGTGAAGGGAACTGTTCAGCCAGAAAGGAGAAGGAGGAGAACAGCCAGGACCCACGGCAGCAGGCTGGGTCTGCTCTGAAGCCCTGCCCCTCTCGGGGACCTTTGCCACAGGTCTGCACCACGCTCTGCTCCGGTTCCTCACTCTCAGCCCTCCCTGCTGTCTCAAAGCCGCCTAGCAATTTGAAAAACGGTACAACTCAGACTTAGATGGGTTTATCAGAAGGGGAACACGATTTCCACGAAATCCTTTCCAGCCGTGGCGACATAATTTCATCACAAACACTGATTTTGAGTTTTCAGTTTCATACACTGAAATACGGTTAGGTCATTTGAGGCTGAGATGGAGTGAACAGAGAAAGAGGCCACCAGGCTGGCATTTCTGAGTTAGGCTTCAAGCCCCTGGACATGTGTGTGAGCAACAGATAAGACAGAAAGAAGGGGTCAGAGGACCCGACTGTCCAGAGAAGTGAAAATAAGAGCCCAGATCCCTGACCTTACACCACAGCACAGAATGAGACTAGAGGCCAGTGAATGCACAGCTGCTAGGCTGGGGCTGGGCCCTCTCTGCAGCTGGGCAGCCTTCTAGGGAGCGTTGCAGGTGTGTGTGATCACCTGCATATGTGTGTGCACACGTGTACATGGCGAGGGGAGGGGGACTCTACTGCTACTGTGACATCCAGAGAATCCGCCTACATGCAGAGTGGGAGAGCATCAGGCATTCTCACTGGGGTAGCCTCTCTTCCTTTTTCTTTCTTCTTCTTCTTTTTTTTTTTTTTTTTTTTTAGGTTTTGGCTATAAAGTGTGTGCACTTGCCAGAGAGACAGAGGGAAATCACCCCCAAGAGGGATGGTCACACCACAATCCCTACTCCTCCATTTTCTTCCTGGGACTTTGGGCACTGAGGCACACATGCCTGGCATGATTCTCAAGCCACTGGGTTCAAGACTCTAACCACAGTCGACCAAGGGGGAGTCCAGTGCCTTAGCCACCATGCCACCTGCGAACTATCTTTCTGTTCAAGACACGCAAAGTACTTCCCAGCCTCACCTCATCAAGCTCCACCCCACCTGCCAACCTTAGATCCCAACGCTGGCCCCGTATATTAACCAAGCGTGGTTCGGCGCACCTTCCACACTTTCAGACTTACCCAGTACCGTTTCTAAAAGAGTAAGTAATGGGGGTTAGTTGGATCACAGTGTTGACGTTCACAGAGCACAATGTCCACTGTGGCTTCATGTCACGATGATGCGTAAGGTGACACAGAGACAACAGGAGAGGAAGAAAGAAGCCACAACACTCGGGGACATGTCAGACACAGACACGTGGCAGAAAACGCTCGCCTGCCCCTTCACCCGCTTCCAAACCAAGATGCTAGCTCCTCTGCCATACTCCTTCCACTCTAGGACAGACGGGAGGACAGATGCATTATTTTGATTTGTTCTTCATGTGAAATTTCAGGGAAGGTCATGTGTTTATATGGAAAATTGACACAAAGGAAAGCCACGGAGTTGGGCGCTTCTCCGATCACCTCAGACAGGAAGCTCGGGCCGTCCTCTGCTCCATGTTCCATGCTCTTTTCTGGAAGCCGGGACAGAGCCACACAGTGA
This sequence comes from Tupaia tana, assembly GCA_026018925.1. NCBI lineage: Eukaryota > Metazoa > Chordata > Mammalia > Scandentia > Tupaiidae > Tupaia > Tupaia tana. Next base: position 19,674,187 of record JAKSZU010000024.1, on the reverse strand, counting down.
ACCGTGCATCCCCTTACGTGGAATGCAGCGAGGCGGTGTGTGTGTAGCGGTCTGCTATTCAAGCACACAAGGAGAATCAGGAATTCCACTGCACACAAGTACGAAGCTCGCCAAATTTGGGCACTTTACATTGGAAAGTCCCCTCCACGCTGTTTCCTTATCAGCCCTCTGCATAATTGTTTAACTGAGATGCTGATAAAAAATGTCTGAAATGCTTGACATGTTTCTCAGCAGCACTGACCAGCAGCCCTGACCATTGCCTGGGGGTTCTGAACCCTCTCCCACCTTTGAAAATGCATCCCATCCAGTTAGCAGTGCCAGGAGACAGCATATGGGTCCGGTCGCAGAAGGGCTGTTGCCTGCTCTGCATGGGCGGGGCCGAACCCCAGCTGAGTTTAATGCTGACAGAGGGCTCCGATCAGGGAGCACAGATAGGTAGAGCTATCTATCTGGTCAAGTGTTCCACTCACGGAGAGCTGCTTTCTATAAAGGAATGTTCAAACCCTTTAAGTGGGCTAAGGTTTTGACAGGCTTGCTTGACCTGAAAGATTACGTTCTGGATCTTCGGTTTTCCTTGTCTTCCTCTATCCCCTCTAGTCCCATTTATCCCCAGTTACATGGTAGGGTGGGTGTTCCCAAAGGCAAGGAGGGTGGGGAATCCAAAGCCATCTCCAGCCACCTGCGCCACTCTGTCTAGACTTTTCTGGATTTTCTCTGTCTTAATGAGAAGGTTAGAAAGAAAATAGGGCAAATTATTATCTGTTCAATGCACACCTTAGATGTCCCCCTTTTCATCTATGAAAAAACAGCACTCTTGACATTTGAGTTATAACTCCAAGGGCTGAAAAGCACCCGAAATCCTACAGTTTCGGTGACAACAAACTGGCACCCAACCGTCCCAGTGAAAACCACAAGTTCTCACTCTCGGTAACTTGACTTCAGTGAAATGAAACAGTCATTTCTATTTTAGGGTTTTTAAAGAGTCATCCTTAAAAGCACACAGTTGAAAGGTCAGATCTTGACATTAACAGGTAAGCACTGTCCCAACCAAGATCAGAGAAGCACCTGCAGAGAGCCTCAGGGCCCTGCAGCACGGCACCTACGTCGAGGCCACAGGAAGAACACGCTGGAAGGAGAGTCTGGCTGGGAGACACTGCGATTCTCCACACAGGAGAAGCCGCATTCACGGGCAGTCTGAATCAGCCCTCTGCACGTTTTCTTTTCCTTTTTAAGACTTTTGCTATAGGGCACATGCACTCACCAGAGAGACAGAAAACGAGAAATCACCCTCTGGGGCAATGGCCACACTGCAATCCCTTCTCCTCCGTTCTCCTCCTGGGATCTTGGCCACCCACAGATGGCCGCTGGCGTGAGTTTCATGCCACTGGGTCTGGAACTTGAACTGCAGTTGGCCATGTGGGAGTCCAGTACCTTAACCACTATACCATCTGCTGCCCCCCTCTCCCCCCAACACACAGGTTTTTCTTAGCACCCACAGGACACACGCGTCTGGCAGGATCCCAAAGCGCTGGTCAAATGCCTCACGTGAAAGCTTCTTCCACCAGTGGCCCTGACCCGAGCCTCTGTCTGTCCTACTACACCTCCAAGGGCCTTCTCACTCCCAGCCTTCTTGTTTCAGAAGTGTACACCTGGGACCAGCAGTTAGCGTAAAGGCTAAGTCACTGGACTCCCACGTAGTCGACTGCAGTTTGAGTCCTGGACCTGGCAGCTTAAACTCACGCCAGGAGCATGTGCGTGCCCAAGATCCTGAGAGGACAATGGAGGAAAAGGGATTGTGACATGACCATCTCTCCTCGGGGGTGATTTCTCACTTTCTGTCTCTGTCTTTCTGGTGAGCACATGCCCTATAGCAAAAACCTCTCCAAAAAAAAAAAAAAAAAAAAAGAAGTGCACACCTAATTCAAATGACTCCTCAGCTGTAGAACTTCCATCTTCTCCTGGGACATCTCTTTGGTAACTTCCCTGAATTATTTAGGTTAATAAATGCTGCCAGGGTTTTGCCATTTAGCCATGTTTCTGAATATCTTATTGGTCAAGTCAACATCCTGATGACAATCTGTCAACGCCTTTTCTCCTGCCTTCCTGATAGACTCTGAACTCATCAGCACAGCTCCTGGGAGACCCATCTCCCTCCCTGGGCACTTCTTCCACGCTCCACCTTAGCCATTCTGAACAACTTGCAGGTCTCCAACATGCCATGTTCTCTCTGACCGCTGAGCTTTGCATTGGTCCCCTATGTCATCAGAGATGCAGTCTCTCCAACCCCTAAACCGGACTAGGTCATTTGCTTTGGCCAAAGAGAAATTAGCAAATGTCTTGCAAGCAGAGGTTGAGAAGTCCTTGTGCCCCAGAGGGTGTCCTCCCTTGCTGGGGGACCCTGGACTGCACTACGAAGAAGCTCAGACTAGCCTCTCGGAAGATGAGAGACCACATGGAGCAGAGACAAGCTGTCCTGGCTGAAGCTCTCCCTTCCCTCAGGGCAAACACTCGAGGGAGTGAAGTCATCCTACACTCACGCCCCAGTCAAGAGGGCCAGTCTGCAACAGCCTGGGTGACCTACAGACTCATGAAAAATAGTATCTGTAGTTTTAAGCCAAGAAACACATGTCGGGACGGCTTGTTATTTGGCATAGGCTAAACGATACGACCACTTTGTTTTCTGATTAATATGGGCTCATTCTTCAGGACAGAGGATGAAGGTTTCTCTGGCAGCCTGGGTACCCCCAGGAGAACACTAGCCACACCTGAGAGTCGATTTCCTCATCTCCTCTCAGTGAGGGGAAGCTCTTTTGGCTCTGTGGCTGCCTGCCTGGCAGGACACATGCAGTAAATAAGAAGGGACTTAAAGTGCACAGAGAAGGGAATTCAAGTCCAACTTCATGTTGGCACAAAACGTTTTTCAAATTCGCACAGTTTGTTTTTTATAATATGTATGTCCTTTTTTAAAAAGAATTATTTTATTTCATTGTGTTCATTGTCTTTTATTTTTAAAAGTTGACCAGAGAGACAGGGCAAGTGAGAAAGCAAGCTGTCAGGTCTGGGACTCAAACCACAGTCAGCCACATGGGAGTCTAGTCACCTTAACCATCACACCACCTGCCAGTCCCCATAATATGTATGTTCTACCAGCTTTTCTGCTGAAAGAACATACAGGAATGTGGACTGTACCTCAGGCTTCCTTCTCTCCTCAGGGTGAGACAATCAGATTAGACACGTGGTACCCATCACCATGCACACGTGGTAACTACATCGAAACAGATTTTAATGTTTTTCTTTTTTAGAGTTCATACCTACAGCCTTTGGGAATCCCCCTACTCTTTTTTAGAGGTGACACTGTCATTATCTTCCCAAGTCACTGTGGCTTTCAGTTTCACTAATACTCAAAAATTCACCTAAAATTCCAAGAGCCCTCAGCAGGGGCACATGGGCCATTCTGATCAATGCTGTCACGTTCACGGTAGTAATTATTCTACTCTATACCAGCCGAAGTAGCTCTTCACGACACGTAACGGAATGCACTGTCAATGCAATGACAGTCTCCACCACAGAGGAGATGTCTCTGCAACAGGATCTACTAGCAAGCTGTAATGGATTCACCAGTTTCTTTCAGCAACCCATCATGATAAATCGTGCTGTGTCAAATGGCATCCTGGCTACCACAGTGACTCGGTAGCAGTCACTGAGCCTAAAACACATTTTCTCTGAGGGCCAGCAGGTGGCATGGTGTTTAAGGCGCCGGACTCCCATGCAGTCGACCACAGTTCGAGTCTGGACTTGGTGGTCTGAGATTCACACAGCGTGTGTGTGCATGCATACTCAAAATCCCAGGAGGAGAAGAATGAAGGGGAAGGGACTGTGGCATGGCCATTCCCGGGGCAGGGATTTCTCACTTTCCCTTTCACTGTCTCTCTCCAGTGAGCACATGCACCCCATGGCAAAAACCTATAAAGGGTTTTTGTTTTGTTTTTGTCATGGTTTTATCTCATTTCATTCTCTCAACTACACCTCCTAGTAGGTACAGTCAACTCTATTTCACAGATGAGGTAAACGAGGCTCAGAGAAGTTGAACAAGTTCTCCAGGGACACACAGATAATAAGTGGCAGGTCTGGGATTTGAACCTAGATATGATTCCAAAAGTCTTCTCTTTAGACTAATATGTTTAAATCTGCTCCTGCTGAGTGACAGCAATTACGATGTTCCTTTGGAAGACAAGGAAACAGAAGCACCAAGATAAGAAGGCAAGATTGTCTCTAAGATGGTCTCTTAGAGACAGGAATGCAGAGAACCGAAGGGCCCATTCTTGGCCCGATGCCCGTGCTAGTAGGCCAGACCCAAGGCATCCCCTCTTCTGCTCGGTCACTCAGACCTCGTTTCACACCCGCCCTGGGTTCAACAGTGACGATTTCCTGAAGCAGAGGCGACAGGCTTTCTGTTCCACATGCCCTCCCAAAGGCCATCCACCGGACGGGTTATGAAAAACACCAAGGTCATAAAACCCCACTGGCTATCAGCTGCCTCCAAATCTCTTCCCCCAGAGCCGCCATGAAACCTAGAAGGATTTTCATCTTCTCCCTTTAATCCCATCCATGTTAGCTGCATCCCTTATTCACAGCCACAGGAGAGAGCTGCCTTGCGTAACCTCCAGGCTATGAAGAAGGAAGACTATTTGCCACCAAGCATTGAACTACGAGTCACAGAATGATCTTTGTGAAAACAAAAGTAAACACAAATTAGACGTCTCTACAATATCCAGCTGCATCTAATAGGAAATTCTTGTTCCAGAACATGCTGTGTCTTCTATCATTTAAACCATTTGAACAATTGCAAATAATGGGCACACCGTATACTAACGAACGAAAGCGATTGACTTTCTTGCTTAAGAACATCTTGAAAACACAGAATGCTCCAAAAGTAGATGCAACTACCTTTGGAGGTTCCCCCTGCCTCCCCCCAAAATTGTTTTCTCCTTATCCCAGTGCCAGCTCATCACCCCACATGGACGAGGAAAGGTGCATTTGCTGGGTCTATGAAGGGAATGCGGGGCTGGATCCCAACCCACTTTCTCACGATGAGCGCACAGGGACATACAGTGACCTCCGCCTAAGTACAGCCATTCACTGGAGAAGAAAGAGATCCCTGGGACAACTCTCTCTCAGTAACAAAGGGAGCGGCAATGACACAGCCTCTCCTGCATCGAAGCATGGTGAGGTGGCACAGTGGTGAGGTGGCACTCTGGGATGCCAAGGCCACATGGGAAGGCCCCAGGTCCACAGCCAGGGCCTTCTGTACACTTCAGGGGCACACACGCACATACCCCAGATCTGGGCCATCCGAGGCTGGCGTAGGGTCATGGCCTGAGACCCTGTTGGGGGAGAGGTACCTCTTTATCTCACTTTCTTTCTGTCTCTCTCTGTGCCTTCTCCTGGAAGAAAGAAATGAAGAAACTTTTTATTTTTGAAAGACTTTTGCTTAGGGCACATGCACTCGCAGGAGAGACAGTGAGAGATAGAGAGACAGAGAGCAAGAAATTTACCCCTGGGGGGAATGGGCACGCCGCAATCCCTTTTCCTCCATTCTCCTCTTGGGATTTTGGGCATGCATGCACATGCACCCAGTGTGAGTTTAAGCTACTGGGTTCGGGAATGAATTTTTTTTATTTTTTTTATTTTATTTTATTTTTTTAATTTTATTTTTGGAGAGGTTTTTTTTTTTTTTCGCTATAGGGCGCGTGCGCTCGCCAGACAGACAGAGAGAGACATAGAGACAGAAAGCGAGAAATCACCCCCCAGGGGGGATGGTCACGCCGCAATCCCTTCTCCTCCATTCTCCTCTCGGGATCTTGGGCACGTACGCACACGCGCCCGGCGTGAGTTGTAAGCCACCGGGTCCGAGACGCGAACCGCGGTCGACTACGTGGGAGTCCAGCGACATAGCCATTACGCTAACTGCTGGTTCCCGGGAATGAATTTTAAAACGTGATGCATACCTCTCAACATTTGTAGATCTCAAAGCTCTAGAGACATCCGTCTCATCGGGGTCCCTTGTTCCTTTTTCTCCTTGCAAAGACCGTCTTTGGTCTTTCTATGGACAGTGCCTTGAGCTCTCCAGACCAGCACGAACAGAAGCATTCCCCGGAGGGCATGGCCACCAAGTACCGCCTACGTACTCCATGAGGAAGGAAGGGGAAGGGCTGGACTGCCCAGCTGTGGGCCTCATCTAGGCAAGGTCTACCAGGTCAGGGTCTCCCAGACATGTTCCTTAGGGTTTTTATGCACCTTTGGATCCGTCTCAGAAGATGGCAGACCAGATGGACGTGGCATACCGGGGGGAGGACGGTGGCACAGGACAGCACAGGCGAGCAGCATTCTCCTCCATCGCGAACTGCCCGAGCCACGGAGAAAGCTCGAGTTACACCGGGCTGCACTCTGGCCAGGAAAGGAGCCTGGGGCTTCCCTTCATCCTCCCTCTCCTGACCCTCGGTTGCAATCCACAGTTACTCATGTCCCCAACTCTGAATGCCCGTGTGATACTCGGCCAGGACATGAGCCCAGTTCACACGATAAACTGATGCCATTAGCGTTCTGAGATCGTGATGACCCCAGCTGTCCCCACGTCCTGCCTGCACTCTCCATCAGTCACCTTGTTACGCTCCATGGGATGTGGTCTGCAGCTCAAAGCCAGGTGGCCCACAATCCTTAGTAAGTGACACTCCCGGCACACTTAGTAAGTGACATCCTCCTCCTGGCGGTCTGCCCAGATGAAGGAAATGGAAAATCCTCTGGAGCAAGGTGACTGTCAGCACCTTCCTGACCCCCTCGAGGCCACCCTCCTTCAACCTTCCTCCCTCCCTGTCTTTAGGGATGTGCCAGCAGCAGGTTGCCAGGACAACTGGCGTCACGGCTAAGACACAGAAACCGATCTCCAGCAGAGCCGAGACCTTGGATTGCACACTCCAGCAGCTAATTTGCCCCCTAAAGAGAGCGACAGAGTGACGTCACCCAGTGGGTGGTTCTCACCCGACACACAACTCTTTCATCTACACTTGCATGATGATGTTGTGGTGACAGAGGAGGGGCAAGGGATTAGCTCCAGACGGAGTGGTGACTGTGCTCTGAATTGTGGGTCGTGCAGAAGCTGTGACCAACGGGCACTTGCACGTCGCATTTCATCTCCAGTGCGGGGGGGGGGGGGAGGGGGAGGGAGGTTGTTCTTGATCAGAAAAGAAGAGCCAGAAACAGAGCAAGTGAAGCTACTGAAGAAAAGAGAAACACGCCGTGGGGACAAGCAGTAGCTGTCCCCTTTCTGAACTACAGCACCCTGCTCTGTCACCACCCTTCTTGGACAAAGAGGGAAAGGCACAGGAGACTGGAAAACAGGCTCGCAGGTGGAAGAAGAGAAGCATCTGTGAGTCCAGTTTTCTTTGCTCTGGGGTGAGCTGTTCAGTGCTCGTCACGGGCAACCTCTGGGAGCTGCAGGCAGCTAAGACTGCCCTGGAGAGATGACTCTTTCTGGGTTCTGTGTCAGCTGCAAAGCCCAGAGAAGGAAAAACGAAAACGAAATGAGCCACCTAAGGGAAACTTCAGAAAATGACTTTGGCAAGAGCGTTTCCATTTCTAGGTATCCCCGATGTCGGTGATGATGGCTGACATGGGGACCAGAATTGGGGGACGCACAGCTCAGGGGGTCCAGCAGTGAATACCGCCAGCACGCAGCACAAGTGGCACCCCAGGGTTGGGCAGGAGCCAGCTGGGGGTCCTTGCATATAAAGGTACCAAGGAAGATGTTGGATTTAGAAGCAAAAGGAGCAGCTAAGACTCCCAAGAGCATGATGACAAGAACTTGCCTGCGATTTTGTGGGAGACTGGCGACGTGAAGGAGTGCAGTCAGGACTGAAGAAGAGGGGGTCACTTCCCCCCCATGTAGCTCATAGGAAGGCCTCCCACCCCTGACCCCCATCTACTTCAGACTTTTCCTTGAAGATCATGTTAGAGAATTTGGTATCACAGATGGCAAGTGTAAGACATACAAACTGACAATGCACTGGGAAACACCCCAGTCGCTCTTAGGAGCCCATAACGCTTTCGCTCTGCAGACCACACACTCTGCTGTATTTCTCCAGACTCATCGAGACAGCAGAGTGCAGTTTAAATGGGCACCGAAGTCCATTCCAGCTGCCTCGCTTCTAGGAATCCTATGGCTCCTGCACTCGGGGCAGCAGTTCTGAAAAGGAGGTTGGTACATACAAAATTCAAGACACCTGTCCTCCAAAGAGAGGTGCATGATGCCCCCCAAGAAAGCAGGCATGCACCCTGAATATGCACACCCAGAGACGGCAGACAGGTTTGACGTGGACCCAGCTGTGCCCAGAACGAAGCGCAGCTCAGACCACGGTGGGTTTCCAGGTAGATGTGGCACTGCGGGCTCGCCCCACTTTGGGACTAAACGTGAACATAAATGGTAATGAAATGACGTGATGGTCAGAGATGAAAGCAGCCCCGTTCGCAGAACCCCGGGGCTGGCTGCTCACACAACCTGCAAAGGAAACCGCTCACCTGGAAACAGAGGAAACACTCACTGGGTGGGATCTTTAAAATATATCAGAAAATCCCCAACTATTGATAGCTCTAGAAAACGTTTTTTCTTTCTTTTTAACGAAATGCTTCCTCCTCACATTTCCTCACACACTGTACAGATGTTGCATATCTACTTCTAAGGAAAAGAAGAAATGCCATCCCTGTCCCCTGAACTGCAGTTCTCATCGGAACGCTATGTGTCCTTTTCCCTGATGGCATAGGGTCTTATCCTGTGACCCCAGGGACACACTCCTCTTCCCACAGACACTCACTCACTCTATTTACTGAGTACCCACGACAGGCCAAGCAACATGTTAGGAGCTGTGGATTCACCAGGGAATAACTAAATAAGAAGAACAGCCCTGGAATCACCAGATGGCGTCACGGTTACATCATTGGACTTCCACATAGTCAACCACAGTTCGAGTCCCAGATCTGGCAGCTTAAAACTCACACCAGGTGCCTGTGCATGCGTGCCCAAGATCCCAAGAGGAAAATGGAGAAGGGACCACAGCATGGCCATCTCCCCAGAGGTGATTTCTTGCTTTCTGTCTTCTGTCTCTCTAGTGAGCACATATACCCTGGAGCAAAAATCTCTCTTACAAACGAACAAATAGAAACCCAGCAACAACCAAAAAAAGCAGCCCTGCCTTCACTGAGCTTGCAGCCCAGCCAAGGTGACTGATGGCCAGCGAGTAAACCTAGAATGTGAAACTGCCTAAAAGAAAAATCCGGAAGGATAGGAGACCAAGAGGGCTGGGGTGGAAATGATGTCCTTTTCTCCATGTCAGGAAAGGCTTCTGATGAGTCCTGTGACATGTCCACTGGAGGAAGCAGAGGGCTCGGGCAAGAAGCAGAACACCTCCGTACTAAATTCTAAACTGCGTCGGGGACGCAGGTTTGAGGAGAGTCAAGTTCAAAAGCAGGTCCTCTGTGATTTTCCAAACGATGAGTGGGACCCTACATTTAAATGACTATGACGACGTTCTTAGGAACCTCTCACATGGGTACTTCTGAACTGTGAAACGGTGCCCAGGAGGGCCCTGTGGAGCCCCACTGTAGGGACGACACCACTCTCTCTATTTTCAATCACAAGACGGTGCTCAGTGTTTTCAAAGCTGTAAGTGAGGCGATGCCAAACTGCGACTTTGAGGAGGAAAAGTGGGTAAAGTGAGGGGCCAGCCTGCCGAATCCCAGGCTGACCCTCTATGCGATGCTACACACTTAGAGCCAAGATTCCCGCAGGATGTCTTCTGACTTGACGTTCTCAGGAGATGGGCCTCGGGGGGGTGGAGGGCCCAAGGTCACACAGCTGACGGTGGCACCGTGCCCCAAAGCCAGCTCTCCAGAGTCCTCCTTCAGTTCTCACTGCCACTCCCTTCTCGCACAAGAGACTACACCTTAGGTCCAGTGGGAGGCACCTTTGGGGCAAAGATCATCTGTTACAAAGATGGCGGCCAATAGGCCATTCATGGGACATGCAGACGAGTCGAGGCTGTGAGTCATGAGTGTGTGGGGCAGTCTGGAGTCTAGTGGGATGGGAACCCTCCTTCCCAAGTCTGCCGTGCCGGTTACTCCCGCAGTCACACACCCACGCCCAGGCCCTGTCTAGGTGCAAACACCCCGTCTCGGAAAACCACCTGCCCCCTCTACTGTCATCCCCTGTGCCTCCACAGTGGAGATCTTGGGGCCCACAGGCACTAAGTGTGGGCGAAACACAAACTTGGTGTTGTATTATAAAAATACACCAAGAGTCCGAAAGTTACTAATATCAAAATTTACCAAGAAAACGGAGAATCCCCTCCTCTCTTGAGCAAACGCAGTTTGAAAAGAAGGTCCTCAGTGTGCTGATGGAGTTGACCAGGATTTAGGGTTTTCTTCCTCTCACAACACACTCTATTTACGGGGGGTTTTCAAACTTAAGTCTTCCATGTGGTATCTTCAAGTCAACGCTTCAGAACCTCTTTGAAAACCTCACCTGATGTCTAAGATTTGACCCAGTGTCACATGAGCAGTTCAAAGCAACAGTTAACATTAAAACAAACAAACAAGCCCCCCCCAAAAAAACTCCAAAACACACCAACAGATTTGAAACAAAAACTACCTTAATTACAGTCATTACACTGCTCATTTAAATTGAACCTGGAACCTAAAGCACTTTTCTGTAAGATAATTGGTTTTTACAATAAAAATAATTTTTAAAATATCATCAGAATGGCATTCTAACGATGATCTGAATGGGAAAACAATTTCCAGTGAAACACACTGGTACTGCAATGCCCAAATCGATCAGGGCCTCATACTATTCCTTGAAGGTGGCAGAAACTTTCACAATAAGAGTGATTTTTAAATGTGACTCTGAGTGCCTTATGCCATGCTCCATGCCCCTTACAGGGGCCCCAAACAAGAAGTTGACTGCCCAGCAAACAGCTGGCTCCGAGTGACATAAGGGCTTACAAAATGCTGCTTCACAGGGGCGAGTGACTTGCCCAAGGTTATGAATTCACTTGACCTTGATGGTAAGACCTGGAGTGGAAATCAGGTCGCTCTATCGATTGCAGCAGCATGTACTCTCCCTCAGAACCACGCGATCGTCTGTAAAAGTGGAAATACCTAAAAACACCTGCACCCCTCAGTGTCTGCCGACTGTGGGGCACTAGGGAGGTCTAAACGGAATAAGTTTATTTTAACATGACCAACCCAGTCTGAAGAAATACATATACATAGGTGTATTTTAATGTAAATATTTAGAAACCCATGAAATTAAAAAAAATTCAGTGGAATTTTCTCTTCTTAGTGTTAATTGTTTTTCTCTCTGAGAGTTTATGTAGCATCTTGTTCTTTACAAGTCTTGTAGGGAACTAGAAAAGAATAAGTAATCAACACCTGGAAAAGTTTTCTTACAAGAATGAAGAAGTTGGAATTTTTCTGATAATTGTTAAGCTTAAAACTTACAATATATTTATATGTGTGTATAATATATATTACACATTTTGACTGTGACCTGTCACATGAGGTCAGGTGTGGAATATTCCACTTGTGGCATCATGTCTCACTCCAGGGTTTCAGATTTTGGAGCTTTTCAGATTCTGGATTAGGGATGCTCAATCTGTACTGAAACTTCTCATGAAAAGTGGCCATCAGCCAACACGCAAGAATTACTTTACTAATATAATATCAAACCTGATTAAAAAAAATAAAGAAAACATCCAATTCTGAATAAGAAAAGCATTTAAAAAAAACCCAAGTTTATACTGCAAACTTTAAGATTTTAAAGCCAAGGGCAAAAAGTGCCATTCTAATAAAAAATGTTACGTACGTAAGAACAACTGCTGGATAGAAATTCTGTTTGCTGATCCTCAGCCTGAAGAATATCACCCTCCCTGACAAACCAAAGAGAACTGCCACTGCCCCATGGAAATGCTGCTCTAAACCTGATCCGACTTGAACGCACCAACTGCAAGGGCGTTTCTACAATGAAAGAATCACTGTCTCCCACTCTGCTCTCCCAGCAGCCGAGGGACAGGCAAGCTCACGGCAAATACAAACAGAACCTGTTCCACTAAAAAAAGAAATGAATTGGATGATCATCTATAGCTAATGCGATACCCCTTCATCACCCTGGCTCAGATACATGCAACGATTCCGAATCCTCACAAGGCAAGCCAGTGCAGGCGCCGCGCTCGGTGGTTAACTTACAACATTCACTGCGCACTGCTCACGTGGTCTCCGCCTGTTCTTCACGGTGGAATCTCCCACGGGCGCTGGAGGGCTCTGGGCTTGGGTGTGTTTTCCTTTCACAGAGAAGTGAGAAATACCTAGCAAGGGAACAGAAGAAAAAGCAAAAGGTAAATACATGTCTCAGCACATCACTTGTTAGCTCAACACATGAAGTCTCTTGATCAATTAGACTAATTGATAATTCACCAAAGACCATTTTCCGGTACCTTTTTCTCAAAAAAGGAATTTGACGTGCTTGCCCTCATCCCAGGGGACATAGCAGGACGTGGCTACCTCCCCACCAAACCATAAAGTTGAAGCCAGCTTAGATGTCAAATGCAATCCCAGCTGAATTGCAACTTGCAACACAGCCTCAAAACAAGCCACTTGATTTTACTCGCTGCCAACCGGAGCGGGGATGGTCACCTTTTACCATTTTTATACCTCACTGGGTTGCAGGGAAGATCAATAAGATCACTTTTGCAGAGCACTCACAGTCCCTGAGAAGAAAGGGACTATGTAAACACAAAGATATTAGGTGGTCAGGGCTCTGCTCCTGCACCTTGGGCCAGAATAGAAAAGCCAGTCTGGGCCCGGCACCAGCAATCCCGGTCCCTGGAGCACCCCAGCACCCAAACCTCTACATGACCTGCTCCTATGCCAGGGTCAAAGGGAGAAGAGGAGCAAGAATGGAGACATCTGATCTCCTGGAGAAAGAAGCGAAGGTCGGGCAAAGGAAGCTAAGAGAAAGAGGGGTGTAGGGGGCTGTGCAGGACGCTGTTACGGCGAGCACGCCGCCCAGCTCCTGCGGAGGGCTGGTTCGCAGCATTTTGCGCACGGAGTGTTTGTGGGCTGTGAAATTTTCCACTTGGCTGTCTGCCATTTCCGCCCACCGAGGATAACACTCGCACACACACAAGTGGCACATCGAGGCCCTGCTGGAAGAGGATCGGACAGGGCTTGTTGGTTTGTTTTTTGCTTTTAATGAAAAGACCTATTCATATCCTAATCATTAATATTTTCCATGCTTGGATTTCTTGATTCCTCCCTCACTTCTGCCCGCCATCATTTAAGGCAGACCCAGGAACGGCTTCTCTGGGGCCAATACTATCACGTTATTTGGACTCATGCGCTCTTGAGACAGAGACTTGAGGCCCAGGGACAGATGCTGGTGGCTTTGGGAAGGATGAGAACACAGAATATAAGTGCCACACCAGAATCTTGTCGTAAATCATCCCCAAGTGTCAAGTTGCACGTCTCCTTGAAGTCACCAGCACACATTCAATGGAGGTGAAAGGAGCAGCGTCAGCAGCGTGGGGGGTGCCTAACTTTCCAAGGGAAAAGAATGGTCCCATATCACAAAAGAAGGCAAGAATGAATAAAACCAAATCTTAGATTTGGAATGGGAAAAACACTGACAAGTATACTTCAAAATACAGAACTAAACAAATAGAGAGAAAAATGAGGATGGGGCCAGATGGTGGGACGGCGTCATGCAACGCTCTGCAAGGCTAGCCCACATCGGAAGGTTCCCGGTTCGAGTCTGGAGATATCCCTGAACACACCAGGCATGTGTGTGCTGGAGATCCAGGACTGGCTGAGACTGGAAGTGGACTGTAGGATTAAGATCCTGTTGGGGTGCTATTTCTCTGTCTCCCTCTTTTCTTTCTCACTCATGGAGGAAAGCAACTTGCAAAAAAAATTAGGACAGAAGAGAAAAAGGAGGTGTCTGCTATTCATATAATTAAACATCACTTTCATGGTGAATACAGTTTATCACGTGTTTTCTCATTAATTAACTCATGCACCAGACAAATTCTCACTTGATATCCAGGTTCTACGTTCAACTGGGGGCATAGCAGGGAATGCACTGCTCTGCGTGAGTTCACGTGTGTCTCACTGTCTCAAGAAGGTCAGACATTAAAGAATCAGGACACCTGACTTTCAGGTATGTACAGAGCTTGAAAACCAGAAGGAAATGTCGGCACTGTGATTTGCAATCACGATGGGGAGACTTCCTTTAGAATGAAGGGGTGGGAGGACTCTTCTTACAAAGGAGACATTCCAGCCAGGGGGAGAAGGTAGGCAGGAGTGAGCCAGGCTCCTGGCTTCCTGGCAAAGGCAGCCTGTGTTGAGTTGATCTGGTCTGGGGATGTGCAACTCACTTGTCATTCCCCCCCTTTTTTTTTCTTTCTCTTTTTTGTCATTTCAACTCGGTCTCCTTGGCCAAACACTGAGTGATAGAACTGCTCTCAAGGTCTTGCATCAATCAAGAGTTCATTCTTCCTTCTTACTGGGCCACCAGAGACACAAACCCTGGTCGTTTCTTCAAGACGAACCACGTGGTGCTGGCTTTATTTATTTATTTAGGTTTCCATCAAAGGGCTCATGTCCTCACTGGAGAGGAGAGAGACAGACAGAGGGAAAGGGACCACCCCTCCTCCCCAGGAGGATGGCCACATCACAATCTCTTCTCCTCCATTCTCCTCTTGGGATTTTGGGCATGCACGCACACAGACCTGATGTGAATTTAGAGCTACTGGGTCCAGGACTTGAACCATAATCAGCCATATTGGAGTCCAGTACCTTAACCACCACAGCACCTGCTGGCCCCTCAGGTTTCATTCTTAACGTGTCAGGAAAGGAAAACCTTGCTCCCGTGGACCCCACACCACTTCATCATGACAGTGAAACAAAAAGAAGCTTCTTTGTTGACACCTACATGTCTGCAACTGGAGTTAAGACCTTCCAAAGAAAGGCTGAAACAGACCACACGGCACGCACACTTCTGGGGAACTTTCCTAGTGCCTCGGATTAGGTTCCAAGTTGCCGGCTTGCCCCTGATTATCAGGATATTTTTTATAATTTCTCTCCCCGACTCTAGTGGCATTTATGCCCACCTTTAACCGTGCCTCTTGGTTCTTGGCTTGGTGATCTGTTTACTGGCCCAGTCGTGCTATGTCACACAAAGAAACAAAACGCAGTGGAAACGCTGGGCTCGTACAGTCTTTTCTTACTCCCTATCGTCCTTATCCTCGCTTAACTGAATTCTCCCACCGAGGAAAGTCAGCCATTTGCTTTCTTCATCCTACCAAACGAAAGCATCTTCAGACAGGCTGGTTCAGGTACCCCCTTGAATGGGGTAAGTTGAAAACCTGTCTGAAATGAATGGAATACTCAACTTCGACTTGAGTCTCTTTCCATTTAAGAGAGTCATGATTAAATGTAATTTCTCCTACAAATTTCTCATACAAACCACAACAAAATTATTATTATTTTTAATTTCCAGAAGGTATGTGCATTTGCCAGAAAGAGAAGAGTGAGAACGCAAACCCTGATGGGGCATGGTCACACCACAATCCCTTCTCCAGGTTCTCCGTTCCGTCAGGATTGGGGCAGGCACACACCCGGGCCCAGCATGTTTTACAAGCCACAGGAGCTGGGATTTGAACCTCCCTTGACCATGTGGGATCTGATTTCCTATGTCTAGCACTTGACCACTGCACTAGGGAGCCAGCTCCACCAAAAAAAAAAAAAAAAAAAAAAAAAAAAAAAAAAAAAAAAAAAAAGAAGAAGAAGAAGAAGAAAAAAATCATTACTACTCCATGTCTAAAGTCTTAGAATACAAGCCTTCATGTCCACCTAGCAGCCTTGGCAGATCTCAGCACAGCCAGAAAGAAGGGAGGGCAGGAAGAAGGCCTTCCTGCAGCTCCTGTCCAATCCCTTGCCATCAGACCGGGGAGGTTATGCCAGGCTGACAGTTTTAGCCTCTGCCCACAGGAGAAAATGATGCAATGCCCATTTCTTCTTCCCTCAAGTGCCCACAGCACTTACAGTTTCTACCACATTTTGACCCAAGGTCCTTTCTAATTCAGCACTTTGTTATACTGTCTTTTTGTACGCCACCGGATTTATTTAAGTCTTGAAGGCTCCAAAAGTTTATAAGCTCCTTGATGAAAGAAATCTTGCCATGCCCTTTTTTTTCCCCAGTCTCCTAACAGTGTCAGTGGAAGAGCCTGAATTTAAATGAAACAATCCATATCCCAAACCTGCTTGAGAACTTAACCCTCACTCCCAAGGAATCACGACTCTCAGGCTATGATTGAAGCCCTTCTCACCCTTCCCTGTCCTCAAGGGACTTGGAATACCCAGCGTGCCTGCCATCCAAGTGAGAGCCCTCTGCAATCTAGAAAACAATTAAACTGCAACTGAGGGACCAGCACCATAATCTGGTGGTTGAGGGAGACGGGGCCCATATAGCTGACTGTGGTACAAATCCTTCTTTTTCTTTTCTTTAGTAGACCAGCACCTTGCCTAGCAGTATCTTCTAGGATGACCTTGCCCCATTTTCTTCGTCACCCAGACTGCGATGATCTCATGGAACTCTCCAAAGAAGGGCACAGGAGCTATGGAGGTCTCACCAATCAGACAGCAGTCTCTGTAGCCATGGCAACTGGTTTTAGGGACAGGCACACGCCCAAGGCCAGCCAATCAAAGGCTACAACCAGAACGTACATCAAATCTTATGCTTTAAAAGTTACAGTTGCGGCGGTTGCCACCTGGCAATCTGCCCGCCCAAGAGCCTTTTTAGGTGTACTTTCTTTCCTTTCCTCTCTTTCCGATTAAATCGTCCTTTCTAGACCTAAAAAAAAAAAAAAAAGTTACAGTGGCGTAGTGGTTAAGGAGCTGGACTCCCACTTGGCTGACTGTGGCTGAGTCTCAGGTCCAGTGGCTTGAAACTCATGCTGAGCACATGTGCATGCATGCCCCAAATCCTTAGAGGATAATGAAGGGGGAGAAGGGGGAGGGTCTGTGGCATGACCATTCCTCCTGGGAGGTGGTGGTGGTGGTGACTTTTTACTTTCTTTGTTTCTGTCTCTTCGGCAAGTGCATGTTGCCGTCTATAGCAAAAATCTCTCAAATGAACTCCCAACACAAACAAAAAGTTATAGTGCTGTTACGTGATTAAAGGCTATTCTAAGATTTTAAAACAGATTTTTTTTTTTCCTCCAAAGCTCAAAATCGACAGGAGTTTTAACTCCCCAACTTTTCATAATGTTTAGACCAACAAGACTTTCCACAATACTAGTAAGCCAACTCTCTCTCTTTGTCTACCTGCTTTATTAAATTAAAAGCCAACGAATATAACAACTCCAAGCTCTGACCTCCTTCCCTAAGGTCCTGGGTAGCTGCCGCCTTGTTTAAATATTACAGCTTTCTCATGCCAACAGAACAAAGGTACGACAAAGGAGTTATAGAAAACCTTTTCTGCTTTTGGAAGAGACTTAACAAAACAATTCTAGCCTAAAACTGAGATCCAATGGTCTCAGCTGTGAGCACCAAGTAACAGATGTGCCACTGGCATTCGGTCTAGGGATTACCTGTTCAAACACCAAAGGCAGGTATACTTTGATGTGCCTTCCAGGGTACCCAGTAAGTACCAAGACATAACAATTATTCTTCTTTCTAAGAATGCAGAGTGGAAGATTTGATACCATATTTGGAGCAAAGATGGTTTGTATGGAGGGGTGGGTGCAGAGAGGAGGGCTCCCAAGAGTGGGTGCATACCATGTGCTGGGCCGGCCACCACAAGTCAGGCTGGCTCAGGAAACCTCAGATTCCTCTTCTCCAAGTGGAAGCTCAGATAAAGGGAATTATCACCTACTAGTTTTTTTTTTTTTTTTTTTGGGAGGTTTTTTTTTGCTATAGGGCGCGTGCGCTCGCCAGACAGACAGAGAGAGACAGAGAGACAGAAAGCAGAAATCACCCCCCAGGAGGGATGGCCACGCCGCAATCCCTTCTCCTCCATTCTCCTCTCGGGATCTTGGGCATGCACGCACACGCGCCCGGCGTGAGTTTAAGCCACCGGGTCCGGGACTCGAACCGCGGCCGAAAGGGACATAATTATCACCTACTAGTTTTTGAATAAAGGACTCTGGCTGGAAGGAGCTGCAGTTTGTCTTTGGAGTTCTAAATCTCAATTAAAATACCAGATGATTTCCGTTTCATTAAATACCCCAAGGAATTTCTTTCAACAGTCAGCATTCTATTGTCCAAGTCGCCTACATCTCTTTAAGATGATGTAGAGTTGGCAACCTCTGTCTGTCAGCCAGTTCTAGAACACACAAGGAAGGGCACACCCCCACTTCTCTGAAGAGAAAGGATAAGAGAGTTCTTCCTCCCAGCTCCTAGGGCCTTCATTTCCCAGATGTTAGGGGTTCCTCAGATCACAGCTCAGGGGATTCTCACACTTACAACTCCTAATATATCAAAGAAGGAGAAACTCTCCTGCTCCTTAATTGTTTCATCGAATAAGCTCTCCAAAGTTCATTTTTGTTACCTTTTTCAGGCAAAATAAGAGGCCTTTTACAAAAATTCTATTGCTAAAACAATGGAATTCTCCTGGGAATGACTTCGTTATGGAAATGAAGTGACAGCTTCTTTTATCTAGCAAGGCAGAAAGTCTGCATTTATAAAAGGCACTCAGAGCACTCAAGTATTATGTGTGGGAGGACAGAAAATGCTATTTTTAATTCAGATTGCAGCATTCCTCCCATCCAGGTCTTTCAGTATAATCATAATCATAATAGGACTGATCAGAAAAGAAAAAAAAAAAGAAAGAGATTTCCATTCCTGCTGACCCCAGCAGAAAAAAGAAAAAAAACAGAGAAAAAGAAAACAAGAACATGGAGAGAATGATTAAAATGGCTCCTTTCTACTTTTAGACCACTCTGTAGTCTTAGAGATCCACCCTCAGGACGATCAAAGCTGACTTTCCATGTTCCCGAATGAAAAGCACTTCAACTCTCGGAGGAAGGGCATCGCATCTCACACAGACTGCCGACGCCACGCCCGTGACTCCAGCTCAGCCGAGTTTGCAGGAACTACCTCTGCCTGCTGGGAGAGGCTGTGTGAGCTTCTCCCTGCTTCAAGGAGCTGCTCTTCCCACTGAGCTGACCAGGGGTGAGTCCAGCGAGGGTGCAGGCCAAGCTGGAAACCTGACTTCAGATTTCAGTAACTGCAAGGCCAATCTGGTAAGCAAGAAGCACCAGAGCTCCTGTTTGGGCAAATGCAGATCTTTCTGGGTCGGATGTGGAATGTGGAGTGACGAATGGACGTGCTGGTAAGAAAGCAGAGATGGGGACCGGCAGGTGGCGTAGTGGTTAAAGGCGCTGGACTCCCACATTGCCAACTGTGGTTCAAGTCCTGGACCTAGTGGCTTCCTTTCTCACTTTCCCTCTCTCACTTTCTCTCTCTCTGGTCACACTGGAAAATAATAAAAAATAATAATAATGAAGCTAAAATACTAAAAATGGAAAGCAGAGACGTGTTGAACTTGCTTTGCAGAAGTTTGACACTGCCGGGAAACAGGACGGGACGAAAATGGAATTACACAGGGTGACTTGAGACCATACATGCAGGATTAGAAAAAAGATGGGGTCAGCAAGGCTTTTTAAAAAAGATTATTTTCCGGGGCCAGCAGATGGCGTAGCGGTTACATCGCTGGACTCCCACATGGCCTATGTGGTTTTAGTCCCAGACCCAATGGCTTCAAACTCACACTGAGCGCGTGCGTGTGCATGTCCAAGATCCTAGGAGAACAGAGGACAGTGGACTGCAATGTGGCCATCTCCTCTGGGGGATGATTTCTCGCTTTGTCTCTCTCTGTCTCTCTGGCGAGTGTACGCACTCTATAGCAAAAATCTCTTTGAAAACATAATAATTTCTTTCTTTCTTTTTTTTTTTTTTTAAGACTTATGTAAGAAGGCTTCTTGAGGTGGGGAGCAGGGAAGCCCTGCCTCAAGGCCTGGTCAGTTAGCTTTTTCCAACAATCCTCTGCCACTTCAGGATTCTGGGCAGGCACAGATGTGCCCAAGGTGTCAACCATCTGGGCCGAGATGCAAACCCTGGTTGGCCACATGGGATCCGGCTTCCTCTGCACGGTGCTTAAGTGCTGTGTTAGGGGGCCAGCCCCAGAGGGGCATTTTTGGTGGAGGTAAAAGTTATGTAACATAAAAGTCACAATTTTAGCCTTTGTTTTTGAAAGAGATTTTTACTAGAGGGTGAGTGCACTCACCAAGGACACAGAGAGAGAGAGAGACAGAAAGCGAGAAATTACCTCACAGTGGGGATGGCCTAGTGCTGGAATCCTTCCTCCTCCATTCTCTCGGGATCTTGGGCACACACTCATGTGCACTCAGCATATAGTTTAGGCCACTGGGTCTGGGACTCAAACCATGGTCGCCTATGTGGGAGTCCAGAGATGCAACCATTCCGCCACCTGCTGGTCTCTATTTTAGCCTTTTCAAAAGTGTACAATGGAGTGGCTTTCAGTGCACTTACAATGTTGTACAACCATCACCGCCACCTCAGACCCCAGAGAGACCATTAATAGTCACTCCATGGTCTCCTCTCCCTTCGGTCCTGGCCACAACTCCTTTGCTTTCTATGTCTATTGAGTTGCCTGGTCTGGATACTGCCTATATATGGAAGCATATCGTTTGAGTTTTTCTAAGTCTGACTTCTTCTTCCCTGAATGTTTTCAAAGCTCATCCATACTGTGGCATGTACCAGCAATTCATCCACTGTATGGCTAAGCCACATCTGTTTTCCATTCATCAACTGATGGACATTTGGGTTGGTACCACTTTGGGCTACTATGAATAGGCTGCCACGAACATGCGTGTGCACATTTTTATTTGCATATCTATTGGCAATTCTCTTAGATATATACCAAGGAGTAGAACTGCTGGGTTCTATGGTAATTCCTTCTTTTTCTCAGTTGATATACTTTTTAATAATGTTAACAATATATGAGTATAGGTTATAACTGCAACCATGCACTAATTCTCAAAATAAGCAAAGAATGAGCCAAATATTTATAATTATAACTGTTTTGACAAAGTTACAGTACCATCAAACTTCATGTGGGTCTTTCTGTAGCAAAATCATAGGAGATTATTTTTACAGAAAATAATCACAGCCATTACCAGTTTTCTCAAGGGCTTTTTGATCACAGGATGGTTAAATCATCCCTCTGGTATTCAAAATAAAGACATTTCATTAATTTCACTAATGCTGAAGAGGTTTCTTCTCCGATGGTTAAGTGATCCCATACTTAGACACCCCATGGTCAGTGGTTCTGCATGTGGTTCAAGCACAGTTGCCATATTACTTCCACTGTCCTCGTGAAATCCTGCAACTTTTGTTTGATTTGCAACTTCTCTGCATTGCACAGTATCAGGCAACAACCAGAGGTCAAACAACGGGCAGGATGGGCGAGAAAGATGCTGGCTTTCTGAATCCACACCCCGTCATCTGAGATAGAAAGTGATTTAGAATGTAAGCAGGGTCGTTTTCCTGAAAAGTTTTGTGACTATCCAGCACATTTTAAAACTGCAGTTTTTCCTGACTGCAGTATCTTTACAGTGTCTCTGCAGACCTTCATCGCAAGCTTGAAATGGCGATCAAGTGCACTGCACAGAAGTTATTTGAGGACCTGCTACACAGTCTTCCACAGTGGGTGTATCCTGTGACATTCACGGCAGCAAAGTCTGAAGATTTCCTGTTTCTCCACATCTTTGCCAATACTTGCTATTTTCCTTTTTTTAAAAAAAAAATTATTATAATAGACATGTAGGGTACCTCACTGTGGTTCTGATTTGCATTTTCCTAAACACCAATAATGTTAAGCATCTTCACACGCTTATTGGCCATTATTGCACCTTTTTTGGAGAAATGTCTTTTCAAGGTTTTTACCCAATCTTAAATTGGGTTGTCAAGCTTTTGTTTTGAAGTTCTAAGAATTCTTCAAATGGTCTGGGAACTAGACTCTTATCAGGTACGTGATTTGCAAATACTCTCTTCCATTCTGTGGGTTGTCCTTCGACTTTCTTGATGTTGTCTTTTGAGTCATAAAAGCTTAAATGAAATCCAAGTTTTCTGGTTTGTTTCCTTTGGTTCCTTTTGGTGGGACATCTAAGAGTCCATTGCCGAATCAAAGGTCATGAAGATTTACTCCTGTGTTTCCTTTTAACAGTTTTACAATTTTAGCCCTTACATTCAGGTTAGGATCCAATTTAGTTCATGTTTTTTAATATAGTATGAAGGGTCCAACTTCTTCCTTGTGCATGTGACCAATGTGCCTTTTCCAGTTCTCCTAGCACCATTTGTTGAAAGGAGGTAAGAGATATTGAGTATAAAGTGATGTTAGTCCTTCCTTTTGAAATTTATAATTAACTGGCTTTTGGTTACAGTATATACTGAATATTAAATGCCTTTCCCAACCTCACATTATCAAGATGCAGCAATTTTTCAAAAAAATATAACCCATCAGAGCCATCATCTTGATTTTCAGAAAGCCCCACTCTTTAGTGGTACTTTCGCAAGGACTAATGTCTAAAAGCAACACGTGTCTTGCAAATGCTTGGTTTTCTACTCTTCAAGTTCAGTTTGCGTCTGTGTTGGTTTTCCTTTAGTAAACTGTCTATATCTTTGGGTTTCTGGAGACCTCTATTTTCTTTCCCAGCCTACACTTATCTATTAATATTGGATCTTTGGAGAGAATTTACTAATGCCATTCATACTAAACCACATGTGACAATAGAAATAATAAACTTTTGACATGAAGTCTAAGTTTCTACTTAAGCAAAAAGGACAATGTGTAGGCTGTAGCATTAACCTCAGGTATCACCCATTCAGCCAGTGCAAGAACTAGAAACTTTCAAATCAGACCAGTATCTGAAGTTGGTTAGATGAGAAAAGTTTTCATAAGTGGAAGCTGTACCTACTTGTCTTCTAATTGTAGTGAAACTGTCAACTTTCTTGCCAGTGTAACAAGGCTCTACTCTTCAAAATCATTCTCAGTATGCTCTGAATTGCTCTACTTTTAACTTAACTACTCCTCAAAGTGCTGTTTAAAAGCTGACATCTTCAACCACATTTCAGGCTTCGAATACATCTAAATTTGCAAAGTTTCATTGGTTTTTATGAAAGTGCTCCTTTAAAAAAATGTACTTGACAGCCAATCTCTTGAAAATGATTTGTGCAGAAATTGTGTTCGAATTACTTTATATCAAGATATTTAAAAGAAAATGTGGTTTTCTTTGTAATAAGCTAAAAATAATGATATCCTTTATCGTCAACCAAACATGGACATATGCTGTATAAGCTGTTGCATTTAAACAAATTGAAAACCAGTAGGATTCTGGCTATAGTCCATAAAGAAACAAAACTTGCCCAGAATATCATTTTAAGTATTAAAAAAAAAATTAACTGTTATTTTCCACAAAGTTCAAACCTACATACAGAATCAGAGTTGTCAGCCACATCCGAGGCAGCAAATTATAAACCTAATATCTCAAAAACAGATTAAAAAACTCAGAAAATAATCACTGCAGTTCAATTTTACATAAGGAAAAGAGGGAACAGCAGGAAGGCTATATAGCTTATGTTTCTACAAATTCCTTTAGAGTTACTGGATAATATGCTATTTATATGGACTCTTAAGGCAATGGCATACTTAAAATATCCCTAAATCATAGCTCTAAAATAATTCTCAATGGGGTTGTCAGATGGCATGGTGGCTAAGGCACTGGACTCCCACATGACCAACCACGGTTCGAGTCCTGGACCTGGCAGTTTGCTTTCTCACTTTCTCTCTCTCTCTCTCTGGTCAAACTAAAAATAATAGTAATAATAAAATTAAATAGATAATTCTTAAAATATAATTCCCAGAATCATTTCATTGACTGCTTATCATGCAGAAATGTGTGGTCAGGTGAGTTTCAGAAATAGATAAAACATGTTCATCACCTTGAAGACAAAATACTAGTTTTTGTCAATTGTCACCAACGCTAATAATTTTTCATAATTCCTTAGCACCAATAGCAGTGATTTTCAAGTGAGTTTTTAAGACAGAACTCTCCCTCATACAAAGTTTTATATAGAAACCTAATACGCAGAACAAACAAAATTGAGGTTCTTCACACTGTCTCACCTGCTGGTTCTTACTTCTCCTCATCTGTCAATACCAAGCACTTCTGAAAGCACCCCGTGGGGGTTGGGAAGGTGTCAGGAACCTTTAGGCCCCTGGAGCATGTGGTCTGAGTGGTCTATGCTCCTTGAAGGGGCATGTGGGACCACTATCATCTGCTCCCCTAGCCCACAGCCTTCCGGTCTCAGCACCTGCTGGGCCTGTCGTCCATTGGGAAGCTCCGGCTGTGCTCTGCCCACATTGGGGACCCTGCCGCGTGTCCCTGAGCTGTGTCCATGCTGTCCGTGGGTGGGCAGCCCCTCTGTGTCCCTCCTCTACTTTGCAAGTGCTGAGGACACCCCACAACGGCATGCCTAGACATTGTCCTATCTCCCTCTCCTCTCTTTCTTTCTATATGTGTATATAGTTTCACATTTGGCCCACACTGGGTGGTAACTACTGCCCACACAGCTTTCACCTAACCCTGTGACTGCACGGCAGAGTATACTGTATGTCTAGCTGTGCTCTAGCTTCTTGCACAGATTGTGGCACACGATAGGGGCTTTAAAAATGTTGAATAAATGGAGGCTGGCAGGTGGCATGGTGGTTAAAGGCACTGGATTCTCACATGTCTGATGGCGGTTTGAGTCCTGGACCTGGTGGCTTGCTTTCTTGCTTTCCCTTTCTCTCTGTCTCTCTCTGGTCCAATTAAAAAAAAATAAGAATAGCAAATGGAATTAAATAAATAAATATTTTTTAAAATGTTGAAGAAATGAAGGAAGCTGGATGGACGGGTAGAAGACTTGCCTTGTCATCAAACCAGGGGAAAATCTTCCTATAAATATGCATCTACACATATATGACATATGTGCTGTTAAAAAATAGTAATAGGACACACACACACCATTTACCATTTTAACCATTTTAAGTCCAGCAGCATGGAATGCATTCACACTGCTGTGCAGCTGTCACCACCACTGCTCGCTAGAGCTCTCCGAGGTGCAAAACCGAAACCCTTGTGCCTACCTTCATTTCAACTATTTTGAATAATGTAGTTTAATGATCTAGGGTGTGGATTACCCCGTTTCTTCACTTCCCTTCGCCCCCACCTGCTGCGTATCTCGTGCCTTTCATCCACACTTAGGACCGTCTTGAGCGACAAATGTGGTCAGTGTGGTTGAGACACACGGCCAGGGAAACGCCTGCTGCCAGCTTAGTTTCTAGCCAGTAGTTGGAGTTGCTCAAAACCAGTTTCCTGGGTTATCTTGCAGGGCCCAGGAAGATCTCAGAAATCAGTAGATTTCTACTCACATGGATTATCAGGAGTCAGCTTTTACTTCTGAGACTGGATTGGACTTCCCAGAAAGCACACTTCTTACATAGCAGAACCTGTGTGTGCCGCAGCCCACATCCAGCACACAGAGTGTAGACGAAAGGTCTTCGGAAAGCTCATAGACTGTGGATATTACGGAGACACTACACATGCACAGAGAAAATCTGCACCCAAATATATTGACGTGTTACTTCCAGTTCATCATGACTTTCTCTGTAAGTTCCTTTCTTCTGTGAGGGAGAGAGCCCGCGCCCCCAGCAGGGCTCTCATGCTGTCACCCACCCCCAGCTCTGGCCAGCCCAGGTCACGGACACACGCATGCACTCAGAATGTCCGAGGTCTCTGGACACGAACCTGGAACCTTCTCTTGAGGGTCATCTCTACAGACTGCTGCAGTATCTCCGCACCTCCGTCCAGTCCCATCTCCACTAACTTAAAAACATTTTTTTAAAGATATTTTTGCTATAGGATACATATGCTCACAGGGAAGACAGAGACAGAGAGACAAAAAGCAAGAAGTCACTCCCGGGGGCATGGCCGCACCACAATTTCTTCTCCTCCATTCTCCTCTTGGGACTTTGGGGACCCATACACATGTGCCCAGCATGAGTTTCAAGCCACCAGGTCCAGGACTTGAACAGTGGTTGATCACATGGAAGCCCAGTGCCTTAACCATTGCACCACCTAATGGGGCCTCCACTAACTATTTTTTTTTTGAGAGTTTTTTTTTTTTTTCTTTTTTTTTTTTTTTTGCTATAGGATGCATGCACTTGCCAGAAAGACAGAGAGAGAGAGAGAGAGAGAGAGACAGAAAGCGAGAAATCACTCCCCAGGGAGGATGTCTATGCCACAATCCCTTCTCCTCCTTTCTCCTCTCTGGATCTTTGGCACACACGCCGCACATGCACCTGGCCTGAGTTTAAGCCACCGGTTCCAGGACTCGAACTGCAGTCAACTACATGGGAGTCCAGCGACATAGCCATCACACTAACTGCTGGCCCCTCCACTAACTTTGTAAAGCCCTCTCATGTATGATACCCACATGAGTTGTCCATTTTAGCACTAGTGAACTCAGGGCTTACTGTATGCATGACGAGGACCTGAGAAGGCCGGCCCACGGCTTGGTGGGTAAGTGCCGTGTCTGCGGAGCCAGGTCCCACAGAGACGGCTGTGGCTCGAATTCCAGTCCTGGGACCGACCAACGTGAGGCACGCCTGTGCATGCATGACCCACATCCTGACGGGATGGAGAAGTGGAGAGGAGGGGACTGCAGTGTGACTATGGCCCCACTGGGGGGTTCTCTCTCTCTCTGGCAAGTACTCATGCTCCTGGCCCTTACCAAAAATAAATAAATAAAATAAAATAAATAAAATAAAATAAAATAAAATAAAATAAAATAAAAGAGAGAGAAAGAGAGAGAGAGAGAGAGAGAGAGGGGCAGTATTTGTCTCCTTGCCAAAACTGGAATCATTGGGTCAATGGCATCTCACCATCGGGGACAGCAGAGAAACCGAGGAAAGTTGGCGGATCTTTGGTAGGTGCACAGCATGGTTTGACATACATAATATTTTCATGTAATGATTGCATTTTCAATCTTAGAGGAATATAAAGCAAAGACACAAAAGGACTTGAAAAGGGTGATGTGTCACTGTCACTCCAGTGAATGGATGGAGACCCCCGGGGAAGCAGGTCACCCAGTTCCAGGCCTGGATTCCCAAGTGCTCCCCAAGTCTCCCCCTTACTCTAGGCCAGAGGGCCTCGTGTACCCAAGGGAGGAGCTACTCCTCACACCCTTCCTGCACCAACATTCCACCAGCTCTCTGACCTTCCGAGGAGGCCTAAGGCTCTTCTCGGGAGAAAGGGGTGGAAACACCTGCTATTCTCCCTGGTGGTTCAGGCTCTCGAAAATAAATAGCATCCCCTCCTCCTGAGGTCAGCTCTCCTATTTCCACTCTGGAATCTTGAGTTGCTGGTCCTAGTTTCCACCTGGGACCTTCACCATGGTTTCTACTTCTCATTGGTTAATTAATATTTTTTTCAGAATTATTTTATTGAATTTTATTTTATTTATTTTCATTTGACCAGAGAGGGGCAGAGTGAAAACTACAGAGAGAGAGAGAGAGAGAGAGAGAGAGAGAGAGAGAGAGAGAGAGAGAGAAAGCAAGCCGCCAGATCGCCAGATTCAGGACTTGAACCATGGTCAGTCATGTGGGAGTCCAATGCCCTTAATCACCATGCTACCTGCCAGCCCCCTCATTGGTTAATTATATACTCTCCAAAGAACCTAGGCCACTGAGCAAGGGACTCGAACTCAGTCCGAAAGGATCTAAAGTTCTCCCTCTCAGCCAGAAGACTCGACATACAAGAGGGAGCCACTTAGTCCACACCTGAAAGAAGAGAGCATGGGTGGGAGTCTACATGTCAACCCCCTCCACCAATCAGCACACCCAGCATGGCCAAGTTGTCCCAGCCAGCACCATGCCCAGCACCATGCCACTAGACATTCTTCTTCTTCTTCCTCTTCCTCTTCCTCTTCCTCTTCCTCTTCCTCTTCCTCTTCCTCTTCTTCTTCTTCTTTGCAAGAGAGAGAGAGAGAGAAAGCAACTCCCAGAAGAGTGTGTTCACCTACAATCCCTTCTCCTCCATTTCTCCGTCCCCTTGGGGAAGCATGTACACATGCCTGCCATGTTTTTTAAGCTGCCGGGGCCAGGACTCAAACTGCATGGTTGGCCATGTGGGATCTAGTAGCTTTAACCACTAGGCTATGGGGCCAGCCCCACCAGCTGTTCTTTTACCAAGAAGTAAGAAAACATAATGAAGAGCTCTATCAGGTGGACCTAGGGTGCTGGTATCGGGGTTACTTTTGCATATTAGGTCAGGTGGATTTCCTAAACCTTAAAAAGCTAATAAGGGGAAGAATGTAGACAGGCTTTCTAAGCCCAGTTACAATGGAGAGTAGAATACAGCAGTGAGGTCTTGCCATTTTCCCTTGCACTGAAAAGGTGTGTGTGGTGTGTGTGGGGGGTAAACATGGATGCAAGGCAGACTTGCTGAAGATGCAGCCTGTGTTCCTTACCCAACTGCAGCCGACTGTTTACGGGGTATGTGCGTTTCTGGAAATGAGTACTGGCACTGACGGGCACATGGTTACAAGGCTCCCAGCCCCAGAGCACGTTGGGGGAGAACCAGTGGTTCCAAAAAGCACATGAAGGTCCCAGTGACAACTGAGGATGACTGGGAACAGGAGCTACTCCACTTCTTGCATGTAAACATTCAGATCACTTCAGTGTTGCTTCACTCATCAGCCTAAGTGGATTATAGAAACCTCTGCTGGGGACTGGCAGGTGGGATGGTGGTTAAGGGTGCTGCACACTGACCGACTGCGGTTTGAATCCTGGACCTGGCAGCTCACTTTCTCATACTCTCGTGCTCTCTCTGTCCCTCGCTGGTCAAATTGAAATAAATAAATAAATAAATAAATAAATAAATAAATAAAACAAAGTTCAATAAAATGATTCTTGAAAAACAGAACACAAACAAACAAAAAAAAAAATCCCTTTTGCTTTCTCATAAAAAGCTCCACATACCCAGAATGGGGAAGGAAATCACAAGGAATAGCACTATCCTGTCTCCTCCCCCCACCCCGTGAGAAGCCGTCCACATTTTGCAATTCTCCTTTCACCTCATCTGAAGGACTGTGCCTCCTCCCAGAGGAGAAGCAGGCTGGGGCCCCATGGTTTTGGTAGAGAACGCATGGAAAATCTTGCATTACGGTTTGTTGTAAGATACAGGAGGATGACAGGTCACTGGGAGCCCTGGAAAATGACAACTATTTCTAGGGTAGCCCCAAAGCGTGGCCTTCATGCTGGTAATTTGTTTCTGTTTGTTCATGCGCTGTGACTCACTGTTCGAATGAAACTGAGTGAATAATGTCACTTCAAGTTCATCTTTTTTTTTTTTTTTTTTTTTTTAAGCATTTTTTCCCTTTCCCATAGGGTGCATATACTTGGAGGCAGAGAGAGAGAGAAAGTGAAAAATCACCCCTCAGGGGATGGCCACACTGCAATCATTTCTCCTCCATCCTCCTCTCAGGATTTTGGGCACACACATGTGTATGCGGCATAATTTTCAAGCCGCAGGGACCGGGACTCAAACCACGGTTAGCTATGTGGAAGTCCAGCATCTTAACCTCCATGCCACTTGCTGGTCCCCGGATTTGTTGTTCATCATATTATTTGTTGCTCTCTTAAATATTCTATTTTGAACAACATAGTCTTTATCAAAGATGTGTTATCTTGAAACTACCTTGATCAATACTAGTTTTGCATGTTGATAAAAGTCACCTAACAATTGTTGCTTTCTCTTCTTTTTTCTTTTTTCTTTTTGGTTCACAATTGAGAGCATGCACACAGAAGAGAGAGAGGGAAGCCCCTTACATGGGGTTCAATCACTTCACGATCCCCTTCTCCAGACCTCCAGCCTGTCAGAATTCTGGGCACCCATGCATATGCCTGGCATGGTTTCAGGTCAAGCAATCCAGGGATTCGAACCGTGTTCGCCATGTGGCTTTTAGTTCCACAGTCCAGTAATGCTACCAACTATGCCACAGAGGGCCAGGCTTTTGTTTTCTTTAGAAATAATATAAATTGAACTAATAATTATTCTTGGGTGTTTGACTTTCACAGTTGCAAGCACCGGATATCACTATAAATTTAAGAAATCATTTGAGAGATTACTTTCAAAAGCAATACAGTAAGCAGTTCAGTTGCACAGTTCATGAACACAAAGAAAATACACTCGCTGGAGAAATAGAAAATCTCTCTTAATAATATGGTTTGGGATACTGTTAAGAGTAATGATCCCTAACAGATCACGCCTCCCTAGACCCACGCTCACGTCAACTGTGGGCTTGGCCATGTGACTTGTTCTGGCCAATGGGGTCTTAACAAATGTAACTGGAAAGTACAGGAATGGGTCCTCGCGGCTTGAGATAAAACTTCTGGTAACCACATCACACACTGATTCAAAACAAACCACCTTAAATGCTCAGATGGACGTCAAGATGTTGTGCTTTGAAAAATGATACTAGATAATCCCTGACTGGGGTCAAAAGTTGAGGAAGATGCTGATATTGTATGTAGAGGCTGTGAGTAAAATTATTTCATGTTATTGTATGAAAGTGAAAAAGGGAATCTTTCTTCCAAGTTCATTTATATATAATCAAGCAGGTACACGAGATTAAATAGTTCAAGCATTTAATACTTGACGGATGAATCAAATCTGACTGATGAATCTAAATCTCTAAGTCCTTAAATGCTTATAGTTAAATTGGCCAACAAAGTCATTACAGGGACGAAAGAAGGCTTAAACATGAATTTATATGGTATGGCTCAGGCCCAGACTTCTTCTGTGCTGTGGGCCTGAAGACTCCACTACCCTCATAACACACCCAGCCAAAGGAATACCTCACCACCTCACACCCTGTAGGGTGGCTACCTCTTAAAACTCAGAAGACAGCAAGATGTGGAGCAGCTGAAACCTCCGTGTCCTGTTAGTGGAAATACGTAATGGCTGGGACCAGCAGTTGGCGTAATGGCTACATCGCTGGACTCTCATGTAGTCGACTGTGGTTCATGTCTCGGACCCGGGGGCTTAAACTCACACCTGGCGTGTGTGCGTGCGTGCGTGCCCAAGATCCCAAGAGGAGAATGGAGGAGAAGGGATTGCAGCGTCATCATCCCCCCTGGGGATGATTTCTCGCTTTCTGTCTCTGTCTTTCTGGTGAGCGCATGCGCCATATAGCAAAAACCTCTCAAAAACAAAAAAAACCAACCAAACAATAAAAGACACAATGGTGCAGCCACTGTGGAAACCAATCAGGAGTTACTAAAAATATTAAAATTAGAATCACAGGGGCTAGGAAGTGGCATGGTGGCTAAGGCTCTGGACTCTCATATGGTCTACCGCGGTTTGAATCCCAGACCTGGTGGCTTGAAAATCACATGGGGTATATGCGTGTCTATGTCCAAAATCTCAGGAGGAGAAGGGGAGAAGGAGTTATTTCTCCTTTTCCCTCTCACTGTCCCTCTTTGTCTCTCTCCGGTGAGCACATGCACCCTATGTCAAAAACCTTAAATCAATAAAAAAAGGATTATCATATGACCCAGGAATCCGAGGGTGTACACAGCCAGCCCTCCATAACCACCTATTCTGCACCTACCAGTTCAACCAACCACAGGTGGAAATGTTGCCTGGTTGCTAACACACACTGTGTACTGGGTCGTTGAGAGTCATGACGCCTTTTTGCATAGAACACATAGAAAAATACAGCATAACTTTTCCGACAACCAATAGTTAGGTCCATAATGTTTGCAATTATACTGAACATGTAGACATATTTTCTTGTCATTACTGCCTAAACCATATAACAATGATTTATGTAGCGTTTGCATTATATGAGGTATTATAAATAACCTAGAGAGGATTTAAAGTTCACAGGAGGACGCGGATAGGTTATGTGCACATGTCATTTTACATAAGGAACTCGAGCAGCCACAGGTTTTCATTTTTGCAGCAGGTCCTGAGTTAGGTTCCTACAAATACTGAGGGACAGCTATATACCCCAAAAACAGGATTTTAAAAAGGTACCTGTATACCCATATTCATAGCAGCATCATTTACTATTGTAAATGATGTTAGCTAATGGCTAACAGTAATCCAAGCATCCACCAACAAATGGATGGAAAAACAAAACATGATAGAAGGGAGAACTCAGAAAAGTTTGAAAGAAAACTGGGGCTGGCAGGTGGCGTGTGTTAAGGATGCTGGACTTACACAGGGCCGAGCACGGTTCAAGTCTTAGATCTGGTGACTTGCTTTCTCACTTTGTCTCTCTCTCTCTCTCACCAAATTAAAATAAATAAGTAAAGTTAAATAATTCATTAAAAGAACAAAACTGAATTAGAGTACAAGTTTATTTTAGTGAAAGAAAGAAAAAAAGACCCTGAAATCCATGCAGTTTTTTCATAATGTACATTTTCCATGAACTTTTTTCTCCATGCACTTTTTTTTTTTCTTTTTTTTGGAGAGGTTTTTGCTATAGGGCACATGCACTCGCCAGACAGAGAGAGACAGAGA
This sequence comes from Tupaia tana, assembly GCA_026018925.1. NCBI lineage: Eukaryota > Metazoa > Chordata > Mammalia > Scandentia > Tupaiidae > Tupaia > Tupaia tana. The sequence continues at coordinate 19,641,428 of JAKSZU010000024.1, read as the reverse complement.
GACAGAAAGTGAGAAATCACCCCGCAGGGGGGATGGCCATGCCGCAATCCCTTCTCCTCCGTTTTCCTCTCAGGATCTTGGGCATACGCACACGCCCACACCGGGTCTGGGACGCGCCACAGTCGACTACATGGGAGTCCAGTGACATAGCCATTACGCTAACTGCTGGTCCCTGCATGCACTTTTTAAAGACTGTTTGTACACACATTTGACTCAGCCTTTAAGAAGTTAGGGCATATTGACATAAACAACCACATGGATGAACCTTGAGGACATTCTACCAAGCAAAGGAAAAATACCACACATGACTGCACTTCCCGAAGGTACCTAGAATCATCAAGTTCATAAAGACAAAAGCAGGGAGGTGTAAGCCCGGGCTGGGGGAGAGGAGACTGGCCAGTTCTGTTTAAAGGGCCAGACCCTACGAAGAGTGCTTTTTTTCCCTCTCTCCTATCTCTCATGTCTCTCACATGTAATCATGAATAAAACAAGTAAAGACTTAAAAAAAAAAAAGCTCGAGGGCTGGCTCCACAGCCTGGTGAGGCATCTGATCACATTTGGCCACCTGCATGGTTTAAATCCTGGACTCAAAGACTTGAGAAACACACTAGGGGTGTGTGTGTGTGCATGCCCCGAATCTCAAAAGGAGGGAGAAATGGAGAAGGGACTCTGGTGTGATCCTGTCCCATGGGGGATGCTTTCTCTTGTCTCTCTTTAGTGAGTACACAAGTGCTCTAGCAAAAAAATAAATTAAAAAAGGTTCAGGTTGATAATATATTTTGCTACAAAAGGATATGTTATTCAGGAAGCAGGAGAAGGATTAGTGAGGATGGGGAGGTAAAAAAAAAAAAAAATAGTATTTGTTTTCAAGGAGAATCAGTGGAAATTGTCCAATGGTCAGTCCCAGGCCACCTCCCTGCCTCAGTGGTTGCCTTGGCAACCAGGTGACTTTTTAGGTAGTTTGGCTTTCTTCCTCACCTACACTATAATAAAGTGGCTCTGGCCTCACTCTGGGCCCCCATCCTACTCACCTGGCCCCCTAATCTTTGCACATATTTATGGGTTTAATTACAGGCCTGAAGGCCTAAGGCAGCCAGGTGGTAGCTGGCAGCAGAACATAGGAGGCCTCCCTTACCTGGGCCTCACGGTGAGGAGGACATTATTTCCCTCCTGAGAGCTCTTCAGAAGTCCTACCCCTCAGCTGATGCTGTTCACACACAGCTCTCCTTCGGCAGAAAGCACTTCGTGTGTGAATAACTGTGTATGACGGCACATTACAGGAATCCACTACTGCAGAGGACGTGGTGTGCTCCCATGTTTGGAAGCTATGGAATTTATTAGGATCCCAGAACCAGGAAATAGTTGGATAGAAACATGAACACCTCAAATCCCCTCTCAACTCTGAGGAAAGTACCCCATCTCAAATGAGAAGCAGAATCATGGCTCTGTTCACCGTTCTCTCTCCACGAAGAACCTGAACTCTGAGGACAAGGCCTGCAGTCCAACTGTGCACATACTAAATGAAAAAGACAAACAAGCAATAACAAAACACCCTGGCATGTTCCAGGCCTAATCATTTCAACATACAGATCACTTTCTCATGCATGCATTTTCCCCTCCCTATACGTGAAAAGGTGAAGCCAAGTGGGGTGGGCTGAGCAGAGCTCCGCTTTCTCTGAGTTCTGCCCCCAGATTTTCAGACACCAGCAGCGACACATGACCATTCCCTCTGTCCTGCAAAGCTGCCAGAGGCAGGAACAGCAGAATGTAGACAGAAACAGAGACAGCAGAGTGGTTATAGACCCTCTGCCTGCCGACTTCTCCGCCTACCGAGACTGACGACAAACAGCACTTTCTAGGAATTTGTTAGTGGCTGTGGCATGTTTCAAAAGTTCAGCCAATGGCTAGGGAGACGTTGGGGGCCCTCCCGTGTGTGCCAACAGAACTAATGTCATGTAAGAATTCTGCAGCTACTGAGTTGAGAAGACAGTAAATCCCCACCAACATGTTTATCTTCGTTAAACAGCGAGCGTCCTTTCAAACAAATTCCAACAGGGCAGAGATTACTGTTCACGCTAATAGAAAGTGATCAAAAGCCCCGAGATCCTTTGGTTAGCTTACTCTGAAGCCTGTTTCTGCGTTAGTTTCTAAGCAAAGTACATCAAAAGAATCTAGATCTCACCGGAGATGCAAAATGCTTAACATCTCTGGGAGCAGTGCGAAACTGCGCTCGAAACTACAGAAAATGGGGAACAGAACGTGAAAGTCGACTTCCACCTTTTCCCTGCAACATGATCCATACCAATCCGGAAACAGTTTTAGCCTATCTGTCTAAATATACACCTCCCCCAGGAATAGTAGGAGCTTCCAATCATCCTATTTCTAAGGAATCTTGCTCACAAATCAAGCTACCAGGCCATGGTGATTTTATGGGTATGGAAGAACAACGGAAAATATCAAGATGTTGTGTCATTTTCCTGGTCAAGTGAAACTGTACGCCTAGCTGATTTTCAAGAAAGGTTCATGGGACCAGCAGACGGTGTAATGGTTATGTCACTGGACTCTCACGTAGTTGATAGCAATTTGAGTCCCAGACCCGGTGGCCTAAACTCATGCTGGGTACATGTGTGTGCATGCCCAAGATCCCGAGAGGAGAATGGAGAAGGGATTATGGTGTGGCCATCCCTCCTGGGGGGTGATTTCTCGCTTTCTGTCTCTCTGTCTCTGTCTGTCTGGCGAGTACACAGGCCCTATAGCAAAAACCTCTTCAAAAAAATTTAAAGAAGGGTTTAGTAAAACCTTCACAAAGAACAGCTCCTCAGGGGTTCACCAGGATAAGCCAGAGTCTCACTTAGGAAGTAAGCTAAGGGCATGAGAGGGAGAGAGGTGGCCCCTTCAAAGCCCTCCTACTCTGTGTTGCTTCCTGCACCTCTGCTCAAAAGTGCCGGCTTTACTGGCCACCATCACCCCCGGCCCCAACATACACACACAGAGAAAAGGGTAGGCTGTCAGGAATTCTTGCCACCCCTCCCCCAGTAGCATCTCTGCAGCTCCAGCCTATTTACAGAGAAAGGATCTGAGGCTGCTGCACCCCAGAGTACCCACAACCCAGGCGCTCCCTGATTGGCTGGAGCCAACATCGCCCTGTGGGAGCTGCAGACACCTAGCTTCTCTGATTAGACTCTGAGCAGGGTGGCTGACCAGCCAGCCTGGGAAGTGACAGGAGTACAATACACACCTCCTCTCGCCCATCCAACAGCATCTGTACTATTTCCTCTCAAACCAAGACCGTCTCCCTGTTGCTGGACCAAAGAAACTGAGAACACAGCTGCAGTGACCTTGGGGAGCTGAAAAAAATAGTCATCTGTCCGCTTCCAAGAAAGTTCCAGCGGGCCAGACATTACCACTCCCTTTCCGAGGGAGGGTGCGCTGATAGTGCTGCAGGCCAGTGGTGCAGGGGTGGCGCTGGGGCACAGGGGCGCTGGGGCGAACCGGGAGCAGCAGTCCTTATCTTGGCCACACCCAGCGACCACAAATTTCAGTTTACTTTCTCTCCCACATTTAAACTGCTTTATCTCCACTAGAGGGCCAGGGTGGAGAGGAAATTTCGGCCTGGCAGTTTTGCTGCTGATTTAAGATTTGATCCAAACCCTCAGGGAAGGCGGGCTTGGGGGGGGGGGGGATGTGGGAAAAGGCTGGGGTGAAGGCAATGCGTCAGGCAGAAGGGGACGGCCTTAATCCAAGCTTTTCTCTGGCTTCTGCCACGGAGTTTCAGCTCACAGAATTACTCTTCCTGAGATCATTTCCACAAATAAAACACAGGGCACCTTCGATAGCCCCCCCAGGGCAGTAAACTTCAGTTATCTCCCCTCTCTTCCTCTCCTCTCTTCTGCCTTCCTTTCCTGTTTCTTTTTTTTTTTTTTTTTTGGAGAGATTTTCGCTATAGGGCGCGTGCGCTCGCCAGACCGACAGAGAGACATAGAGACAGAAAGCGAGAAATCACCCCTCAGGGGGGATGGTCACGCCGCAATCCCTTCTCCTCCATTCTCCTCTCGGGATCTTGGGCACGCACGCACACGCGCCCGGCGTGAATTTTAAGCCACCGGGTCCGGGACAAGAACCGCGGTCGACTACGTGGGAGTCCAGCGACATAGCCATTACGCTAACTGCTGGTTCCCCCTTTCCTGTTTCTTGTATCCAGAGAGAGAGAGACAGAGACAGAGAGAGAAAACATCCCCATGGCACCTGGTCACGCTGCAATTCTTTCCCTTCAATTCTCTATCCCATCAAGATCCTGGACACACGTGTGTCTGGTGTGTTTTTCAAGCTGTTGGGGCTGGGACTTGAACCCTGGTTGGCCATGTGGGATCCAGTTTCCCTTGCACAACACTTAATAGCTATACTACAGGGCTGGCCATGATCATGTTCTTAAATTTCCATAAATATTTTTGAGCTAGACCTGATTTTTCCAAATCTGGGCTTCAGGGGCTGCCGTGTGCCTTACTGCTGTCACGCCGTCAGCAGTGAGTGACATTCTTTCCTGTGCGTGCCCGTTCTTTCCCTGCACACAGTCACCGAGCACCTACTGTGCATTGGCTATGAGGACTGGGATGACGGGAGCTCTATCAGAGGCAGGACGTGGTGCTCAGAAGGGTGCTGGTGACTGGTGTCCCTTTCAGGTCAATGCTTTGACGTCTTTCATTGCTGGTACAGTCCCCAGTTCTCTCCTCCTCCTGCTCATGAAGGAGACCCCTAGACGGTAGGATGAAAGAGCAAAGCAGCCTCGTGCTGGAGTCACACTCACAGCAGGGCTGTCCTACGGAGAGCTGCGGCCACAGCCCTGCCACAGAGGGGAGAGGGGGAAATTTGCTAAGCTACTGAATCTAGGGTTGGTTGGTCCTGCAACAAAAGCACATCCTACCCCGACTAACACCACCGCCTCTTTTGCTGTCTCCATTATCCCTGCGAGACAGTGAATCGAGTGTAACGACGCCTAGACAGCTGCTCACCTTCACCGCCGCCCTTCACCCTCTTTACAGGCTTCTGTTCCGTCATCTCGTCCTGCCCTTCAAGGAGGCTAGAGGCGCCTAAAGATGGCAACCTTGGCCCAGACGTTCAGGGCTCTCCTCCTCCCCCTCCAACTCACACCCTTCTCACCCCTCAGCACTCCCCAAATGCAGGAGTAAGCTAAGCAGGCAGCAGCTCTTTAATTCATGATCGACGGTTTGATCTTTTCCCACTAAGAAATAGTTCCCAGCCTGAAATGACACTTATTTATTTTCATAAACCAACATCACGAGGCATGCATGGATCATCAAGAAACGAAGGGCAAGGCCCAGAGTCGGGCTCCTGAGAGCCCCCCGTGGATTTACAGCACCCCCAGTCTCGGGCCTCTACGACGCCACGGAGCGGCTGATCACAGGCTGACGTGCTGGTTGCTTCGTACCGATCTCGATGTCTTTGAGCCTATGAACAGTCTAGGTCAGAGCTTCCAGAATTCTTATTCTTTCACTTTTTAATTCATACAAATAGCGTCTTTAATTCAGACAAACAGCAGAGAGTCAAAGCTACAGAATCAGATGAGCTGTGAGACTGTGGGCCATTCACTCCATCGTTTTATGCCTCCTGTTTCCTGACCTGCAAAGGGAGTTAAACGTATCTCACAAGCTCCTTTGTGAGACACGTACAGGGTAATACATAGAAGATGGGGAGAACGTAATTGGCATCCTACGACACAGCAGCCCCGGCCTGCGGTAAGGGTCGGAATGCTCACAGGACTTACTGAGCACCTAGTATGTGGCGCACATTAGGGACACGAGAGGAGTAGGAGTATGCCCAAGCCCCGGAGTTTACAGTCCTCCTCACTACATGACAGAGTAGGAGTCGAAGTGTCCCAGAGCCAGGGAGAAAGAGCACACCAGAGCATGCAGGCTCGCAGTACATGCGAGCTCACGCATGTGCAGGTGCACAGCACGCACACGCAGACGAGAGCACACCACGTGTGCACATGCAACTGCTGGGGCTGGTGAGTGATGGCAAGAAGGCGCTCCTTGTACCTGGAAGCAGAGAAGTCAGGAAAGGCTCTGTCAAGATCACAATGGCCGAACTGGATCTCACGATCACAGGGTTTGCCAGAGCAAAAGGATCTCCAGAACTGGAGGACCTCGGTGTCAAACAACGTGTACTTATCTCTTCATTCAACACACATTAATCACACGCCACCTCTGTGCCTGGCAGGGTGCTAAATCCTGGGCAACAGCAGTGAATGAGATGCACCAGGGTTTGCTTTCACTGGGTGAAAATATTCTAATAGAGGAAACCAACACCGACCTACTGAACAAATACAGAAATCCAAGAGCTAGTAAGAAAACATCACCAGTAAGATGTGCGAGTGAGCCAGAGTGTAGACAGCAGACACAGCAGAGCAGGAGACAAACACCGCCCACTCCCCTGTTTTCTACTAAACCCCACCCCGGCTGCATGTGCCTGACTTTCCTTCTCTAAGGCTGTGGAGTGAGCTACCTGGCTGGAGGCCGAAGCCACTGGCAGCCTGCACGTCTCCTTGGGTAGAGTTGAGGCAACTGCGTAGTTAATCAATACGAACTTACACAGGGTTGCGGGAAGGTGTGGGTCCCCTTCTCCTTCCTTCCTCACCTACACAGTGGCCCCAGACTCATGACTTTGCTGCAGGGGGACCGTTAACCGGGGTGGACTGGCTGGGAACAGGGATGCTCCTTGGCATCTAACTACAACGTCTGAGTTGACTGCTGTCGGGTGCAAGTGTGCATCTTGGCCTCCAGCTGCTCATAACGTGGGAAGGGAAGAGTACTTTTTAAGATTTTTTGGTCATAGGGCACATATACTTGCTGGAGAGACACAGAGAGAGACCGAGAGAGGGAAAGTGAGAAATCACCTCTGTGGGAGGATGGCTACCTGGCAATCCCTTCTTCTTCATTCTCCTTTTGAGATTTTGGGCATGTATGCACATGCACCTGTTCCCGGCATGATTTTCAAGTCGCTGGGGCCAGGACTTGAACCATGGTTTTTTTTTTTTTTTTTTTTGGCCATGGGGGAATCCAGTGCCTTAAGCACTACACCGCCTGCTGGTCCCAAGAACTCTTTCAAGATAAGAGTTTTGTAAGATGAAACCGTTCTCTCCCACAACAAAGCTCAAAACTAAATTAGGAAGCTTCATCCTAATCTATCAACCTGTAACCTTAATGAAAAATCCTTCAAATCTCTTCGTTAATAGGGCCAAAGACTGAGAAGCCTGGCCCCAAAGGCAAATCCAACAGACAGCGAACACCAGGGCGGGGGTGGGGCTAGAAAAAAGGATTATTCTGGTTCCACTATAAAACACGGTTCATGGTCTGTAGCCACAAAGAGGAAGATGAGGAAATGTGGGGTCTTTAGATATTCCTACCTCGTGACTTCATATCTACATTTTAAAAAACCACAAGAGAGTAACAATTTCTTGAATTTATCTTTAAAGTCTTTATAAAACTTCACAACATTTTTCATATATTTACACCCTTGCCTCAGAACGTCCTTGGGAGACAGAATGAGAATACAACGTTCCCATGAACAGATATCAATAGGGTGGTTACCATCCACAGGACTCAGCTCTGAGCGCTAGGAAAGTAAAAATAAACAAAAATGATAAACAGTGAAGAAAAAGCTGCCTTGATGGGCCTTCCCTGTACCTAGAAAGACTGCTGCTCAGGCTCCCAAAGAAAGTATATCAAAAAAGAGACGTGCAGGGCAGAGCTCAGTAGACAGCAAAGGTTTTTTTAAATGCTTTGGGAGTTTGTAGGCAAAAGGCATCTCTTGAAACAAGAGTGCTCACATGGTCTCATGAAAGATATATATATATATATATATATATTTTTAACAGAACATGTGTGCATGCATGAGGGAGAGAGAAAGCGCCCTACCCAGGGTCTTGTCAGGCCACAATCCCCTCTGTCCATCCCTCCAGCTCCTCAGAATCTTGGGCACCCGCACACACCCAGGGATATCAGACCCACCCAGGGATGTGAACCTGCGGCGGCCATGTGGTTTCCAGCACTGTGGTCTAGAAGGCTATGGGTTGCATCCCCTAGCTGGGTCTCACAAGGACTTTATAGATGGGAAAATATCAAGGAAAGTCCCAACTCCGTGTCAATGGAGACACTGCGGTTAGCAGCTGCCCCTCTGACAGGGGCTCCTGAGAGGCAGAGAGAAACAGTGCTGTATTTCTCTCAGTGGCCCTCCTGTGCCTGGCACTGGGGTCTACACGGCAGATGTCCGCTCAGTCTGCAGCGTTTTACACGCACACTTTGCTCCCCTGGCTTTCACAGTGCTCCGTGTCTCTTCTGACGTTCCCAGCCAGGGGCCCCCTGACCGCCATGCCCAGGAAATGCTCTCCCTGCCGTGCCATTCTGACGGAGCCCTCCGCCACTGGGATGACGGGAAAGCATGGACTCCCACCTACTGTGATCGCTACAGTGGGGAGAGGCTGCCAGCACAGTGGGCACCCTCCGAGGCCTGCAGAACTGCACCACGTGCTGCCTTCTCCCGTGTCGAGTTCCAGGCTAGAGGGGGACAGACGGCAGGTGTTCCTGGCAGGGATGGATAACAACAAAGACCACATTTCCCGCCCTGTCCCAGACCCCAAGAGGGGAGAGGGAGGAGAGGGTCAGGTGGAGGGTAGGACGGGGTGTCAGGGTGTGTGCATCGTGCCCGCACCCCCGCTGCCATGGCCATTACACCCCTCTGGCTGCCCGGACATGTTGCTATGGAATCAAGACATGCCATTGCCACTTGACCTCCAGCAAACAAAATCGCAGTGCTGACAAGAGCGTCTCCCTAGACTTCCCTTAAAGGGACCCGGGTGATGGCGAGCACTGCCTGAGCTGGGAAACAACAGCACCATTGTCCCGGATGTAGCCCGCTGCACCGCGAGGAGGGGACCCCGTGCCTCGCTTTACAAGGTGGACACACATGTGGGACGAGCCCTGAGCTGCTGTTCTCTAGGAATAAAACAATCCTCCTGCTTCAGTTTAGTTTCGCCCCATTGGGTAAAAGCAAATGGTTTTTAGTATGCTAAATAATAATTCGGTGCTTTCTGAGTGGCACCATCACACCAGGACTCCAGCAGGAAACCAGGTTCTTTTTTTCTTTCGGTTTTTGTCATAGGGTGCGTGCACTCGCCAGAGAAAGACAGAGAGAGAGGGAAAGTGAGAAAACAGCCTTGGGGAGGGGTGGTCACGCTGCAGTCCCTTCTCTATTCTCCTCTTGGGATTTTGGGCACGCATGCACACACGCCCGGCATGACTTTCAAGCCACCGGGTACAGGACTCAAACCACACAGTCAGCCATGTGGGATCCTGTGCCTTAACGACCACACCTCCTTCTCTATTCCTTTGCCATTTCTTGCCCCAGACCCCTCTCTGTCAGGTGATTGCATCTTTACTGAAAGGACAACACAGTCCAGGCACGGAGTGGACACTGCTCTACGCCCTCAAGGCCAGTAACTGTCCCCTACTTTGAGTCCGAGGAATCTCTTGATTTTACAGAGACCTTGAAGTCCCCAGGGAGCAGCAGGTGCCAAGGTCCCATATTATGCTGCACTTCCTACAAATATTTTGTCTCTGGAAAAGTCATGAAGCATTTTTGCAGAGAAAAACATAGAAAAAATACGTCATGACTTTTCCAACACCCAATAACTCCCAGGGGCTTTTCTTGACTACGATGGGAAAATGGAGGGCATGAAGTTCTAGTGGAATGTGTGCACGTTCCATGGAGACGCAGCCTCTGGGAGCAGGAGAGAACCACGTTAGAGGAACACACGTGTGACCCCTCACTGACTCAGCAATCCATGTTCTCCGAAACTCCCTCGGGGAGGATGGTAGAAACCCGACTATCTCTGTGTGTAGATAAGGGCACATACTAAGTTCCATATGGACAGTTTCATTCAGGGCCAAAGAGTAGCCCCCCCTTTGTTAAGATAAAATGATTAAGTTGACAAGTGGGGACAAGAATAGGCTCTTTTATTCTTTCCCTTAAAGGTTTTCATTATAGGGTGCATGTGCTCTCTGGAGAGAGACAGAGAGAGACAGTGAGAGGGAAATTGAGAAATCGCTTCCCAGGGGAGATCGCCACACCACAGTCCCTTCTCTTCTATTCTCCTCTTGGGATTTCAGGCACACATGCACATGTGCCCAGCATGATTTTCAAGCCACTGGGTCCAGGACTCGGCCAACCATGTGGGAGTCTAGTCCCTTAACAACGATACCACCTGCTGGCCCCTGGACACAGGTTCTTAATACTATCCTGACCCCAGTCCCTCGGTGCGATGAGATGTTTTGGAAATAAGTGCACTCAGCTCACCCACCCAGATAAACATGAGTTGGAGCTGGATCTAATGCAGGGTCCTCCTGGCAGCCCAGGCCAGCCCCCTTTCCCAGATCACCATGCAGAATCACATTCTCGCTCTTCTCTCCGTCTTATGATGCAACAACACTCCCTCGTCCAAACCACCATAACTTATTTCTCAATGAAGAAATGTTTCCCTGAAAGTCTCTGTGACTATAGGCCTGAACTATCCTGCACAGCAAAGCAAGAACCCCACAAGCCATCCACCACCCACCTGCAGGTGCAGACAGCCCCGGGGGGCCTGCAAGCTGCAGCTGGCCACACGCCCTAGCAGGTGCACCGTGGCTCTGGCTCGGAGCAGATGCACCACCCAGACCTGGCACATGACAACCTGCTGATGCAGGTGTACCACAGCCTCTGTGAGCCGTCTACACGAGACCAGGGACCCTCATCTGTAAATCTGCGCTCTCAGAGGAAGGCCGTAACAGAAGGAGTTTGGGCACATGCCCTCCTCCAACCCCACTGGGCTGAAGCCAGGTGTAAGTACCAGAAAGTCAAACAGCAACACAGCACCCTCCTGATCACGTGCCTTCGGGGACATCACCATGAGTGACCACCATCAGTGCCACATTATCGCCAAGGCTGCATTAGGTCTAACCACCCGTACCAGTCCACATCCCCAGGAACAGTCGGTGGAATCCAGTTCTGTGCAGGACAGGGACCACATAGCCCTCTCATGCTCTCGGCACTGGCACTGTCTGAGGAACCCCAGGCGGGGGACTGGGGTTTGCCTTGTCTGTACATGAGGCTTCGTCGGACAAGCTCCAGGTCCCGTTAGAGCTCACCAGGGTGTTCCTGAGACAGCGTGGGCACGTGAAGGAAGAGGGTGGTTTCTCCTTGCCCACGGCAGTTTCTGTGCCCCAGTCACCGAAGGAGAGGAACTTCCTCTCTTAGGCTCCCTGCAAGCTGAACAAGGTAACAAAGCGAGGATGCTGACAAGTCCTACAAGGCGAGACATGTGAACAACACACAGCAACACCCACCAGGGAAACCACCCTCCGTGAAGGGCCCCGAGAGGAGGAGAGTGGAGGAAGAGAAAGAACATCTTGTTTCCAAGCAGGAGGAAACTACTACAGAAGGCATGCTAGCAAACACTTCTTTTTTTTTTGTCTTTTCATGAGCATCACAGTCACTGGATAAAATTCTGATGCGCTAAAAACAGATGGTAAATTCAAAGAATCACTTACCCTATGAAAACAGCGGGTTGACTTCTTTTCGCCAGTCAAATTTTGGTCTAATTTCTTCGGACAACTGGAAAAGAGGAAAATAAGATTTTAGAAGAACAACACGAAGTCCATTCTCTAAATCAACACAGGTATGCAGACCTAGAAATTATAGAACTCCCAGCAAGGTAAGTTAGTACAACCACTCTGGATAGTATGGAGGGTCTTCTAACAGCTAAAACTAGAACGACCATCTGACCTAGCCGTCCCCCTCTTGGGTACATACCCAAGGGCAGGAAATCGCTCAGCTGGACAGACATCTGCACATCCATGTTTACTGCAGCATCGTTCCCAATAGCTAGGACACAGCACTGACCTGAGTGCCCGACAGTCGACTGAACCGGGAAATACGGTGCACACACACCACGGAGTAATCCCCAGCCCTAAAGACGACACAAGCCTGTCATTTGATACAAAGTGGCCAAACCCAGAGGATACAATGCTACATGAAATAAGCCATCTATGAAAGACAAATAGCATATGGCCCTGCTTAACACACACCAAATGTTCACACTCTAGGGGAGAAACTGAAGACTCCAACACTGGAATAGAGGCAGTGATGGGAGACGCCAGGGGCTGTGTGGGGAGGGCGGGGTGGTCGGGAGGGGATTTACAGAGGACGGGAGAACACAGGGACATAAGAGGAAGAGGCCGTGGGGTGGCCTGTCACAGCAGAATAGCACGACATAATGTAACATTCCAGGTTAAAGATGAATATGTATATATCCTCGGTTTGATTATTATATTCCATAGGCATGCCTTAACGAGTCACACTGCAGTCCACCAAGATGCACACTGATTATAGAACACAAGAAAAAAAAAATACTCCAAAACAACATTCAAGTACTTGGGCCGGCCCCATAGCTTAGTGGTGAAGGGAGTTAGATCCCAACCTAGTAAACCATGGTTTGAATCCCAGGTCTGGTGGCTTGAAAAATGCACTGGGCACACATGTGAGGTTGTCTCCAACCCCGACAGGATGAGAAATGGAGAAGGAATTTCAGTATGACCACACCAGTTAGGGGGTGCTTTCTCTCTCCCTCTGTCCCTCGCTCTCTCTTTCTGGCCAGCAAACGTGCCCTGTGGCCATTTAAATAAATAAATAATAAAAAGGAAATCCCAGCGCCTGGCCCCTTGCCCTTGTCAGGCACATGGCCGCACATTTGTCCTGCTGACTCCAGCGCAGAGTTCCAAACGACCCAGACCTAGAAAGCAGCCACACGCGGGATCCGTTCATTACAAGATGGCTGATCTTTGCAGCGTGGAGCCCGTATCGGGATGCCTGGAAACACCTTCTCAGCTGGGTCTTTGGACAAGTTGTGTCTTGTGCCCATCATGGGATGATGGAAGACGTCTAAGTAACCAGTGCACCCCATTCCTGCACTCTGGCTTCTCCCAAAAGGGCACTCCCGCCACGCCATCCCCCGGAGCCCTCCCTGATTAGGCTCGGATGGGAACGCGGACTCGGCAGCCAGGAGCCGGAGGCCACATAGCGGGCCTACTGAGTAATCCTGAGAGGAAGCCCCGGTGTCTGAGATACCGACCGGCCCGACCGAGTGTGGGAAAGCACCGAGATGATGTCAATGCCGAGCAAAGGAAGCCAGAAAGACAAAGGGAGATAAGGGGCGACGGCACCAGACTGCTTAATCTACACCACATGAGGAACCGAGGTCAAGATCCAATTTTTAAAAACTTTCCAGAGACTGTCCTATAGATGCCCTTGCAGGTTCGGGAAGGAACAGGAGGCAGACTGCTCCGGCTCCCGAGGTTCTGCTGGGGAGTTTCACAAGATCCAGGGCCCTCGGGGTTCACCCATGAGCTGTGGGACAGCCCCTGCTTGCCCGCCTTTTCCTGAAGGGAAGCAGGTGCTGTGGCCACGGGGGCAGGTGGAGTCTCCTCCGTGGGCGGAGGCCCCGCTGGCTGTAGGCAGACGCCCAGCCTCGGTTCCTCAGAATCTGCAAGGCACGCCTCAAAGTCCCAGAGAGAAGTCACGGGGGTTCAGGTGACATGTCCTGCACTGTCGCCATCCTAGGACAGGGAAGGGCTGCTGAGATCATGTGACTGTGGCCCCCGAGAAGGTCATGCTCCCTTTAGAAAGACTGCAGGAAGGCGAGGCGAGCTGGACAGGGGCTGCACGCTGGGGCACTCCGGGCACAGACCCGCTTTCTAAAGCAGCAGGTGCTTTCTAACCCCTGACAAGTGAACTTCCCCGTGCTGACCACAGATGAGAGGTCTACCGTAAGAATGTAAAGACTGCTGGGCCAGCAGGTGGCGTGGATGTTAAGGCACTGGATCCCACTTGGCTGACTCTGTGGTTTGAGCCCCAGACCTGGCAACTTGAAAATCACACTGGTGCATGTGTGTGCATGGTCAAAATCCTGAGAGGAGGATGGAGAAGGGATTGTGACGTGGCCATCCTCCCTGGGGAATGATTTCTCACTCTGTTTCTTTCTGGCAAGTGCACATGCCCTATAGCAAAAAAACTGAAAAACAAACAAACAAAACAAAACAACAACAACAACAAGAAACAATTTTAGAGGCAAGCCTGAGACTGCATCCTGGTAGTTGCAGAGGAGCTGGGATGCCAGCCATGCAAATTCTGTACTCTCTCCTCTGTTCCTTAACAGCAGTAACAACACCTTCCTCAGAGAATCCCTCGAGTTCTTAGAGCAGTGCTGGGTGTGGAGAAGAGATTAATGGAAGGAAAAAGCTTTATCGCTGTTCGGCACAGCACTTTCACAAGTCTGTGACAACAGAGCAGACAACGAGGGGGGGGATTTTCATAATTCTATAACTGCTCAGAATGGGATGCCACTATGCTAGTCTCTTCCCCCTACCTGCCGAAATTAGATGTGGCAAACGAGAACAATATAAAACTGTTCACTGGAGAACAATTGGATGACGTAGGTTGGGAAGGGGAGAACTCATGTAATATAAACCAGCAAAAGTCCCATTAATGATTGCTATTAATGACCTGTTATATACACCATGTTCTACACTTGAGCACGAGCATATTATATACACACTCACTCATTAAAAGGAGAAAAACAGACAGCCATGGAAGGGTCTCATGCTGTGATCCTCTCCCCAGCCCTGCCAACCAGCCGGGACCTGGGGCGCAGACGCACCTGGTGAGTTCAGGTCATCCCAAGAACCAGACTCCAATCTTCCCTATGGCTTCCAGCACTGCAGAGCTTTGTCTCACTGCCATGCCACTGCGGAGGCCACACACGAATTTTGATCCTGTTAGAGTCTCAGTGCATAAGCATTCTAGAAAACACACAAAAAAGCACTTGCTTTTAGTAGCTGTTTCTTTTTCGGGTTATTTCTTGGGAGCAGTGAGCGAGGATGCTGGGACAGAAGTTATCTCTGGCATTCAGTGGAGCCGTGCCTCAGCCAGCCAACAGGTGCCAGGCAAGCATTCTTCAGGCAGAACAGCAGGACCGAAGTGCTGACAGTCGCAACGACACAAAATGTAGCCTTGGCGAGTCAGTCGAACAATTGCTTTGCATCATTCTGAATATGAGCCACAAGCATGCAATCAACAGCATAGAGACGGGCTGAAACGGTCTCCATCAGCATTTCACTTGCGCTATCAAAGCATGACAGATTGAACACATTCTCATCTGACCTAAATGCAATGTTAATAACCCAAACACAAAGAACGCCCAGGAATAAGAACAGGTCCAGGTGCTGGCCCTGCCGAGGGCCACTGGTTCTAACAGATGCATTTTATCTTGTTCACCTTTTTCTTTTATTATCTCGGTGTAAGTAATAGTATTGATGTGTTTCTCATCTGATAAATTGATCCGGTCAAATTCAATGGAAATTAAGATTTAAGTTTCCAGTCCCCTAGATTTACTATTACACAATGTACCTAGCTTCACAAGGAGCGCATTTCATTTCCCACGGTAGGTTCTTGGGGGTACTCATCTCCCCAACTCAATGGCAACCCAGCTCTGGCAAGCATGCATTTTATAACATTTATTTCTGTATTTTCTGACACCTCGCCAAGTGCTCAGCCTCGACTATAGATATTTAAAATACCCAGCAGTGAAGAGATTCTCATGAGATCATAAATAAAGAGGCTCTTTACTGAGCCCATGAAGGCCATGTTGGAAAAGTAACTAGCATTTCAAAAGGCACTGTCTGAATTCCGAAACTCATCTGAAATTGCAAGGATCATTTGTAAATCTACATCATGAAATTCAGTAGAAATCTTTTCTTAGGGAATGAGACACATCAATATTACAAAGTTAAAAATACTACTCTCATATTGACAGAATAAAATCATTTTCCAAGGGACTCCCACCAGCACCCTAAGAGGGAGACGGTACTGGGGAAGTATTTTCCTTTCAAGAAAAATAATCGAAGTCACTCTAAGTTGTAGAAGATCCTGAAGAAAAACACTATTACATCGCAGGGGGTGGGGAAAGAAAGAAAGATACAGGAAAAGGATTTTCCTTCTCAAAAATACAGGAAAAAGATGACCAGGTTTATAGTGCATGGCCGTCATTACAGCCAATGCCTATTCCTTCAATAACGAATTTCATATGGGGGATAAGAATTCTAAAAGAGCTAAAGTGCTCCATTTTGCCTTTGGATAAACATATCTGCAACCCCATATCAAAAGTGACCTCTTGTCCGATCCATGCGTTGGTTAGATCCTATTGAACTGTACGAAATGCCTTCCTCGTGATCTTACATGAGGAAGCGTCTACAGAGAGGTGTCAGTCTGCCTTTATGACTCCCCAGCTCAGCTGTCTGTCTGTGGGTGGGTCTGAGTGCATGTGCTGGATTTCCAATTACCCCCAAAGGCTATTACATAGCATTTAAAAAAGTCAATGTCTAGGGACCAGCAGATGGCATAATGGTTATGTTGCTGGACTCCCACAGTCAACTGCAGTTTGAATTCTTGGACCCGGCCACTTAAAACTCACTGGGTGCGTGTGTGTGCATGCCCAAAATCCTGAGAGGGGAATAAGAAGAAGCGATTGCAGCGTGGCCATCTCCCTAGGGAGTGATTTCTCACTTTCTGTCTCTCTGTCTCTCCAGTGAGTGCACGCATCCTACAGCAAAAAATCTCAAAAAAAAAAAGGGGGGGGGGGCAATGTATAGTATTCTTCAATTGCCAAAGGACACCATACAACGTCTTCAAAGACAGCACCCACATACCTTAAGGATGTTCTAGCAGCTCCTATGAGATCACATGTAAACGCTCAAAGTCTGAACAGCAGGTATAACATCAGCAAACCAACAGCATCCCAACTCTCTAAAACTGAAGATCACTACTTTACCACGGCTGCACCCCAGACTTGGAAGGAGAGGGAAGAGAAACAGGATGTTGTCTTTAGCGTGAAAGGGAGCGAGTGGTCCTGCTCTACTTCAGGGCATGTCCTCCACTGTAACTCCCCTTACTGCAGCTGGGAATCAGAGCTCCTTCACCAAAGTTGAGTAGAAATAGCAAATGTCACAGGGCAAAGGCAGGAGTTAGTCTGTGGCTTGAAAAAGCGCTGCCTGCGTTAGGCGGTTTCGGCTATCTGTTGGCAGCTCTGGGGATATGAAAGATGCAAAAACTATTGGGACCAGCAGCTGGCATAATGGCTATGGCGCTGGACTCCCATGTAGTTAACCATGGTTCGAATCCCGGACCCGGTGGCTTAAACTCATGCCAGGCACGTGTGTGTGTGTGTGCCCAAGATCCCATGAGGAGAATGGAGGAGAAGGGATTGTGGTGTGGCTATCCCCGCTTGGGGGTGATTTCTCACTTTCTGTCTCTCTGTCTTTCTGGCAAGTGCATGCACCCTATAGCAAAAATCTCTCCAAAAAAAAAAAAAAAAAAAAAAAGATGCAAAAGCTATTACCCCTATCGAGTACCAAAGGCTTAAAGAACACTGCTGTGGATACAAAGAGGGAGTTGAGCAAATACTTAAAATCAGAGTATCTTAACCTCTATGGGTCTGATTGCTTTCACAGTCCTCCAGTATGAAGTAAAGAGTCAGCATCGATCATTCTACATTATGTGTGTGTGTGTTTATGTGTATAAATATATCTATATCTATATGCATAATTTTTAAATTGTACTTCTTAAATGTTAATAACAGCCCTTTTTCTGCAAAGGGCCAGAGAGTAAATGCCTTATGGACATTTGCAAATGCTTTGTGGGCCAGACAATCTCTATTGAAATGACTCAATCTGCAAAAGCAAATGCTGATAATACATATATAAATGGGTATGTCAATTTTTTAATAAAACTTTATTTATAAAAATAGGCAGGGGTAGGATTTGGCTAGTGGTCTGGAGTTTACCAAGCCCTGGTTTAGAATATTATGATACTGGGAAATTTTAAGAAGCGATCTCAGGTTCCTTCCTCTCTCCCACAGAGATCGTATTTCACTTAATAAAAGGTTAGATGACATATCATACAGTATCCAAAAGCAGTCAGTGGCTTAGCTCTGCAGCATCCCCACTGACTTCCTCCACCAGAAGCAGACAAAAGTAAATCTTAGAATGCCAGGTGGAGTTCCCCAGAGTGGCAGGTCATCCATTCATCATCACATTACATAATGCAAAGGGAACAGGCTGCCTGTGGAACACAGAAAAATGCTCAGCTGCATCTTCATCATCATCATTATCATTATTATTATTCTAGCTCACACAGAGGGCATGTGTGCTCACTGGAGAGAGACACAGAGAGAGAAAGTGTGTGAGAAAGCGCATCCCATGGGGGTGGTCATGCCACAATCCTTTTTCCTACATTTTTAACCTCTTTATGGGATTTTGGACAGGTCCAGGACCCAAACTGCTCAGTCAGCCATGTGATACCCAGCCATCTTAACCACCAGCTGGCTCCAATAGCCTCTTAAAGTACTATCTCATCTAAGCAAGAAAGAAACCCTTCTGCAACCACAAAAACGACCAACCAGTTAAAAAATAGTGAAGGATTTGAACTGATATTTCTCCAAATAAGATAAACAAATGGCCAATAAACACATGAAAAGACGCTCAACATCACTAATAATTATGAAAACATAAATCAAAAACATAATCATATACCATTTTACACCTAGTAAGAAGGTTTTTATAAGCATACAAACAAAAAACAGAACATAACAAGTGATGCTGAAATTGTGGAAAAACTAGAACCTATGTACACTGTGGTAGAAATGTGACATGGTCCAGCTGCTGTAGAAAATACCATGATGGTCCCTCAGAAACCATGGAAGATTAGCATACTATCCAGCAATTCCATTTCTGGGTACATATCATAAAGAACTGAGCATGGGACCTTAGTAGGTATTTGCCCACCAATGTTCATGGAAGCGTTATTCACAAAAACTACAAGATGGAAGCAACCCAAGTGTCCAATGACAGATAATTAAACAAAATATGGTATATACATACAATGGGAAGTTATTCTTAAAGACAAAATTCTGTCACATGCTACAATATGGATGAACCTTGAGGACATTACAGTAAGCGAAATAAGGCAGTCACGAAAGGACAAATACCCTATGATTCTACTGACAGAAAGAACTTAGAGAAGTTGAATTCATCGTAAGAGAAACAGTGGTTGTCAGGGGGCAGGAGAAAAAAGAAAACAAGCAATTACTTAATGGATACGGAATTTCTTCAGAGAAAGATTAAGAGTCCTGGAAATGGATGGTGGTAAAGGTTGTACAACAATGTGGATGTACTCAAGACCACAGAACTGTACACTTAAAAATGGTGAAGTGTGGGGCCAATAGGTGGCATGGAGGTTAAGGCACTGGATCCCATAAAGGCAACTCCATGGTTTGAGTCCCAGACCCAGCAGCTTGAGAATCACACTGGAAACATGTGCGTGTGTGCCCAAAATCCCAAGAGGAGAATCAAAGAGAAGGGATTGCAGTGTGGCCATCCCCCTTGGGGGTTGATTTCTCACTCTCCTTCTCCTTGTCTCTGTCTCTGTCTGGTGAGCACACATGCCATATAGCCCCCCCCCCCAAAAAAAAAAGGTAAAGTGTGGGAGTCCATCACATAGCCTAGTGTTTAAAGGAGCCAGATCCCATGTGACCGATCATGGTTTGAATCCCAGGTCTGGCAGCTTGAAAAGCAAGGCAGGCACTTGCGTGTGAGTGTCCAAAATCCTAACAGGATGCAGAAATAAAGAAGCAATTGCTGGATGACTATGCCCCATTGAGGGGTGCTTTCCCCCTTCTTCTCTCTCTCTCTCTCTCACACACACACTCCGGCAATTGCATGCACGCTCTGGTAATTAAAATAAAAATACCCAAATGGTAAAGTGTGTATTTTACCACATACAACAGAAGATGACTCTTGTGATCACCTGACTCTATAGGGGAGTCCGTCAGGTGACCTGTTTGAGGCAAGAGATGTCAAGCATGTCTGAGTCGGTCATTCTCGAGAGGCCTGGTTTACAGGGTGTAGCTGAGACTGTGGGGACCTCAGAGAAGGTCACACTGAGGGTGCCCCTCTCAATGACTGATCCATACTGCTCAAAACGGTCAAGGTCATTTAGAAATGTCTGAGAAACATTCCAGAGGGGCCTAAGATGTGACAAATAAATGTGATGCAGTTTCCTGGCTGGGATTCTGGGACAGAAATAGGACATTTGATAACGTCTCAGGAAATCCACATAATGTACGAGTCCTAATAATAATAATCACAGGCAACCCTGTAGCACAGGGGTTAAGTGGTGTGCATTGAGAGCCAGATCCCCTATGGCTGACCACAGTTCAAATCTTGGCTTCGGGTACTTGAAAAACATGCTGGATCCATATGTATGCATGCCCCAAATCTTGACGGGATGGAGAAATGGAGGAAAATGGACTGCAGATTTCAGCATTTGGGGGTGCTTTTTCTCTTTCCCTTCATTATAAGACCACATATGCTCCATGGAAATAAAAATAAAAAAGTAAAAAATAATAATCATAAAATTTTAGTGAGGTATTCTGGTAAAAAATATACATACATTATTTTGCTTATTCCTCAAATGCTCTTAAAAGGCTTCGTTGCCATTTTAGAGATGAGGACAATGGAGAAAAATATGCACCAACTTTGCCAGAGATAACAGAGTTTTACAGCAATTGGTAAAATTTAAGTTGAAACTCATGTTGAACTCATGTGCTAAGAGCAGGATAAGTTTTTTCCTTTTTTTTTTTTTTTTAAGAGAAATTTTTGCTATAGGGTGTATGTGCTCACCAGAGAGAGAAAAAGAGACAGAAAGTGAGAAATTATCCCCTAGAGGGTATGGTCACATCACAATTCCTTCTCCTCTGTTCTCCTCTTGGGATTTTGGGCACGCATATGTGCCCAGCATGAGTTTTAAGTAGCCAGGTCCAGGACTCGAACCACAGTCGACTATGTGGGAGTCCAGCAACGTAGCCATTTCACCATCTGCTGATCCCAAGCAGGATAAGCTTTAACTCACTCACCCTCACAACATCCTGGCAAGGTGAGCACTACAGTTGTCATGCCCACAGGTGAGGGAACCAAAGCACAGAGAAGCTAGCCGACGTACCTAGGGGCACACAGCTGGTCAGTGGCAGAACCTAGGGGCCCTGGCACGACAGTCAATCCCCCTCAGTTGTCCTCCCCCTCCGACCTCTGAGCCGCAGTGCTATTTTCCTCTTCTTTCTCAGTTACATAACTTCAATATTCCTGGGGCATCATACAAGGTCTCTCACCACTGTGACTTCTGGGGAATGGGAAGGGGACAGGAACCGAATGGGAAGAGAGACGAGGGAATTTTGTGGGACCATGACTAACATGATGGGTTTGGGACACCAATGCGTATAGTTGACCCCACATAAATGTTACCTAAGAACAAGAACTACAATCAGAATCCATTATTATTTAGTGATAAATATTACTTGATATAAATCAATTAAAGTAAGATGAACTGGAGGACGGACTGATGGGCACATATGAGCAAATGCAGCAAAAATACATTCTAAAGTTGAGGCAGCCAGTCCACAGGTGTTCATTGTACAACTTTCTATTTCCTTGCATGTTTGAAATTTTTTGAAACAAAATGTTGGGGGAAAAAAAGGTGAACAGTTATGCAAGGTCATCTCCCAAGGGTTACTTGGGAAATCTTTTTTGGCCCAAATATACAAGGGTACTTCAAAAAATTCATGGAGACATGGAATTAAATTACTCATTTAATTTACATTTTAATTAACTTTAATATGTTTTAACTGAAATGAAATTTAATTAAACGAAATAAATTAAGTTTACTTGGGTGCAAAAAAAAAAAAAAAAAAAAAAAAAAAAAAAAAAAAAAACCCTTGAAGCCCATGCATAGTTTTTTTTTCATAATATTCATTTTACGTGAACTTTGTGAAGATGCCACCTATATATCTGATTTTTTGGGGGGATCTCATTTAACAGGAAATTGAGGTTCCTGATTTATCCTTTCAATCTCTTACAGAACACCCCCCCTATCCTCCCAGTGAAAGCACTTCTCCAGTGTGATGCAATCAGACGCTCAAGATCTGATTTGAGGCTGAAGTTTATTAATTAGCAAAAAGCCATAAAGAAAGTGAGCTCCAGACTCTGCCCAGCATTATGGTCCACATGGACCCTCCGATTGTTTCTGTGGCTTGGAGAGATTTCAGCATTTGAACTTATCAGGATCAAAGACACCTCACTATTGCTCCAGTCAATAAATGTCTTGGTTAAATAGTCGTTTATAAGAATGTCAGATGAGGTATATGTGGAGGAGTGGGGCCTAATGAAGGACATTTGGAGAAGGGATACCAAGGTAGAACATTGATGGGATGGGGAAGTGTGGTGTTACCAGTTGAAGATATTTTTATCAATGGGACTGGGGAGAAATGTTCACATACTGAAATGCTCACATTGTAAGCTAAACAATGCAATTTAATGTATATACAAAAAGAAATTTAAAAAAAAGAGTGTCTATTTTTACTAATTTCCATCACCTTGCTCTCTTATACACTCTACTCTTTTAATTTGCACTTAGCCTTAGCTATTTTTTCTTTTCAGTGCCAGTGGGTGTGTGCACTTTCCAGAGAGAGACAGAAAGAAAGAGAGAAACACCCCTCATGGGGCAGGGTCACACTTCCATCCCTTCTCCATCGCCTCTCCTAGTCCATCGAGGCTTTGGAAACACACACACATACACCTGGCATATTCTTCGAGTCACTGGGGCCAGGATTCAAACCATGGCCAGCCAAATAGGATCCATTTCACTAAACCACAAGGCTACAGGGCCAGCTGGGATCTTTTTAAATACAAAGTTTTTCTCAAGATGGGGGTTGAATGGTTTCAGAAAAATGTGCCTCTTCTGGTTCGACGATGAGACTGTCATTATCTTTGACAAAAGCTGACATTCCAGAGCACATTAGGTGTGCGCCATCCCAGAATCTAGATGTCTGACAAACTCATTAGCACTGGCAAATGTTAAACCTGCTATTCCAATTCAGCCAACCAACGGGCTCCCACTGCCAGAGGAGAGGGATGTTTGTGTTCTGCCAGCGCGGTGCCTTCCGGGGCGAGAGCCAACTCTGCTTACCCTCCGATTAGGCCTCCAGCGTGTGAGAAGCCGCATGCTAGAAACCATTTTCTGATCAGAATCCACCACTGCAGGTAAAACACAAGACCTTCAACTTGGGACGTGAGAAGTCTTCTAACTGAGGAAGACCGTGGGACCCGCCTGCCACCATCTCCCGATCTGATAACGGTCGGCCTCATGGCCACTCGCCCGATGGGCACATGTGGGGAAACCTTTTGAAATTATTAAATTCCTTCTGTCTACATGAGAAATATGTCCACTGGAGATAGGAACTGTCTCCCAGACCCTAAATCCCTGTGCTGGTGAGAGGCTCCAAGTGGTAAGGCCTTCAGTCCTGGAGCCAATGCCTGGGTTCCAAGGACTCTGGACGGATTTGCTCAACCTCTCTGTTCTCAGCGGTGAAGTTTGCATGATAACAATTGTGAGGATTAAAAGGCTGAGCTATTAAAAAGCACTGGGAACAGTGCTGGCAACAGTGAGTACCATATGCGTGTCTGTATTACCAAGAAACACCAAGAGCTAGCTGCTATTCCAAGGTAACTGCTCGATCGATCCTGGCCCTGCTAGCCCCTGCTACCCCCGCTTCCCACCATGGTATGTGCATTGAAGGCCTGAGCCCACCCCTCCTGGGGTATGCCCAGGTCAGCGACAGCAGGGGTCCTGGCAGGTGCATTCAGAAACGTATCCACAAGGCCAGCGTGTTTATCCTGATTCGTGTATGGCTCACTATACATTATACATTCCACTTCTCCTTTTTTTAATTTATTTTTTTTTTAGTAAGGGGTTTTCACATGCAGATTTGATCACCCCGCTTACTTCCTCTCATCTCTTGTATTAAAAATCTTCTCATCTTCTGCTCTGTCCCACCCCAGTGCTGAATAAAAATAGAAAGAAAACCAGACAAGGAGCTGAAGCCTAAGTGTTTTGCTCTGAATGCCACACAGACATGTCAACATGGTCATGGCAGGGACCATGTGATACCCGGTCATGGCAGTCATGAAAAATTGCAATCTAATGGGAAAAGAGAGGAGAAAAGCCCAGATGGCCTTGGCACTTATTCCTATAGACTGCCTCTGACCCAGGGGCAGGCGATCACCAGCAGTCATTTATTTAAAACTACTAGTCATCCTCACGGCGACTTTTTACACCAGGACGTTCCGTAAACAGGGACCCACCTATGTGACTTGGTCATCAGCGCAGCTCAAGGTCACCTGCTCGGGTGGCCTGATGAGAGTGACCTCATTTCCCCACTATAGAACAGTTATGTCACTGATCAATACCGAAGGCCTCTGACAACACCCACGTGGCCTTCTTCAGGAAGCATCCGTGCACATCAGAACAACTGGCACCCTTACAGGCAGATGCCACGGGGACAGAGGAGCCCTCCTGCCAGGCAAAGCTCCGTGCAGTATAAGAGAAGCACCAGTGCAACCTTGAGAAAGGGGGAAAGAGGGACCAGCAGTTGGCGTAAGGGCTATGTCGCTGGACTCCCATGTAGTCGACCACGGTTCAAGTCCCGGACCCGGTGGCTTAAACTCATGCCAGGCATGTGTGTGTGCATGCCCAAGATCCTGAGAGGAGAATGGAGGAGAAGGGATTGCGGCGTGACCATCCCTCCGGGGGGGTGATCTCTTGCTTTCTGTCTCTGTCTTTCTGGCAAGCACAAGCGCCCTGTAGCAAATACCTCTCAAAATAGAAAAGAAAGGGGCCGGCAAGTGGCGTGGTGGTTAAAGGCGCTGGACTCCCACATGGCTGACCACGGTTCAAGTCTCGGACCTGGTGGCTTGCTTTCTCACTTCCTCTCTCTCTCTCTGTCTCTCTCTGATCAAACTGAAAAATAATAATGATATAATAATAAATAAAGTTAAATAAAAAAAATAATTCTTTAAAAAAAAAAAAATAGAAAAGAAAGAAAAAAAGAAAGGAGGAAAGAAAACAAAGAATCCACGTGGTGGGTACCAAGCCCTGGTGAGGATGCTTGGTGACATGGTGCTCCCCTCGCTTGAACACGGGGAGCGTCTTCGGGGAGACACATAATACAGAAACAAAGGAATCCTGGAAGCACAATTACTGCAGAGCCAAGGACCAAGCGAGAGAACGCCTGCCCAGCCGAGAGCCCGCCCTGCAGCTCTGCCGTCCCTGCAGCTCCGCCGTCCCAGCGTGCTGGTGGAGGTGGACATGGACGGGAAGCAGGACAGAGCGCCTGCCATGTGCTGCCTCTGTCCTCACACACGTGGGCTGGCCGGCCTGCCCAGCGGCTCGGGGAGATCAGCTGGAAGGGACCACTGAGGCAGGAGGTGGAGTGAGGTGCCTGAGGTCGCCAGGCTCGGGGGCTGCAGCTGGGACTCACTCCCACGGAGTCAGGCCCTCGGGTCACAGACACGCACAGAGAGTTAGATATAAATTTTAAAGTTTGTCTTCTTGTTCCTTCCCTGAGTGAGAGCAACAGAGAGAGACACAGAGATGGCACCCGACCCAGGCCTCGATGCCACAACCCACTCTAGCCTCAGCCAGCCCTGGACCATGGGCATGCCTGTGCCCTGACTCCAGATATGAATCTGGTCTCACAGAGGGTCAGCCTCGAAGGGCCGGGTCTCACTCTCTCAGCACCATCCTGTGCCCCTGGAGTCCCTCTATTAAACTGTCTCAGCTAATAATGACAGCAGTGACAACATGTCACATGTGGGTAATGTTCTACACAGCACACGCACCAGCTTCACCCTCTACGTATTTACTCACTAACTTCTCTCCCAACACAGCCTGCCCTGGGAGCTGGTCCACAGGTGTCTGTGGAAGCAAGGTCTGACAACCAACTCTGCTTGGGGGCGGTGGTAGGCCGGTGACAGGCAAACTGAGGTTCAGCAAAACCAAGTGACTCATCCAAGATCGCAGTACCTTGAATCAGAGCCCTTCCAGGACTTACCAGAGATTGTAAAAAGTTTTTTAAAAATATGCAATCTTTGTGAAAGAAACAAAATATTTTATATAATCTCAAAATATATCAGAGTTAAGGGACCAGCAAATGGCATAATGGTTATGTCACTGGACTCCCACATGGTCGACCAGGGTTCAAGTCCCAGACCCAGCAGCTTAAAACTCACACTGGGTACATGTGCACACGTGCCCAAAATTGCAAGGAAAGAATAGAGGAGAAAGGACTGTGGCATGGCCATCCCTCCAGGGGTGATTTCTTGCTTTTTGTCTCTCTGTCTCTCTCTAGTGAGAGTATGCACCCTATGGCAAAAATCTCTCTAAAAACATTTATAGATATGGAGAGAGAGAGATTTACAGGAGAAGCTGCTTGTGTGCAGAGACCTGAGGGCAGCCCACAGCCAGAGGTTTACAGGGACCCTGTGAGGATCTGCAAATGCAGGTAGGTGCCCATCACAGCACCCCACAACACCAGCAGGCTACTCAGTGCAGGGTTACGTGCAGGAGCAGAGGGCAGCCTCTGTCCAAAGTCCAAGAAACTCCGAGAGAAGGCAACCCACCTCTGCCTCCGCTGACCCGCGACTCTGCCCAGGGAATCCTGCTGGACCCGTCAGCAGCTCCCGTTCTCAGCCTCCCCTCGGCCGCATCTCCTCCTGCCTTTCTCTACAAGCTGTTCTGCATCTCTTCCTTTCTCAGCCCTGGGGGCTCTCCCTACTGACTGCTGCAAATGGGACAACCTCACTTTTCAGCACCTGCCAGGGCACAAGTCAAAGTGTGTTTGGGGTTTGCATGCTGCCCCCTTGTGCTGCACATCTGTGAGCAAACCTGGGGTCCTTGCCAGGGGTCAGGGAGAGGGAGTGGCAGCTCAAAGCATGGTGCTTCCGCTGGCCTTGCACCTCACTGCCAAACGACACCCGCACTGCTCAGTAGCTACAGGCAGGAAGCCCCTGGGTTACAGAACCCTCAGCCCAGCCTGTGCATTGGACAAACGGAAGTCTGTCCCACCAATGTTAAGTGACTTGGCCAACCTACACAGCTGGCATGGCGGACGCTAGGCATTTCTGACATCTTGCCCCCAGTGAGCACCCCAAACTGAGCAGAGGGAAACTAGAACGTGAACTGCAGAAGGAATGAAAGGTCTTTCTTATCATGTCAAATGATGCAAGACAGAGGCCAGCAGGTAGCGTGGAGGTTATGACACTGAACTCTCACATGGTCGACCATGGTTTGAGTCCTCGACCTGGTGGCTTAAAAAATCACACCAGGTTGGGACCAGCAGTTAGCATAATGGCTATGTCGCTGGACTCCCACGTAGTCGACCGCGGTTCGAGTTCCGGACCCGGCGGCTTAAACTCACGCCGGGCGCGTGTGCGTGCGTGCCCAAGATCCCGAGAGGAGAATGGAGGAGAAGGGATTGCGGCGTGGCCATCCCCCCTGGGGGGTGATTTCCTGCTTTCTATCTCTCTGTCTCTCTCTGTCTGTCTGGTGAGCGCACGCGCCCTATAGCAAAAACCTCTCCAAAAAAAAAAAAAAAAAAAAAAAATCACACCAGGAGTGAGTGCATGCATGCCCCCAACTCCCAGGAGAATGAAGGAGATTGTGGTGTGGCCATCCC
The DNA here is from genome assembly GCA_026018925.1 of Tupaia tana. Lineage (NCBI taxonomy): Eukaryota > Metazoa > Chordata > Mammalia > Scandentia > Tupaiidae > Tupaia > Tupaia tana. The sequence continues at coordinate 19,613,701 of JAKSZU010000024.1, read as the reverse complement.
TTCTGGGGGTGATTTCTCACTTTCTCTCTTATTATCTCTCTTTCTCTTTCTAGCCAAAAAAAAAAAAAAAAAAAAAAAGGCAAAAATGGTAAAATATAAAATGATGCAAGACAGTAAGATGCTCAGGCTGTGAGTCCCTAGGTGCACTGAGAGAAAACCTGCCCCTCAGGCTTTCTGGGGGAACTTGACACCCAGGATTACTCGAAGGTTTGTCAAGTGTTCAAAGGTCCATTAATAAGCAAAGTGCAAACAGGAGAGACAGAACAAGGAGACCCTGTTCCCACTGCCCGAGTTCTCAACATCGCCGGGAGAGAGGCAGAGAAGTGGCCGGGCTGTCAGCATGCGCCATACCGCCTGCGGCCATCCACACGCAGTCTGCCGTCGCTCCAGATGAGGGTTCATTGCTGCATCCTATTTATTCACTCCTTAATATAAATCCAAATTGCTCTCTTCAAATAGCAGAGAGCACTGTGCTTCGGTAAGGGGAAGAGACACGATCCCGTCGGGCTGTGCTGCGTCTCCATCCTCCCTCCCGTCGCTTGGTCCTGACAGCTTGAATCTGCGTGCTTCGCCCGGCAGCGCCCACCCCCGGCTCCTCTCAGGACTCAGAAAACACTCCACTGTCCTGCGTGTCCCACACTGGGGCTCTCTGAGGGGGCAGACGCGGCCCCCAGCACCCCCAACTCCCCTGAGAACAGCTTCTAAGTCTACTGCTCGGTAAGGCCCGTGTGTCCTAGCGCGGCTCCCAAGCTGGCTGGGAGAAAAGACACTCAGCCAGGCAGACTGTGTGCGGACATGTCCCAGATGCAGCTGGAGCAGCCACGGGGGACCGGACATGTCATGTGTTGTTAGGTTTGTTTATCTATCAAAAGAGAGAGAGAGAGAGAGAGAGAGAGAGAGAGAGAGAGAGAACACCCTCTCAACAGGGTCTTAACGCCAGGCCCACACCTCATGGGCACGTGAACCCTGAACCTCTCCCTGTGGGGTCGCCTCAAGGGGACTGTGCTTTACCACTAAACCACGGTCTGGTCCCCAGAACTGAACACACGCTTCACAGAAAATGAGCCTCAAGAACACAGCATCCCACACGTCATCTGTAGACAGGACAGGTCATGGAATTCGGAAAGCAAGGGATGGGTCCAGTCTGGCGCACCAACACTCAGAGTCTGGAAGCTGCACGGGAGGCCAGGGTTTGGATCCCAGGCCAGCCTGGACACACTGGGCATGGCTGTGTGCACTGCGGTTCAGCTAACTGGACACGGGGCATGGGGATGGCAACGTGGCGAGACCTACCACACACGTCTCTCTGTCTCTCTTTCCACCTCAATCTCTCTCTCATAACGGAAGAAGAAAAAAGGGCAGGGAACAGAAGGGAAGGGAGGAAAATAAACGAGGACGATCAAAGCAGCGGGAGCTGTGCTCAGGCCTCATTTCTGCTCAGGCCTTCCCAGTCTCTTGGCCACCATGGTGGGGGGAGGCAGCATGAGGCTCAAGTGCCACTTCCCCTGGTGACAAGTATTACGGTGTCTTTTCCCATGGGGGGATTATGTTTACATAACATAAGCAGTAACATTACATTACATAACAGAAACAGTAGACATACTAGTCTACTGTTTCCAACTCTTTATTTTGGGATAAAACAAGGGTTATATACACGAATTTCTAATTTTTTTTTTTTTTTTTTTTTTTTTTTTTTAGTTTTGCTCTAAGGTGTGCACACTCTCTAGGGCAGGGAGCTAGAAATCACCTCTCAAGGGGGACGGCCACACCACAGTCTCTCCTGCTCCATCCTCCTCTCAGGATTTTGGGCACGCACGCACATGCACCTGGTGTTATTTTTAACCCACCAGGTCCAGGACACAAACCATGCAGTTGCCTGGGTGGGATCCAAAGCCTTAACCTCCATACCACCTACTGGCCCTCTATGTGTATTCTCTGCTTTCTTTTTTTTTTTTTTTTTTTTTTTTCAGGTTTTTGCCATAGGGCTTGTGCCCTTGCCAGAGAGAGACAGTGAGAGGGAATATGAGAAATCACCTTTAGGGGGAATGGCCATGTGACAATCCCTTCTCCTCCATTCTCCTCCTGGGGCTTGGGGCATGTGTACACACATACCTGGTGTGATTTTTTTTAAAGAGATTTTTGCTATAGGGCAGGTGTAGAATATCTTATCAGCTTGCAGAAAGGCTAAAGGGAGCTTAGCTAAGACTCTTCCCAAGAAAGTACATTGATAGAAAAAGAACAACCTACCACCTACAAATCAACCTCCTTAATGTGCTTAGAACCAGGACACACACGGCAACTTCGATGCAGTAATTCTGTTTTCCTGTGTTCTAACCAGTATCCTTTCAGCTACTTTCTAATGAAAATGAGTTCGAGCATGGTCAGAGCTCAGAGGAACCAGAATGTTTTCAAGCACTGCTACTTGATTTTTTTAGAGTTAAAGACAGGCACTTCCAAATGAATGCTAACCTCTGGGTTTAGGGCCAGAAGCCCATGACTTCCCACAGGGTCACCAGAGATGCCGTTGGCTAGCTAGACTTGTCCTGGGAATACTGAGCGGTCTTGAGCCAAAAGTAACAGAAAGAGGGTGTCACGCCTGAACCTAAGGGTCAACAATGACATAACAGCATATAGTAACCTTATCACCCCTTCTCATCACTGGGTCCAAACATGCACAATGACCAGGGAGCTGGGGACTGGACCTTGAGTCAGAAAATTCCAGTCCTTGGTCAGCCATGGTGGTGCTGGCAGTCAGGTGCCGCTGTGTGACACTGGAGCCACATGGAAGGCTCCGGCCCATGTCCCCAGGCCTGGCCTCTCTAAACACCCCAGGCAGGCCCTGGCAGACTGCAGGGCTGGTGGAAGGATGGCATGTGCCCCGTCGAGGGTGTATGTGTGTGCATGTCTTTCTCTCTCCTCCTCTTTCTCTGGAAATAAATCTTTTTTAAAAAGAAAAAAGAAACAAATGCCAGTCTTGAGTGTGCCCTCCTAGACAGCCCCAGAACTTCTCTGAACCTCAGTTTCTAAATCAGCAAGATGAGAGAGCACATGTGTTCCCTCACGCCTCTGGTTCTGTGCTCCTCTGTCCCTTAGCCAGCAGGGACTAAGCGTGTCAGGAAGGTTGTGCCTTTGACCCCAGAGGAATGCGACAAGGGCCTTCCTTGCATTGTTCCCACAGTAACCAGAGCCAGCTGGTCAGGCGGGCTAGCCAAGTTATGGCCCAGGGTCCAACGTGAGGGGGATTCTGTGCAGAGGACTCCACCCCCAGCTCCCCCTGGCCGGGGCCTTCATCTGCAGGTCGGCACACTCCTGGGCACACCAGAGTGAGTCTGCGAGCCTTCCTACACGACTGGGGAGGGTTTCACATCCGGGGCGTGAGCACCATTTCCGACTCCCCCTCATGACAGCTAGAGGGTACAGGTAGGTCTGAAGTCCTCTGAGTCTCGGGACCCACCTCTGAGCTCTGCTGCACCTGTAGACCACCTAGAGACGGCAGGTGCTTCCTGGGCATGCCACCTGCCCGGCATTAGGCCACCAGGGAGGGCGAGGACCCCAGATGACAGCCAAGGGAGCCAAGACTGGAAAACGTGCCCTCCGAGTGGCAAAGACAATGAAGGTTCCCCTTCGCCTGCAGTCTGCGTCTAGAGCCTAATAAGGGAGGACCACTGGAAAGCATCACCATTATTTTTAGATTTTCTAAAGGAGGGAGGAGTTTTTGAAAGGACAAAATGGAAAGGAATTTAGGGCAAGAGTGTGTGTGTGGTGGTGGAGGTGGGGGGTGACATGGAAGGAGGAGAGAAGTGCAGGAAGAATAAGGACTTTGGGAACAGATAAACTCCCCCCTTCTCTCCTGAAGGATGGGCACAGCTGAGATTCCCACTCACCAAGCACCACGAAGGTCTTCAGGTCGGAGAGCTGCAGACAAAGGAGCTGTCGGAAAGGATTAATTTTGCTAAGAGCCTGGTCAGTGTGCATTTCATGTGGGGGGAGTTTTCAACTTTCATTCTTTTCTTTTTTTGGAGAGATTTTAGCTATAGGGCATGTGTAATCGCTGGAGAGACAGAGACAGAAAGACAGAAAGTGAGAAATCAGCCCCTGGGGGGAGGACCGTGCCACAATCTCTTCTCTTCCATTCTCCTCTCGGGATCTTGGGCATGCATGCACACATGCCCAGTGTGAGTTTTAAGTCGCTGGGTCTGGGACTCAAACCGCGGTCGACTACATGAGAGTCCAACGGCATAACCATTACTCCATCTGCTGGTCCCTCTTGACACATGGCGGTTGAGGCCACTCATGGAAGCCTGGGAAAGGAGTCTGATAATTCATGTCAGATTTGAATCTGGCTTTAACTTTCATGGTCCCCAAAGAAACACTCTGGACTTACAGAGATCATGAATGTCCCAGGTCAGCAGAAGATGAATGAATTCCTTGTCTTTTCTTTTTGTTTTATTTATTTATTTATTTTTGTAATTTTTATATTTACATTTAATCACTATAGGTCTTTGCAGTGTCCAGAAGGGGATGGGTAACACTGTAGGGAGGCAGGGGATCGGTGAATGAATTTCTCTTAGACCTGATTCTGGGACCAGCAGTGGCATAATAGCTATGCCGCTGGACTCCCATGTAGTTGTCTGCAGTTCGAGTCTCAGACCTGGTGGCTTAAACTCACGCCGGGCATGTGGGCGTGCGTGCCCAAGATCCCAAGAGGAGAATGGAGGAGAAGGGATTGTGGCGTGGCCATTCCCCCGGGGGGTGATTTCTCACTTTCTGTCTCTCTGACTCATTCCCCCGGGGGGGGGGGGTGATTTCTCACTTTCTGTCTCTCTGACTCTGTCTTTCTGGAGAGCGCACACGCCCTATAGCAAAAAAAAAAAAAAAAAAAAAAAAAAAAAAAAAAAAAAACCAAACAAACCTCTCAGGAAAAAAAAAAGAAAAAGACCTGATTCCGTTAAAGCAGTCAAGTAGAGGCTTCATTTTAGTTGTCCTGGGAAACCATGGTATGGGCTAAGAACATCACATTTTGAGAAAGAATGTCTTTTCTTTGTCTTTTTTTTTTTTTCTTTTTGGCAATAGATAGTAAAAAGTTTCCTTAATGAGCTCAAAAAGCTAAGGCATGCATTCTTTCAATTCATGGGCCTCGTAATGGCTGGGACCTCAAGTTCAAATGCCATCTAACCCACAAAGACTTTCATAAAACACAAGCTGCTCCATCGCACACCCATTGGCCTGTTTGAATGTTGAAAGCAAGATGGCAAAATATTCAAGTAAACAACCTCGTGGCACGGGCTGACACGGGCCCAGGGCTAACAAGGGAACGCTGGAATTAGTTTCCTAATCCCAAAAGAGGACCTCAAGGAGTTTGTGCTGTAGGAAAAGAGTTGCTGTGTTTTGTTTAATGGAACTAAATTTGTGCCCATTTAAATCATGAGCAGGTGGTACTTGGTAGCAAAGAAAGCCCTGAAAATACTCACATTTAGTGAATGCAGTTGTATGTATAATTAGCTGAGTTTATTTTAAAGCACTCTCATCTTTGTACTCTTTTCGACAACTCAAACTGGTGAGAACAGAGATCTGTTCTTGAATTGATGATGGAAGCATTAGCTGCTAAGAAATACAAAATGGGAGAGCGTCAGAAAGACTCTAAAGGCATGGACATTGGAATCAGCGGAGGAACGGGCTCGCTTTCTTCTAGAGAAATGGCTTTGCTGTTCGTGAGAAATGAGCGAGCTAAATAACAGCGTCTGATGGGAGAGGAGAGGGGAAGAACCGGAGGTGGGTGCTTTAAAAGCATAACGTTTTCTCATGAAAGGTTTCGGATGTGTACCAGAGACTCATGGTGGAACGCCAAATATTCGTTCCCCAGCATCCCTAATTGTCAACTCACAGCTACTCGTCTGTCCTCAACCAAATCTCAGAACTATCGTGGAATCCTCAAATATTTCGGAACGAAGCACAGAATCTTGACGTGCCCCCATTTTCCTGAGGTGTTGAGAAGTGAAATGCCCCAACGCCAGCTGTGGGCCAGGGACAGAGGCAGGGCTGGAAGCCGCTCTCCTCCGTGGGGTTCGATGTAGGCTCCTCCCAGTCCCCTCTGGCTCTCTTGCCCTGAGCATGCCCTTCAGACACTCCGAAATGAACCCCAACCCAAAGCCCAGCCAGCACAGAAAGCAGCCTTACATCACCTGGGAATCCGGAAAGCCTCGATTTTAATCTCAGCCTTGACATTTTTCTGATCCTTAACTGTCCTAACAGTTCAATAGATACACCAAATTGCCACCATAAGATACAATGACTTACTTGTAAAAATAATTGACTCTGGATTAGCAGGTGGCATGGTGGTTAAGGCACTGGATTCCCATATGCTGACTGTGGTTCGAGTCCTGGAACTGTTACCTTGCTTTCTCTCTCTCTCTCTGGAGTGTGCATGCCCTATAGAAAATTAAAAATAATAATAACAATAAAATTAAATGAAATAATTCTAAAAAAATAGTTGACTCTCCACTTGTAACAGTTATTCTGAATGTGTTTTCATGGCATTTGGGAAAAGTTGTTAGAAGCCATAAAGCTTAGAAAATCAGGTGGCTCGGGCTGGCCACCTACTGCAGGGTTTAAATCCAGGTAAGCCCTGTGCATAGGCAGCTGGATCCCATATGGCCAACCGTGATTTGAATCCTGGCCCCAGCAGCTTGGAGAACGCACCAGGTACATGTGTGTGTATGTTCAGAATCCTGACAGGATGGAGAAACGGAGAAAGGAACAGGGTGTGACCATGCCACATTGGAAGGTGCTTCTCCCCTCCCTTTCTCCCCCTCTCTCTTTTTCTATCTCTCCCTCTCTCTCTCTTGCAAGCACATGCACTGTCTGGCAATTTTTTTTTAAGTGTAAAAAAATATAAAAAAAGAAAATCGGCTGCCTCTATGAGGTGAGGTCTCCTATGTTAACGAGTTGCGGGAGGAGGATACATGATTATTATGTAACTGTTCCCTGAGAACATTTCCACAAGTTTATTTTGCACATATAAATTAGAACCAACTATTACAACATGTTGAAATGGAAGTTTCTATGAAAAACAAATGTTTCATATAATATAAATCAACATTCCCCAAAGAGGAAGGAGGCAGGCCCTCCGCCCAGGGGAGTTCTGGCATCGTGCAGAGAAAGAGCGAGGGAAGTGAAAAGACACACAGCAACATCCCCTCTATGTGGTAGGCCCGCCACACCCTCCACCTAAGCAGCCTCGCAACAGAACACCAAATATGCCCGGCCAAGTGGCCAAGCCCCGAAAGAGAATCAGCAAGCAAAAGGTTTTGTGCCAGGGACTGAAATGCAAGCTCGGTTGCATTCCTTTTCCTGCGCAAACTCACATAAAGGTACAGTACTAGGGGACACAACGGGAGTGAAGCGATTACGACATTTAGGAAATCTCATTCAAAATCAACCCAAAACCTTGAGATTAGGCTTGAAGTGCACTTGCTTTCGGAAAGCCAAACCACAGGAAATTCTGTCATCTTCAATATACACTGCTAACATGGCACACCCCCGGTGACCTCACTTGACCCTCCCTTGACCCACCCAAGGGAGGGTCAAGTGTCAGAGAGAAGTAGTTGGTATGGGAAAATGGCCCACTGGTCTGGATTGAGTTCCTGGGACTGGAGCCTAAAAGAACCACAGACCGGGGCCAGCAGGTGGCGTGGTGGTTAAGGTGCTGGACTTTCACACGGCCAACCATGACTGAGTCCCAGTCGGCTTGAAAATCACTCTAGGAGCACGAGCCTGTGTACCAAAATCCCAAGAGGAGAATGGAGGAGAAAGGGTTGCGGTATGGCCATTCCCCCTGGGGGTGATTTCTCACTTTCTCACTCTCTGTCTCTCGGGCAAGCACACATGCTCTATTAAAAAAGAAAAAAATTCCCCTTCCCCAATCCACGCAAAGAAAAAGGAACCATAGGCTGGGTACCTCAAACAACTGAAATCCATTGTCTCACAGTTCTGGAGGCTCGAAGTCTGAGATCCAGGTGTGGCAAGGCTGCTTCCCGCCCAGGGCTGTGTGTGGGAAACCATCCCAAGCCTCTCTAGCTTCTGGTGATCTTCCCGCCATCTTTGGCATTCCTTGGCTTGTGGCAGCATAACTCCAGCCTTCCGTGGCATTCTCTGTGCTTTTTCTTGGTGTCCCTGTTTCCCCTCTTTATAAACTCACCAGTCACACTGGACTAGAGCCCGTTCTAAAGTCTCATCTTCATTCAATCAGATGCAAGAACTCTATTTCCAAATACGGTCGCTTTCACGGGTTTCAGGGCTTAGCACTCCAACGTCTCTCTGGAGGACATAATTGAGCACAAGGCACCTCCTCACCCTCTCCTGATTCCAGCAGCAAGGGAGGAAAGCCAGGTCAGCTCTCAAGGAGGTGTCTGTCATTGCCCAGAGTGTCCCCCACTGCTCAGAGGGAACACTGAGGGACAGGCATGTCCTGCCTGGGGACACACTCCTGCGGACTGTCGCCTGGCATTACTGTGATCTCACGGCCCGTCTACACTCCGTCCCCTCCTGTACCATTCTCAGCCTTGGCCACGTGGCTACCATGTGATCAGCACGTCACAAGGCTCCTTCCGATCACGGGCTTCTGCTAATTCTGCATCCTCGTCTCTACGGTCAGTCCTCTTCCCTTCTTCTTTCATCCCTTATATATCTGGGGCAATCGAGAGGTATCTTAGAAAAGGGGATCAAAATACATTCCACCTTTTGGATCATCGGTAAAGTCACAGCACATTTTTGCATAGGGAAGAACATAGAAAAATATGTCATGCCTTTCCCAATGACCTAAGATTTTTATGGCCAGTATATCACTAAGCCATAAGAGAAACCATAATGGTTATTGTTGAATACGCTCTTTTGCAGTTTTAAAAGTGCTTTTCAAGCATGAGAGTTGCAGAATTTAATTATTCGACAACCCTAATAGAGGACAACAATGTCATTATTCCCAATTTATGGAAGAGGAATGGAAAGGTTAAGGAGATCAACCACATACACACAGCCAGTCCATCACAGAGCCGTATTGGGAGCCATGTCTTTGGAGGGCAAGCTACGTTCTCCATTTTTATGCATGTACCATGATACAGTCCATAGTAGATTATCAAGAAGGAATGAAAGTCGTTTTTCTTGACTATAAGCAATACAGTAGCAACAGTAAAATCATGTTTACATTCCACATTGATAAATATTTCCCCAAATGTTTCAAGTTTAGGTTTTTATTCTTATAAAAACTGAATGAAGGGAACCAGCAGTTGGCCTAATGGCTATGTCGCTGGACTCCCACGTAGTCGACCGCAGTTCGTGTCCCGGACCCGGTGGCTTAAAACTCACACCGGGCGCATGTGAGTGCGTGCCCAAGATCCCGAGAGGAGAATGGAGGAGAAGGGATGATGGCATGACCATCTCCTCTTGGGGGTGATTTCTCGCTTTCTGTTTCTATGTCTCTCTCTGTCTGTCTGGCGAGTGCACGCACCCTATAGCGAAAACCTCTCCAAAAAAAAAAAAAAAAAAAAAAAAAAAACCTGAATGAATTACACTTCACCCTGCTTATTGATGATAACTTCAAGTGAAGGTTCTGTAACTTGCCTACAGAAAATAGTGAGTTGACAGTTGAGCTGGACTAATCCTAATTCTAAAAGTATATGGCTTTTCAGAAAGGATCATTCACTATAACATCGCTGGAGATGAATAAAAGAAAGAAAGAAGGAAAAAATAATAAAATGAAGGATAAAAAGAAGGAAATTAGATTATGAGAGGTCTTCCAAAGTTTATGAAAAATGTGTATTATGAAAAAACTATGCATGGATTTCAAAAATTTTTTGCACCAAAATAATCTTGTATTGTAGTCCCATCTCCCCCACAAACTTTGTGAAATCGCCTCATATTTTACAGAAGGCAGAAGCATCTGCTGTGAATATTGCAGAAAGGATCCCTGAGCTGTGATGGGGTCAGGCTAGCCGGTCTTTAGTGTCCCTTGGAATACCTAGGTTGTCACAGCGGACTGTTTTCTAGTCATTACAGGCCCCAACACTCCCACCCCGGGCTCTGCACACTCTGAATTCATGGAGGACGGCTTCCAGAAGGAAGTGGAATTGGAGTTTGTGTCAGAACAAACAGCTTGAGAAAAGACCAGGCAGCAAACACTTTCCCAATACAGCCAAGAGACCACTGTGGATGGGGTGCATGTGTGGGGACATGGCAGAGGGGGTGCTACAGGAAAGGAATGCAGAGCCAATGCACGGAGGGTGCCAAAGGCCTTGCGGATAACCAAGCTGGTTCTGCAGAATCCGAGGTGCTGCTTGACTGTGTTCGAACGCGGGAACGGCCTCGTCAGCGGTGTCTGCTGTCTACTGCTGCTAAATGAGTGCCCCTCAAACCCCAAGTCTCTCCCAAACCTCCCTTTCCAAGATCCACACATGTTTCTCAGGATGCCTGCTGGGCATCTTTGCAAGGCTGTCTTGCTGTGGCACTTCCGGCTGGGCATATTAGACCTCTCTTGTCCCTTCCAGATCTAATGGTTTGTGATTCTAGCCAAAGTTAGGGGTCTGGAAATTTGGCATTTCCTTTAAGGAGACTGGAAATAAGCAAAGAACAGAAAGGTCACATTCAAGAGATGGGGTAAAAAAGCAATGCTTTAAAATGGAAAAAAAGAAAAAAACATACCTACATTCATCACTTCCCTCTGGTTGATGACTTGCTAAAGATCTGTAATACTTCCATTTTTTCCTTCCTACATTAAAAACTAGGCCTTCGGGACTCTATTTCTCTCCCAAACTCTATGGGACAAGTTGCTCCTGCTTCTGTTGAGGCAAAGCTGGATCCTGACGGGCCTCCCACGTGAGAGTTGGGCGTCCTTATGGGGTGCCTCTACTGAATTCTCCACTTCCCCCCACACCCCTCACCTCAGTGTATGCAGTGCAGAGCCATGAGTGCAGTGGCCTTGTCTCCCGCAGTGTCCCCTTAGTATCTCAGCACAGGGTGAACTTGCAAAAAATACCAGTTCACAGACTGAAAACAGAATCCATGGCTCCGAATAACCGCTAGTCCATGATGGGTCGACTGTCTCTTATCCCATACAAATGTCCCCATAGTCCGCAACAGCCCAGGGCTACTGCCTCAGTGACACCAGCAAAATGACACCACCCCAAAATGACAGAGTGAGCATGCCCTGCTTGAAGACAATCAGGAGCTAAGAGAGATGACAGCTTCATCCTTCCAGGAAGCCAGGAGGTTGAAATAATCTTAAAACAGAGAAAGTTCTGAGAGGGAGTTGTACAAAGTCTAAGGTGATGAGGACTGGGAGCAGCTGTCCCTCTGCACATAAGCCATCCGTGAGGAACAGGGCAGCCCTGCGAGTCTCTATGTTCTTGGGGCGTGAGGCCAGCACCTTCCAAAGCAGGAAGTATCTTTTGCAACATAGACATTTACACAATAAATTACAAGCACGGTTATGCTATGGCACATGACAGTCCAAGATAATTCAATCAAGGGTCAATAATGATTTGGGGAAGGAAGCGATCAATTTCACATGAGAATAATCTACGTAAAGTGAGTGAATCATGGAAAAGATGCTCCTAGCCAAACACTGTATTTTATTCAAGTCCATCGAGAATTTTCCTGAGGCTCTACTATGTGGCCAGCCTCTGTGGGGAATATGGAAGACGTGGTTATCCTGCTTCAGAGCTCATTTCCTCCCAGCTCTCTAAAGCCCCCACGGACACAGACTGCCACAATTCCAAAATGCAAATGCAATGACGCCTTTGTGTTTACGCCTCTCGTGGCTGTCCGCCCTCATCACTGTGTCTACACAGGCTACACGAGGCCCTTTCTGTCCCAGGCCTGCTAAACTCTCCAGGCTCAAAGATGGAAACCCTCCACTTCCTAGCTGGGGCTTCACCTTAACGCTATTACCCATAGTTCTGTGTGTTTAAAGACTTCTTCCAGCTCTCGTCTTTGCGAACGCTGCCCTTCTCTGCTCACAAGCACTTCTGTCAAACATTCTACCTTGTTTTTAAGAGCCCACTGGAGGAGGCATCTCTCTGAGGCCTGTCCTATAAACACCCTTTCGTTCCACATCTGGATGAGACACTACATCTACACAGTGCCGTGGCACTTGACACAAGGGACCCTTCCTTCCCGCCCGTCCTTCCTTCCTCTGGTTCATCCACGGACACTGAGTACTCAACTCCTCTATCCAAGGCCTGTGCTAGGTGCGTCTCTACCATGTCTCTGGTAAATGCACATGAGCCCTGACTGGTAGGCCTTCCTTACAGGTGAGAACCTGGGCCCAGGAAAGCTCTGTAGCTCAGTCAAGGTCATGATACCAGCAGGTGGCAGAGTCAGATGCTTCTGGCTCCCATGCGCTTGCTCACCCCTCCTCAGCACACCAAGGAGTAACACGGCCCTAGGTCACACGTGCGCTAACAAGGACTCGCCCAAGAGGCCCGCTACAATCCAACAGTTCCTGCAATCTGAAAATCGCCTACGAGAAGGTTTAGGCAGGAGACCACCCAGTGCAGGCCAGAGGTGCGCCATGTGCAGATCACCTAGAAGGCTGCATTCATGCAGGCCCATGGATGATTGTGTAGTGTGTCCAAAAGACACAAGCCCATTATAACGTATGGAGTCAGCCTAAGTGCCTTTTGTTTTTAACGACGACACACCAGCTCTGTATGGTAAATGCTTCCAAGGAGCATCAAAGCCTCAATTGTTACTGCCTTTTGTTTGTTTTCCAGTTCTACTAAAGCCAAGGACGGCCCGTCCTCGTATTTCTTCCTACAGTAATGTCAGGGTCGGGGTTAGCACATAAAACACCTCTCCAGTGTGGCTTGCTTTGCCAGAGATCAAAACACAGTTGTGCTTTTTTGTTGTTGTTGTTGTTTTTCCAAGGGGAACATCAAAAAGAATCAGCATGTAAACATGTTTCAGTAGGCATTCTTTTTCCTTCCAGTGATTTCTCAATATTTGGAACTCTTTATTAGTCTCTTTTGCTTACAAATGGCAAAATATTATACTATTTGCCTTTTTTTTTTTCCTAGAGGAAGCATGTACTCACAAGAGAGAAAGAGACAGAGAGCGAGAACAGGAAAAGCAGCCACCACAGGGGATAGTTATGCTGCAATCCTTTCTCCTCCATGTCTCTCTCCTTTCAGGATTTTGGGCGCACATACACAGTGGAGACCACTCGGTGCAGGCCAGAGGTATGCCATGTCCAGATCACCTGGAAGGCCGTACTCACGCAGGTACATGGATGATCGTGTGAGGCTTTGATGCTACACACACGCACACACATGTGCGTGCGTGCACGTGTGCTCCCATCCCAGCATGTTTCCCAAGACCCTGGGTCTGGAACTTGAACACTATGATCAGCATGTGGGATCTCACTGTCTTAACCACCGGACCATGGAGCCTGCCCTTCACTCTTTTCTTAAAGGTTCCTTCTGACATTCTTTAACATGTTTTCTGACAATTTTTGTACCATTTTTGGGTAATCTTACCAGAAATACTCTGGTTTATCACATGACTTGATGTTTGGGGACTGTGAAGGAAGTAATGTATGTTTTTCCGTTTTCCCAATCCCATCCTCTCTCCTTTCTACCTTTCCACCCTTAGCCAAAGCCTTCACTTAATCCCTTCATTGCTATATATTGCTATAGATTTTTTAGTCTTTTCACTTGATTGGCAAAAGGAAAATAGCATGAGATTAAAACTCAATTGTTGCCTTCTTCCCTCGAAACACAGGCTTCCCACTCATAAACTCCTTCCGATGCTGGGAGGAAAAACACAACTGCTATTACATCTCTGCAGGAGAATGGACCTAGCATGCCTCACCTCTCTGCAAGGGATTCGGTCCCATCCAGCATTCCCAAAATGCTCTGACTCACTAGAAAACCCTATAAATGCCAAGTGAACACTCAACACTCACAGCCCCAAAGTCATCCACTTAATAACGCAGAACAAGAGAAAGGTTCCATCAGAGACGGGTTGGACACAAGGGTGTCTACCGTCACGCTGTCATCGAACGTCGTTTTGGCGAAGTTGGTCCATTTAATTGCATAAGAAAAAGGAACTAAGGGATATAAAAACTACAAAAAAATGCATTAAAATGATCATTATTTGCAAATGTGATAACTACAAATCTGAGCAAGTCATTTACACAAGTAAGATTAGAGAACTCTGCAGCACAGCGGCACAAACATCGTATGTAAAAATCAATAGCCTGCCTAAATGACAGCTAGGAAGAAGAGACCTCTTTTATTTTTTTAATTTTTAATTTGCCAGAGGGTACATGCACTCACCAGAGAGAGATACAGAGAGAGAGAATGGAAAAGCAAGAAAGCACCCCCCAGGAGGAGGGTTACATCACAATCCCTCCATCTCACCCTCCTGTCAGGATTTTGGGCACGTGCACACACACATGCTCAGCATGTTTCTCAAGCTGCTGGGTCAGGCACTCAAACTGCACACACACACACACACATACACACACACAGTGTGATTTTCAAGCCGCCGGGTCTGGGACTCGAACCAGCCATGGGAGAGTCTAGCGCCTTAACCACCACACACCTGCTGGCCCCTGCTCAAAGGTTTTCCAGGTTATATAGTTAGGTGAAAAGAGGTAAAAGGCAGAACCGTGTGTAGGGCACAAGCATTATGCATTGTGTGTGTGTGTGTGTGTGTGTGTGTGTATGTGTGTGTGTGTTCTGCCACAGAGAAGATACCCTAGCCAGAGAGGGAAAGTGAGAAATCACCCCCTGGGGGAGGATGGCCATGGCAAAGTCCCTCCTCCTCCATTCTCCTCCTGCGATTTTGGGCTTGCATGCACACATGCCTGGCGTGAGTTAGAAGTCACCAGGTCCAGCACTCGCACCACACTCAACCATGTGAGTCCTAAACGCCACCTCACCTGTGGCCCCCACCATCATTATGTTTTTTAAAAACACATATTTTTGCTTATATAATTATGGAATATCCCTAAACAGACCCACAAGAAAAGAAAAGGTAATAATACTTCCTGTAGCTGAGACTCAGAGCGACTCAGGAACAGAAATGAAGAGTCACTTATTTTCCATTGCATATCTAGTGTCCCTCTCGTATTTATAGTGACTCAAAAATATTAATGTTTTTAAAAAGAAAGAAAATAAAAATGAAGATGGGGCCAGCTCTGCAGTGCAGGGGGAATGCACTTCTCCAAAGAGGCCGGATCTCTCGTGGCAACCACAGTACACATCCCTGGTCTGGCTGAAACATGCCAGGCGTGCACGTGGGTGTCCCAGACCCAGTGACCGGAGGGCAGGAGGAGAGGATGGTGGTGTGAGCAGACCCCGGGGAGGACACTCCTCTCTCTCTCTCTCAATTTGTCACGTGTGCACACACATGCCATACCGTGAGTAAAGAAAAAAATTTTTAAAAATATATGGCAAGGACATGGACATATGAACTGAGCGAAGTAGGAAAGACTTCAAAAGTTAGTGGAAAAATGGAGATAAGTACACATTTCTCTTGGTGCAAAAATAACTGGAAATCCATGCAGTTTTTCCATAACATGCATTTTCCATGAATTTTCTTTTTTCTTTTTTTGGTTTGTTTTGAGAGGTTTTTGCTGAGGGCGCGTGCGCTTGCCAGAAAGACAGAGAGAGACAGAGACAGAAAGCGAGAAATCACCCTCCAAGGGGGATGGCCACGCCGCAATCCCTTCTCCTCCATTCTCCTCTCGGGATCTTGGGCATGCACGCACAAGCAGCTGGCATGAGTTTAAGCCACCAGGTCCAGGACTCGAACCACGGTTGACTACATGGGACTCCAGAGACATAGCCATTATGCTAACTGCTGGTCCCTCCCATGAATTTTCTGAAGGCCTCTCATACTTGGTCTAATTTTGGAAAGCCTGTTGTTTAGAATATAAGAGCATACACACATTTACGAAAAAAATCATAATTTTTTTAAACCCACAAGAGTAAACCACACAGGAGACCTGACATCATTTACTACGCAGATATGTTCGGCGGAGCTTCCATACACGAGGTTGCACACACGCGCATGCACACACACGCACATGCACACGCCCCACACCACAGAGGCCGGGAGACCTCCAAGACCAGGTGAGAAATTCAGTCTTCATACTTGATTCAAATGCGGCCCCTGCTGCAGTGGGGACCTGCCAACCAGACGGGTTTTTTGCGATTTATCCTCGGGACAGAAAGAAAAAGACCGATTTTGCTTATCTCTGCTCACCTGAGTCCTTAGGTCTCCTCATGGCCGCCAGCTGAATTTAGAACATAATGACTGTGAACACACCCCAATGTACACTACAGTGAGCCACGGGTGGCAGCCAGTGGTGTAACGTGGCCTTCTGTGAGGCTGGCCCACAGGGGACGGGCCCACATTCACGTCTGGCCACATCCCTGCACAGGCCAGGCACACACGTGACATGACATGGACTGGCTAAAGCTGGGGTGGGTCCTGGTGGCAAGACCCTGTGGGGTCGCCGTCTCTCTCTCTCTTTCACTCGTACAAGACATACGTTAAAAAATAAAATCAATACTACTGTGGGCTGGCCCTGTGACCTGCTGGTTAAAGGAACCAGATTCACATAGCCAGTTAGGCTGCTCAAATCCTGGCCCTGCAGCTTGAAGAACATGCTAGGCACATGTGTGTGAATGCCTCAGGTCTCAGCAGGATGGAGAAACGGGAGAGAGGGTTTGTGCTGTGAGCACACCCCACTAGTAGGTGCTTTTTCCTCTCTCTGTTTCTCTCTGGCAAATGACAAAATAAATAGTTAAATAAGCAAATGCCACTGTAGTGAACCCACCAGACATTCCCTCCATTGTTCCAAGTGGCAGCAGGATGGAGTTCTGGCCTGGTTCCTCCGGGCTCCCCGCCGAAGGAGGCCGCCAGAGCACAATGCCTGCTGGGACATGTCCGAGAAATGAAAGGACCCAGGACTGAAACAACAACCTTCATTTTAACTCTGCCTGTGGAGATTCTTAGCAGACTCCTACCTTCTTCACCTGTTTCCTTAAGCAGAACTTTCTTAATTTCCTTGAAGGCATGGTTATCATCACAAAAGAGGTAGTAGGGCTTGCTCCCACCCTTTCAGGGCCTTTCTGCATTTTCCACTGTCCACCTGACAGGCAGGAGGAGCTGACGGGACAGGGAAAGGGGACCACACCATGGCAAATCCTGCCCACGGCGCCCCTCTCTCGTGTGTGCGTGCACACACTTTCTCTCATGTGTGCACACACACACATGTGTCCTCTAGAGAAAAAACATACTATCTGTGGGAAGACAAAAAAATTAAAAAAGATAACTTGGCGTCCAGGAAATGAGGACATGTCTCACACGTCTTTGATGTGATCCTAGAAGAAAGACCTCAGATGCAGACAGGAGGCAGAGCCAGGCCCATCCGAGGTCAAGGGCACCACAGACCCAGCAGAGACAGAGAGCCGGGAGACGGGCGTGAAAAGAGCACGCACGTGGCGATTCCACTTCCGAGGCTGGCGCTGCCGTGAGGAAGGTGGGAAGCATGTAAGGATTCTATTCACCCTCTGTCTTAAATGGTTTACATGTTAATAAAGTCTTTTCATCAAACATTCAGCACTCACACCACTAAACAAATGGTAAAGCATCATGTTTTACAACGAGTTACCCCAGTCCATGGAGGGTCAGTTGTAAAACATGAACTTCTACTGGGACACGCACGTGTGGGACTGCTGCATGGCCCACCGGGCCCGAGTTCCAGTGTGTTTGGAAGCAGCATCTACAAATAAACCCAGGCACCATCAGAACCAGTGAGTGCCTGACTTGCAAAGAGCCCAGGAGAAGGTGAGGCTCTGCAAAGAATGGAAGGGATTTTCACGGCACTGGAAATGAAGAGGGAGCTTATACATGATTTAAGTTGAAGATAAGAATAAAGCTGCCATGTAGCTCTATGTTGAAAGAAAAATAGTCTAGAAATCTGTAAACTTGAGCTTGTCATCAAATCCATCGAACTTTTCTCTCTCTCTTTCTTTCTTTGTTTTAGAGTGTTTGCTATAGGGCATGTGTGCCCGCCGGAGAGGCACAGACAGAAAGTGAGACGTCACTCCCCAGGGGAGGTGGCCACGCCACAATCCTTTCCCCATTCTCTTCTTGGGATTTTGGGCACGCACACACACGCACCTGGCATGAGTTTCAAGCTGCTGGGTCCAGGACTTAAACTACAATGGGCTATGTGGGAGTTTAGGGACATAACCACCATTCCACCTGCTGGCCCCAAATCCATTCAACGTAATGCTTTACATTCTCCTCTTAACATTTCATGCTTTGTATTGCTTATATCCAAATAAAAGATAGACAATGCCTTATTGTCTATCTGGTATGGTTGAAAAATTCAGACAGCCTTATATTTTTCATAAGGTCTTAAAGAGGCAGCTTCAAAGCTCCTGCTTAATTAGGGATTTGCGTTGGCATTTGATAACCAGATGTCCCCAGATACTCTCCTGCAGTACTGAAGTAACCCCAGGCACTGTTGTAACATAAGCAGTGAACTTCTGCGGAAATATGAATTGTTTTTTGATTGTTTTGGCATTTAGTACTCAGTAATAACCTGAATGTGTTTCATTATAAAGCCTTGCTTTTAACTAGTACTCTACAGTTCATAAAATGCCTTTTCCCCCTATAGATCTTTGTGTTCAACCACAGACGTTAAGTTCAATTTCTGCAAAATTCTTCCAAAGGTATTTGTCGGCTTAATGAACTTTACACATGCAGGTGAATCTGGAATCTTGGGGAAACCCAGGGGGAAATGATTGCTGACAGGAGATGGCAGGAAGAGCATGACATCGAAATTATCTCCTAGTTTTGACAGTAAAGAAGAAAAACCACCAGAGATACAACAAGATACATAAAATTAAAATTAGAAGGGAGCAGTTTTTGCTTGGGCTGCAGTACCGTTTTCAACAGAAGGGAATTAAACATGACTGCTATTCACTACATTGTAACTTCACTAGCATCAAAATCTGAAAGTCTGAGCCTGCAGAGTAAATTAGAATAACAGCTGAAACAGTGAAACAGAGTATTCTTTTCGGTATGGAAGCATCACCGGGCAGTCTGGCTCAGCCAAGCTCGTGTGGTCCTCGCCTGCTATTTCTACCTCGACACCATCGGCAACATTTGTGATCACGGTCTGTCAGCTGCTCCAACCACGGGGACTTCTGCAGCTACCCGGAGAAGATGACAACGAGCTCTCTGAGCAGAGCACGTTCAGGACCATCCCACCTTTTTTGCTTTTCCATCTGACATCAGCAAGGGTATTTCTGGGCGTGGATTACACACGCATGCACACAGATTATAAATAAATGATGTTTGTCATCTGCAAATTGACTCCATGGAGCGATCAATCGATTCATCAGATATCCATAAAAGCAAATGTAAAGTCCATGAATTACGCCTCCGCGCCAACAAGCTGGGTTGTCGGAAAAGTCGACGTATTTTTCTGTTTTTCTGTGCAAAAATGTGTCATGACTTTTCTGAAAACTCAACACAAAATGCTCAGAATTTTTACATTAACTGGGTATGTTGCTCCGATGTGTTGAGTTTTTTCCCTCCACACGGAGAATGCACACAGAAAAGAGAACGATAAACTTCAGTGTTCTTTAACTTTTACAAACCAAACACAGTAATTATATTGCAAGGTACCTGACAACCCAGGGTAAATCTAGAAAGTGATTCTTTCCCCACTACCTTTAAATAATTCTCAATTTTTTCAACCATTTACAGACTGCCTGTGCACAAGATTTTCAAAGGCATGAATCCTGCTCAAGATAAATAAGGAGATAAAAATCACTATTCCTATTTACAAGAACATTTGAAGCACCTCAAAAGGAAATGTTTCTTCAGATCAAGAGAGCATGACGTGTTAAGAAAAAGACTATTGGGACCAGCAGTTAGCGTAACGGCTATGTCGCTGGACTCCCACGTAGTTGACCGCGGTTCGAGTCCCAGACCTGGTGGCTTAAACTCACGCCGGGCGCGTGTGCGTGCGTGCCCAAGATCCCGAGAGGAGAATGGAGGAGAAGGGATTGTGGCATGGCCATCCCCCCTGGGGGGTGATTTTTCACTTTCTGTCTCTCTGTCTCTATTTTTCTGGCAAGTACATGCATCCTATAGCAAAAACCTCTCCAAAAAAGAGAAAAAGGAAAAGAAAAAGACTATCACCAAAGCGAAGGTGGAGACAAGTGCCCATCAGTCAGGCCCACAAGCCCGCACCCACCAGGCACAGATACCCTCACATCTGGGTCCTGCTTCTAGGGCAGGCAGTCCTCAGCCCACAGTTTCACTGGGTGCATACACCTCATTTTCTGGGAGGCCAGTTGCTGGGAACTCCAAACTCATCCTCTCAGAGAAGCGATGTTATTAATAGTGCTTAGTTTTGTAGGAAGGCAAAAGAGCTCTTGAGCCCATGTTGGGAACACGCTCTGGAGACATGGGCTCTCAGACAGGGTGTCCCCACACTGAGCAGGGAACAGCAGGTGGAGAAAGGGGGACGCAGGGGGAAGAAGGTCTTCCTCCCCCCCTGGGAACACCCGATGGTTTTTCCTGGCATCTGCGTACTGTCTGAAGCTTCATCCCAGTCCTCAAAGTAGATTTTATACGGTTAATCCTTAAACCCTCTGCCAACGCCCCCACCCTGCGCCTTGCTAGCCGACAACCACAGACCCACCCAGAGCCCTGCGTGGTAAAGACCCGTTTCAGAGTGTTGACAGCAGCTGTCACCTTGGGAGTCGAATGGTGACATGGCCATGCTCTGCGTATAGGACAGAAGTGATGAGACATCTGGAAGGACTGGGACAACTTTAGAAAATAACGCAGTCCTCGTGGCCAAAGCTGGGATGGGACTGAGATGGAAGGAGGGAAGGGTGACACGGGGCTCAGAGGCCACCCTGCTGGGGGAGAGACTGACTAGCTGCTCGAAGGTCTCCTGTCCTCCTTCACATACGGCCTGGCATCTCCCAGCTTTCCCTGCAGTGAGCTCTGTCCGTGTGACTTCATTCTGGCCAAAGGAACATGAAAAAGAACCGAGTATATCTCTCTTCTCCCAACTGCCGACCAGATGCAGACGACCTTCAAGGTCTCCCAACCCCGAGGGGACACCTGAGCACCAGATGGAAGGCCCCCAGTCCCCCAACTGGACAGGGGAAGTCTACTGCGTCGCACCCGAGAGTGACTGGCGTCGCTGTGCCGGTCTTACCCTCCCCACCACCCACGCCCTGCGCGTCTCAGGAAGCTCCTTCATGTTTAGCTGCCCCCAACAACCCCCTGGGGCTGTCTGCCAACTACAGGGTCCACACTGTGCTGACCTGGAGGGCTTCCAGTTTCAGAGGGTTTCCTCCTTCACTGGGGATGCCACGTTCATAACAGAAAACCTCCAGATTCCTTTTCGTCTATGTGGGAAACTGGAGAAGTAACTCACTAACTCATTAAACTCACTAAGTCATGAACCTTACCTTTTTTATGGGGGGGGGGGCTTTTGCTATAGGGTGCATATGCTTGCCAGAAAGAGATAGAGAGACAGAAAGAGAAATCACTCCTCGGTGGGGATGGCTATACCGCAATCCCTTCTCCTCCATTCTCTTCTTGGGATCTTGGGCATGCATGCACATGCACCTGGCGTGAGTTTAAGCCACTGGGCCCGGGACTCAAATCACAGTCGACTACGTGGGAATCCAGCGACACAGCCATTGTGCCAAATGCTGGGCACCGGAACCTTACCTTTTTAAAAGTTTGCTTATGTCTTCCATAGGTAAGACCGATGAGACAGAAGGAACCCCGGGAGGGGCTGCAGGCCAGCTTCAGCCAGCACCAGTCCCTGGGCACGTATGTGCCTCATTTGCGGAGTAAAATACAGGATTTTTTTTCATTCATTGTTGTCCTTCCTGAGAAAGCTTGTTCTTATTTTTTTTCAGATCTCATAGTTATGGTCACAGAAATACATGTCCTAGATACACAAAACTAGGGTCATCTCATTTTCATGAATAAGTTCATGGGCCCCCTAAGGAATAAAAGAATCTGTCTGACACCCATGCACCTTCCCCCTGCCAAAGGGTGGCCCTGCTAGGTTTCCTAACCCTACAGAGCCCTGCGCAGAGCGAACGATACGGCTCACAGTGGCTTTACCTGCCACTTCAGTGAGAGGAAGTCCAAACGGTTCCCTCAGTTCAGCCTGCAACTTCCACAGAGCACTAGACACGGAAGCCCAGAACAAGATACTCGAGAAGGAAAACACTGGCTGCCGTATATGAAAGGCTTTGTGTTTCTTTGTTTTTTTTTGGGGGGGCGGGGGGTGATTTGTTCGTTTTAGTTTTGCTACAAGGCGCATTTGGTTGTAGAAGATAGACAGGGAGAGAAAGAGAGAATGAGAAAGTGAGAAATAACTCCCTGGGGGTGTGTGTGGCCACACTGCACCCCCTTTTCCTCCAATCTCCTCTCGGGATATTGGGCATGCATCCACATGCACCCAGCATGACTAATAAGCTGCTGGGTCCGGGACTCGAACCACACAGCTGGCCATGTGGGATCCAGCTACTTTAACCTCCACACGACCTGCTGGCCTGAAAATTTGTTTTCTTGTTTGTTCTTTTAAAAAAAAAATCACAGAATTTCACCATGTTGCACTCCTCCCACCTCATCCTCCCTGCTGGGACGACAGGTGTGTACCGGGCAAGTTCAGAGCCCCACTGTGTTGATCACGAGCTGGTGACCCTCCTGCCTCAGTCCCCTGAGTATTTGGGGTCATAAGCGCACAAGTGCACCTGGCCTTGAGGTTGGGCCAGAGATCGACCCCAGGCCTTCCATGTGGTCCCAGCCCGCACAGCTCAGGGTCTTGGCAGCCTGGCCACCATGACTGGACCAGCAAGTGTGCTTCCACAGAACCTTCGCAGAACCATCTGCTCCCCTTACAACTCTGCAATAGGATGCCTGTGCAAAAATGCTGCAGTCAATTAGGTTAAAGGACAGAAGGAGCGTCATTCTCCTGCCAGTCGGCACCTATGTGCTTACCCAGCAAGCTCACAGAGGGAGCTGGGAGGCCCCTGCATGGAGCAGACTGCCCCGCCAACGCCCACGCACAGGAGACTCCACGCCTTTCACACTCCACACTCCACAGCAACTCGTGTTGTCTCACAATGCCATTCAGACCATGTTTCATGCACACCATAACCGAGTCATATTTCATGGAAAGTTCTCGTCGTTAGGAAGGGATTTATTTGAGGGACCAGCAGGTGGCATGGTGGTTAAGGCACTGGACACATGGCTGATGACGGTTCAAGTCCCGAACCTGGTGGCTTGCTTTCTCACTTTCTCTCTCTCTCTCTCTCTCTCTCTCTGATCAAATTAAAATAAAAAAAAGAACAGATTTGAGGTTCAAATTTCCATATTGCAAAAGTTATCTTCAGGGTTCAATTCCTGGACTAGAATTACAACTAGACTAGAATCACATTTTTTTTTTTTACATTTATCTAATTGCCAGAGAACACATGCACTCACTACATTGAAAGAGAGAGAGAGAGAAGGGGGTGAGGAGAGAAAAAGCCACCCTCCAACAGGGTGTGCTCAGGCACAATCCCTTCTCCACCTCTCCAGGCCATCAGGGTTTGGGGCACACACACGCACTGAGCATGTTTTTCAAGTCAGTAGGGCCAGGATTCGAACCACACTCAGCCATATGTAAGATCTGCCTCCCTTAGTCCCTGGGCTACAGGGCTGACCCTAGAATCACACATTTAAGAATACCAAGTAGCTCTCACTTACAGTTAACCGTAAGAAGGGTTCATGTACTCTTGAGTTGCCTGTTGTTAATAAGATGTTTATTCCACCCCATGACTGATAACAGAGAAGGTGTATCTGTAAGCTCAACTGTGAAGAAAAAACCATTTATCATGCTGAGGAAGGGAGAGCCCCAGACCTTCAGAACAAACCCGATGACGGTCGCCCACATTCACAAGTGGAGTCTAAGTCTCCCCAAGGTGAATGCACCACAGTTCTGTCCCTGCCCTGATGCCATGCAGCCTGCAAGACCATTCCTTCCCCAAGACCAACTCTGACTGTGGGAAAGTAAGTTATTATTGCTGTAAAAGGGCTACCAGCTTGTTGCTGGGATAACAATACATTGTTATCCTTGAGCTACGGGTGGAAATGTGTAAAATAGCTGATGAAAACAGGGGAAAAGGCTGCGGAAAACCTTTCCTACCTTACACCGAGTGACGGACAAGCCCAGGACAACAGACCAACACAGCCGAACTGACCCGAAGGGCCTTCGCTGGGGAAGGCTCCCTGGGGAACAGTATGCAAGACAAGCTGGGAAGGCCGGTGCCCGAGGTCGGCAGCTCCCCATGCAAAGGACCCACCTCTGCTGGTACTTCTGTGCATTTAACTCTCACATTTGGTATCTTTGGGACTCTGGCACCTCTGTCTTGGCAGAGTTCCGGGCGTATGTGTGGGCTTTTCCTAGGTAGACTGGTGATTTCCGGGTGCTTTATAGGAAAGGGTCAACAGTAGGCTGGACATCTTTATCAAGGGGAGAGAGAGGTCAACTTGAAAGATATCCTAACACTGTTCAGGGCTACCGCTCGGACAGAGTAGAGAAGCCCCCCCCCTTCTTTTATGTTTTTGTATTTTTAAAATTTTTAGTTATTTCTTCCATAAGAGAGAGAGAGAGAGAGAGAGAGAGAGAGAGAACTTCTGACAGGGTCCTCATGCCACGATCCACCCCCAGCCGGGATCGTGGGTGTGTGTACATGTGCCCAGCCTTAGGAGGGAAGTCGCAGAGAGTCTCAGGACACGAACCCTGGACTCTCCCACGTGGACCCAGTAGCTGTGCTGCCATCTGCCCCCAGCCTCCCTTCTTCATATTTGGAGGGCAGGGACCCCCGAAGTGGGTCTGGCCTGGACATCTGTACTCATTCAGTCCAGCCCACGCTGGGGGTGTTCCAGGCCATGTTTCAGTGTGGGCGGACACTGTATCCACGCGTGTTCATCCCCCCTTCGTTACCGTACCTAGAATACATTCTTCTTCAATGAGGCACTCATATCTGCTGGAGGGATTATCTCAATTACTGACATCGGCATTGCCTGTCCTGTCGGCAAGACCCCAGAATCACGTCGGTTCCTCCTTCCTCATCCTCCAGGTCCGTCCATCACTGAGTTCTAGAACTCGACCCCTTCGAATGGTCCTGAATATGCTGCCTCCTCTTCCTCTCCCTCCCGGCCCCTGTGCCACAGGAACTGGCTCCCGTTCGCAGGAGTAACTCGTGACTCAGCGGCCCCCAGCCTCCCTACTCCAGCCTGTCTGGACACCTGGCATCACTTTCACAGACACATAAACCATCGCGTGAGTCACTTCCCTGACCAAGAACTTGGAACTCCCTCTCCTGCCACGTTACTTCAAATCCTCTGCCAGGTCACAACGCCCCTCCAGCTCTGTCGTCCCCCAGCTGTCTGACTTTCCTTCATACCAAATTCCCGCAGAACATGCACATGTCAGTCTCTCCCAGGCGGGCCATCTGCAACCCTTCCACGTGCTCTGCCCTTGGGGCCACAGCACTACAGCGACCTTGGCTTGCTCCTCTGGTCTCTACTGGTCCTTTCC
The DNA here is from genome assembly GCA_026018925.1 of Tupaia tana. Taxonomy (NCBI): domain Eukaryota; kingdom Metazoa; phylum Chordata; class Mammalia; order Scandentia; family Tupaiidae; genus Tupaia; species Tupaia tana. Next base: position 19,588,047 of record JAKSZU010000024.1, on the reverse strand, counting down.
CAGCAGGCTTTGCACTCGGGTAGGAAACTCTTCACGACCGCTTCAGTATCCAGCTGCTCTCATCCTCTCAGCACCCACTGAACCCGAACTCGGTCCCCCTGCTGCAAATCCTCAGCCGTAGATCGCCATGTATTGCTCTATGCTGCTTCCTGTGGATCGGTGCTGCACCCTCAATTAATTGTTTTTAAGATCATTTTGATTTACAGAGAGTGGCAAAAACAGTAGAGTTTAGAATTCCCTTGTTCTCTTCACCCCCACGTTGACATCTTACCTAATCATAGACCAAAGATCTAAACTAGAAAAATAACTTTGGTCAAGACTGTCACCTGGGGCCAGCAGGTGGCATGGTAGTTTAAGTGTTGGACCACCACATGGCTGACCACAGTTTGTCCACCACCTGGACATGGCGGCTTGAGAATCATACCAAGCATATGTGCATGCGTGCCCAAGATCCTAGGAGGAGAAGAGATTATAGCGTGACCATCCCCACTGGGGGGAATGTCTCACTATCTCTCTCACTGTTGCACTATTCTTGAACGCACACAACTGTACACACCCTATGGCAAAAACCTTAAAAAAAAAAAACTAGAAAACTAGCTTTGGTCAAGACTACTAACTAAACTATAGAATTAATCAGAATTTCACCAGTATTTCTACTAAATTTTTTGTTTTACAATCCAGTCCAGGTTTTCATATTGCATTTTGTTATTATATTTCTTTTTTTTTTTTTGGAGAGGTTTTCGCTATAGGGCGCGTGCGCTCGCCAGACAGACAGAGACAGACAGAGAGACAGAAAGCGAGAAATCACCCCCCAGGGGGGATGGCCACGCCGCAATTCCTTCTCCATTCTCCTCTCGGGATCTTGGGCATGCACACACACGCGCCCAGCGTGAGTGTTAAGCCACCGGGTCCGGGACGTGAACCGCGGTCGACTACGTGGGAGTCCAGCGACATAGCCATTACACTAACTGCTGGTTCCCTGTTGTTATATTTCCTTAGTCTTCTCTGATCTGTGGCAGTTCCTCAATCTTTTCTGTATTTTTAAAGACTGATACTGTCGGGCTGGCTCCATGGCGTCATTCATGGTTCCTGCTGAAACCGTAAATGGCTAAAGGAAACAAAAAATCTGGGCGGCCAGCAGGTGACGTGGTGATTAGGTACTGGATTCCCACATGGCCAATGGCAATTCGAGTCCTAGACCCGGTGGCTTGAAAATCATGCCGGACGCAGGTGCACTTGTGAGAGAAGGGAGGAGAAGGGATTGCAGTGTGGCCATCCCTCTGGGAGTTGATTTCTCACTGTCTCTCTCTTTCTCTCTGTGTCTCTCCAGCAAGCACATAAACCCTATGGCAAAAGCCAAAAACAAACAAACAAAAAGACTAAGATGTGGTAACGTGCTGCTCAAGAGAAGCCAGATCTCACGTGGAGACGGAGGGGCAAATTCCCAGCCACGTTGGCCTGAAACACACTGGACCAGGGCACCAGTGCGCAAGATCCGAGGGCTGGAGGGACAGAGGAAGGAGACCATGGGGTGCCAGGCCCTGTGGAGGGGCCTACCTTGTTTCTCCCCCACCCCATGTGCATGCACACGCCCTAACATACACACAGAAAAGAGGTTTAAAAACTGACCCTGACCCTTCCGAAGAGCGGTTAGTTATTTCCTTACTGTCCTTCTAACTAAATTTGTCTGACATTGTCCCTTGACTAGAACAACATTATGAGATGCTGGGAGGACAGCACAGAACACGGGTGCCCTCCCAATGCTCCGTATCAGTAGACCCAATGTCAATGTCATCACTGCTCACGGTGACCTTGGTCACTCAGGTAAGGTCGTGTCTGCCGGCTCTCTCTACCATGACGTTGTAGTTTACTCCTCTTCGTAGTTTCCGGATGTACTGGTGGGAGATACTCTCGATCAATAACTGCCCCGTTTCTGCTTGAATTTCTGCCTCCTAGCGCTAATCCATCTAATCCACACTCGCCTTCTAACTCACACGTCAGCACTGCTTTCTTGTGGCCATAATTACTATGGTTCTAAGGATGCTTTCGTATTTCCTTATTCCTTTCTTGCTTATCAACTGGAATTCTTCCGTACAGGAAAGTTGACCCTTTCCTCTACGTATTTATTTATTAATTATGTAATAATATCAATACAGACTCATGGCTGTTCACTTGATTCTTTGGGTTATAACCCAGGATTTATTTCATTACTCCTGCTGGACCCTCAGCTAGATTTCATACTGCTGCAGAGAAGACATGGCCACATCTTCCAAGTCTAAGACAGCATAGGTACACGATGGGTGTCTGACTCATCAAATCACACATACATTCATGCATTCCCCATGGAGGGTCTTGTCTCAGATGCTAGAGTGTTAAGAAAACAATACCTTTCTTTTCTTTCTTTTTTTAGAGATTTTTGCTATAGGGGCATGTATTTGCCAGGAAGACAGAGAGACAGAAAGCGAGAAATCATCCCCTAATGGGGATGGTCATGCTGCAGTCCCTTCTCCTCCATTCTCCTCTTGGGATCTTAGGCAAGCACACACATGAGTCTGGTGTGAGTTTAAGCCATTGGGTCTGGGACTCATACCACAGTCGACTACATGGGAGTCTAGCGACATAGCCATTATGCCAACTGCTGGTCCCAAAACAATCCCTTTCTTAAGTGGCTTTCACCTTAGCACGGACTCATGCATATGTCTGCAAGGATGCTAAAAGTGTTGATGGCGTAACAGTTATGTCACTGGACTCCCGTGTAGTTTGAGCCCTGGATCAGGCGACTTAAAAACCTATGCGGGGCGCATGTGTGTGTGTGCCCAAAATGCCAAGAAGAGAATGAAGGAAAAGGGACTGCGGTGGTGCCATCCCCCTGGGGGTGATTTCTCGCTTTCTCTCTCTCTGTCTCTCTAGCAAGCACATTCACACTACAGCAAAAATCTCTCTAAAAAAAGTAAAAAAGTATTTGGAGACTACAGCAAAGACTCAAATGGGAATATAGCATATCCTACCTGGCGCACAAGGGGCAGGGTGATGGGTAGGCATGAAAGACTTTCTTTCTTGAGACCAGATTGTATTCAGTTCCCCTTTTTACTTCACGCTGGCTCTATCAAAATAAATGAGCATGTAAAATATCCAGAGACAAACACTATCACACAGTGAGCCAAGACACCCAGACCCTGCATCTTCTAAACTAATTCCTAAAATCAAACCTCAAGGGCACACTTTTTGGAAGAGTTAATGTAATAAACACGGACTCTATAGAGTGACTGTGTGCTTTGCTAGGAAAATCAGAAACAGCTAAAGTTAAAAAAAAAAATCTGAGAAGCTATTTGTCTTAATCTGGTTTTCAAATCCAATTTCATTGCTTTATTCCTTCACAGGGAATAATGAAGAGCAAATAGAAGCATCATCGAAGATGGACTCCCTCCATTTCTTTACTTAATTCAATTGGCGTGTGCTGCTTATACTGTATTTCCCAAACAAAGCTGTTCTTTCTCCACATGTGACAGATCAGCCCTGCAAATGTCCTCAGGAATAATCAACAAACAATCAGGGCACATTTTCTGCCACAAATTACACTCTGCCACATTCTTCATCCACAGCATTTGGAAAGCCGAGCGAGCAAAGCAACACATCTCAACGCCAAAGCCTCACTGCAAGAACCGTACGCAACAGAGCGCTGGCATTCAGACGCTTGGTGACACTTACCCTGCTCATGTTCAACTCCTGCCATTGTTCTAAATGGCGAACGAGGAAATGCCTGTTTACACGATGTTACTGTCACACACATTCATTACAATAGTAAATGACGCCCGAAGGAATTTCGCTTTGACTGTTTCATATCACCTTTTCTAATTAATGTCAATGTGTCTTTCCATGTTAGGGCGTATACACAGATGTACATATGTGCTGTGTCTGTGGTACCCGCTCGGGGCCCAGATATTCCTGCACTCCCTTTCCAATATGCTGATACGCATACAGATTCATACCCATCCAAAACACGAAACTATATAGAAGACCACTATTCGACCGTTTGGACCCGTAAACAGCTATCTCATATGGTTCAATCTAGTAAAAATATAATACACAAAAATAAACAAAGGAGAAATACGCAGTGCACGCGTAATAACAGGTCATTAGCATAATACGTAGGCCCATTATCCTAGAACTGCTGGCCTCTCAGAATACACAGAATTCTTTTTTCTTTTTCTTAGTTTTGCTATAGGGTATGTGCCCTCACCAGAGAGAGAAAGAGAAGTTACACACAACCGCCATCCCCAGGGGATGGTCATGCTGCAACCCCGTCTCCACTCTCTTCTCAAGATTTTGGGCATACACATGTTTTTCAAGCCGCTGGGTCCAGGACTGAAACTGCACAGCCAACCGAGTGGAATCCAGCCACCTTAACCTGCCACCTGCTGGCTCCCAAAGGGAATTTTCTGTTCAAGAAATTTGACAATCTAATGAAAGTGAAATAAAGTTCTATGTTCAACATCATATAAATACATAGAGAGAGAGAGAGAGAGAGAGAGAAGGGCATGCGTGCTTTGTCCTCCCCCCCAGCATGCACGTGAATACACACTAACAACATCTAATCCAGTTGATTTCGTTTTGCTAACTTTGATAGGAGAGTAAGACAAAAATGCTAAAAAAAGACCAGTAGACACTTTGTAGAGTCTGTGATTAAGAGCCAGAAGCCACTGAGACAGATGGGCCGCTGCACGCAGAGACTTCAGCGCACCAGCCCACGCTCGGAGACACGGAAGACCACACCTCACCCTCCCCACTTCTCGTCTCACCATTTGCATCGACCTCTGTCCCTGTCCCTGCTAGCCCCCAGAGCGCCCGCCCTGCTCCTCCGCCCAGACCGCTCTCACCGAGCATAATCAAGGGGAAGAAGACAGCATCCTTATTCTTTTTTTATCTGTTACTCCGTCTCACTCAGAGTCAGTATCTACCACGCCATCATGTGGCTTACAACTCACAGAGAGTGGACAACTCTGGTGCAGACCCTGCCAGAAAATTTTTAGGAAAATTCTATAAACATAGAGAAATTTCTGGCCCAGGAAAATGAGGAGCAGGAAAGACAATTCATATGTATTTTTACATGTTTATCCAACAGCCTTTTTCCTCTAACGTGACTGGTCCCCCGTGTCACTCCTACGTGGGATTACTGTCCCTGACGGCTTAATCTGGGCTGAAAGAGCAGTGCAGAGTCACAGAACCGGCATACGCACAGGGCTCTAAATGCACCAAACTTTAAAACGCACGATCTCACTGGATCGTCACAACATCCCCGTGAGACGTATTATTCTAGGTCATCGGGAAAATCATGACACATTTTTGCACAGAAAAACATAGGACAATATGTTATGACTTTACTGCCAACCTAATAATTATGTCTCTTTTATAGATGAGGGGAAAAAATATGCTCAGATTTTAAGTGATTTCCCTAAGGTCACAAAGCTACTACGTGATAGAACTGAACCTCAAAATAAGAATTTCTGACAGTAAATCTCATTTTTTTCCTACTACATGAATTTTACTTAATTTCCCTTGAATTCACTTTTGGTTCTACTTCACAGTAGCAGGCTATCTGAATTCTGCTCTTTTTTTTTTTTTTTTTTTTTTTGGAGAGGTTTTTCGCTATAGGGCGCGTGCGCTCGCCAGACAGACAGAGAGAGACATAGAGACAGAAAGCGAGAAATCACCCCCCAGGGGGGATGGTCACGCCGCAATCCCTTCTCCTCCATTCTCCTCTCGGGATCTTGGGCACGCACGCACACGCGCCCGGCATGAGTTGTAAGCCACCGGGTCCGAGACACGAACCGCAGTCGACTACGTGGGAGTCCAGCGACATAGCCATTACGCTAACTGCTGGTTCCCTGAATTCTGCTCTTTACTTAAGATCTCCTGTCCTTCTGAATGAACCTAGATTTCTTTGTAAAGTTGTCTCTTCTGTTCACACAGAAATGCCCAGGTTGCTTGATCATCACTTCCTTTAATCCCCGGAGCCCCTCTTGGGAGATCTGATATCTCTGACGATTAAACTATTTCTTTCTTTCTTTCCTTCTTTTTTTTTTTTTTTTCAGGTTTTTACCATAGGGCAAGTGTGCTTGCTAGAAAGACAGTGAGAGGGAAAGTGAGAAATCACTCCCCCAGAGGGGATGGCCAGGCCACAATCCCTTCTCCAGTCTTCTCCTGGGATATTGGGCATGTACCTACATGCACATGGTGTGATTTTCAAGCCACCGGGTATGGGACTTGAACCACAGCTATGTGGGAGTTCAGGACCTTAACTACCATGTTACCTGCTGGCCCATGATTTAGTTATTTTTAACCCTATTAACAAATTTTCTCTTCGCCTTTTAAATTGTTTTTGTGCATATCGCTTGTTAATTTTCAATTATTTTCCCTATGACTTTTAGTTTCTTATTCTTGTATTTATCACAATGGCTGCACTCATTCCAGAAAGTCTAATCTTTACTCCACAGCATTTGTTAGCAAGGTGCAATTCTTGAATCTTCCTACTCTGTCACTGCTATGACCAGGATCCCTGAATTAAGCTGAGAGCTCCCCTGGCCGGTTAGGGAGCTCCCAGAGCCTGTGGAATGGAACCTGAACACAACTACTTTCCAGTTTAGCACATTCCGACGCCATGGACATTTAGCTATGGCATTATCCTGCTTGGGGGCAACAGAAAGAGGTGGCTTTAAAAAGACAGATTGAGGGACCAGAAATTGGTGTAATGGCTATGTCGCTGGACTCCCATGTCGACTGCGATTTGAGTCCTGGACCCGGTGGCTTAAACTCACGCTGGACACACGTGCGTGCGTGCCCAAGATTGGAGAAGAGAATGAAGGAGAATGGATTGCAGTGTGGCCATCCCCCCTGGGAGGTGATTTCTCGCTTTCTGTCTCTCTGTCTTTCTGGCGAGTGCACGCACCCTATAACAAAAACCTGTTCAAAAGAAAAAGATCGATTCATGTGCCAATACAGACTGACAATTAGACCAATGGGAAAAGAGAGAAAAACGATCACGAGACTCTGGCTCAGGGCGCACCAGAGGCCCCTCTCTGGGGTGTGGGCAAAAGATCCTGACCACATTCATTGTGTGCGAGTGAGGACTCACTTCCAGCCTCGGGGGCTAAGGACCGCCTTCCTAGAAGGTGGTGACAGTGAGACTCCAGGGCAGACCTCCTCCTTCGTGGGCCCAACCCCACTTCCCTGCAGTCTTAATTGGATTATTTTGGAATCTTCTATTTCCGTCTCACTCCTTTCCCCCAAACTGTCACGAGTACTGCGGCGCGACGATCGCACAGCTGCCAAATGCCCCTCCAGAGAGGGCCGTATTTCAGTGGCAAGTGAAGTAATGATCCCTCCGTGCCTCCCGGATACCAGCTGAAGGGGTTAAGCATCTGGAAGCGTGTAGGCTCTGTGCACCAAAGGAGCGGTTTTGTTCCGTTTATGTCATTTTCTCAGCCTCCCTGGAGGAGCCAGTCGTAAGCTCCACCTGGATACCAAGGAGGACTCAAACTAGAAAACATCTCCGTACACACGAAAATGCCTGGGAAGGAGAGAACCCGCGACTGGGCTCTCACAGGCTCTTTCCTGCAGGGACTGCCAAGTCTTCAGGCATCAAGGATGCAGGACGGTGATGATTTTTAAATGCACGAGGAACCTCAAAGCAGCTCAAAGGCACCGGGTCACCCAAGACCTGTTCCAAGCCCCCCTGATTCCTATGTCCAAGGGCATCCCAGCTGAGCTGGGTTCACCCACAGACACGCTCCGAGCATCACGTCTCTGCCAGGGCAGGCGAACAGACCCAGCACCACGGCACACGGCAAGCCGCTGAGGTTCATGTGCCGTTTGATTATATTTATTAGAAAATCTCTGCCTGAAAGAGAGCATTGATGGGGGTGGGAGGAGAAAATACACACTAAGCATTCAACTGCGTGCCGGGTCAGGCGAAGGTCTAAGGGTTCCCATGTACTTATGCAAGCCTCACAGTGACTTGTTGCCCCAATTTTAAAGAAAAAAAAAAAAGAAAGACAGAGAAGAAGAGAGATTTCTGAAGAAGAAAGAGAAGGGGTTGACCATTACTGTCAGGTGATGGAAATTACTTTTCCAAATTTTACTAAAATATTTAGCAGACACCTCAATAAATAAATATCAATGTTATACTTCTCATTTAAACCAAAGAGGCTCTGGATACTGCTTTGCATATAGTTGCTTCTTGCTAACTCAAAATATATTTACACACACACACACAGACACACACACACACACTGGGTTATCGGGAAAGTTATAACACATTTTTTACATATAAAAGTAAGTCATAACTTTCCCAATGACCTAATACATCACTCCCAAGATGTACTGTATATTATTTTAAATAACATAATGATCACGGTTATTTTAATAATCAATGAATGAATGAATGACTATTTGAACACTGGCCAAGCACAAAGCACTAAAACATTAAGTGGGTGGGTCTTGAACTGGGGGAAAGGAGACTAAATGTTCATGTTCCTCCCTGCCTAGAAAAACAGTCACATCCATGTCTAGACTAACATTCTAGAACTCAGAGACTGTAGTTAAATGCTTCGCTTCCTTTCACAGGCTCTAAGAGAACAATGACAGCCACTGGAGAAATACTGAAGAAGGGTGTCATCGTGGTCAATTTTATCCAAGTTGTGCTCCTGCCTGGATCCATGGTGCTTCCCAATCCCGAGAGGAGAGCGGCAGGGGTGCACTGTGGGGAGGAGGCCCCTGCAGTGTTCTGCTCCAGGGCCCCAATATGGAAGGATGAAACGGCAGGCTTTGCTATCGACTGTTCGTCAAACTCTAAATGTGTTTTAATCTGTCAGGTGACAAAATACTCTCCCTTATCTCATGAAAGTTCGTACAGTTATGTGAATGATTCCCCCACTGACTTGTACATTGTGCTATTTATAAAACTTGCAAAGAATAAAATGCTTCGTATAGAAGCCAGGTCAATTATTTTAGAATCCCTAAAATACTCCAACAGGGTTTTGAAAAGCTCTGCCTACCTACAAATCGACATGTACGCTTGCGTCTACGACCTTCTGTTTTTCATTTGCCATAAAAAACACCATGGAGTATCTCAAAAAAAAAAAAATCATTCCTTCAACTAAACTGACTTGGGAAGCCACCTGCAGATTGGAGGAAGCACAGTGGGAAAAGGAAGAACATATTTTTGCTGAAAGATAAATTTTGGACAGATCTGTATTTAAAATATTTAATGGATATAAATGGGCGTGTTTGTTTTGTTTTATTTTGTTTTTTGTTTTTTTTTTGGAGAGGTTTTTTGCTATAGGGCGCGTGCGCTCGCCAGACAGACAGAGAGAGACAGAGAGACAGAAAGCGAGAAATCACCCCCCAGGGGGGATGGTCACGCCGCAATCCCTTCTCCTCCATTCTCCTCTCGGGATCTTGGGCACGCACGCACACGCGCCCGGCGTGAGTTGTAAGCCACCGGGTCCGAGATGCGAACCGCGGTCGACTACATGGGAGTCCAGCGACATAGCCATTACGCTAACTGCTGGTTCCCGTTTTATTTTGTTTTGAGAGGCTTTTGCTATAGGGCACGTGCACTTGCCAGAAAGACAGAGAGAGACAGAGAGACAGAAAGTGAGAAATCACCCCCAGGGGGAATGGCTACACTGCAATCCCTTCTCCTCTCATGGACACGCATGCACATGAGAAATGGGCGCTTTCTTAAGTATGGAAACGTGCCTTCAGACCCCAAGATGGAAAGGACCCTGTGTCCTGGAAAGCACAGTGCATGCGTGCTGGATGGGAGGGCAGCCAGGGGACCAGAACAGACAAATCAACTGGACTAGTCAAAGAAAAATATCTAGGTGGAGACATGGAGAACATTTGGGCCCTGGAAGAGAGCCATCGACTTAAGAGGATTGAAAGAGAGAAAGGGGGGTCTACAATGACAGCAAATCCAAATCCCAAGACATAGCCTTTACTAAACCTACTTCGGAGGCCAAAGGAGAGATCTCGGAGTGGGTCCTACTATTTAAGGTACCCTGAGCCCGGGGAATGCAGAGAGGAAGGTAAGGAGAACACAGTCCCACACAGTGCAGAGTAGCAGGGCACCGACAGCAGAGGCTGAGACGTGACAACTGGAGAAACCGGCTGCATCTGGAACCTGAAAGTCTGTTCCCTTAATTAGCCTGTGCACACAGGTAGCGTTGATGACAACTGTAGTTAATCTCACTCTCGCAGACGCATCACAGCAGACACAGTGAGAAAAGGGAGCTATGCAGTAAAAGAATAAGGCGAGTGTGTCCTGGTGATACACTCCCCTCAATTCTCTCCTTACATGGAGGTTAGGAAAAGAAAAGCAGGGGCCAGCAGGTGGTGTAATGGCTACGTTGCTGGACTCCCATGTAGTCAACCGTGGTTCGAGTCCTGGACTTGGTGGCTTAAACTCATGCTGGGCGCATGTGTGTGCGTGCGCAAGATCCCGAGAGGAGAAAGGAGGAGAAGGTATTGTGGCATGGCCATCCCCCGTGGGGGGTGACTTCTCAGTTTCTGTCTCTCTCACTCTCTCTCTGTCTTTCTGGTGAATGCACATAACCTATAGCAAAAACTTCTCAAAAAAATGAGAAAAGCAGGGGCCAGCAGATGGCGTGGTGGTTGGGGTGACTGAGTGTATTATGCTAGGCCCCTGTGCATACATGCCCAAACCGAGAGGAGAATGGAGGAGAAGGGATTGTGGAGTGGCCATCCTCCTGGGGGATGATTTCTCACTGTCTCTCTACAGAGTGCATGCGTGCCGTGGTTAAGAAAAAAACAAAAAAAAAACAAAAAAAAAAAAACAAAGTATCTGCATGTACCATAATGGAGACACGGTGATTCGCACTATTCTAACATGTTCATGGAAGTCAACATGCCATGGAAGTAAAACCGATTCCTTCGTGACTTCTGTGTGACATAGGTGGTCATCGAGATCCATGATGCACAGGGTCTACACTGAGAGATGGATAGTGGTGTTCTCCTCCTGGCTCCGGCAACTGTGTGTTCACAGCACATTGCACAGTGCGCTTCCCCCAACCACCTTCATTTGCCCATCTGTTCCTGTTGCCAACCAGAACGACCTCATTGCCAGCCCCTGGCCATTCTCTGGTTCTTCCTGCTTTATGCCTTCCAGGTCAGCAGGTCTGTCTGCACCAGTTTCTTCAGCTTCTCATCCAGGTGCACTCCGTTCTCCAGGGTGGGCCAGTCCAGCTCTTCGCCCAGACCAGTGAGGACGGTGATCCTAGCTGCCTTGGCCTGCAGACCACACAGGGCAGGACCATGTGTACTGTGAGCCCCTGCATGTCTCCAATAATGAGTACTGCACTATAACATGGTCGCTCCGAGACAAGTATTTGCCACATGGACACATGAGTGGTGAGCGATGGAGATGAAAACGTGAAGACACTGTCTCCACTTCTCACCATGCAAAGGCCGTGCTTGAACTCGGCACGCGCGGAGTCCTAAGGAGCTCTGAGGTCGCCATGGGACTCTCTCGATTGAGTTTTCAGCAATGACTGGGCAAAGTTATCATAGACAGGTCTTCCACGTGACTGCAGAATGATTTGGGCCACCACAGGGACAACCTAAAACTACGAGACCACAGACCCAAAGCCACAGTACAGTGAAATGTGGTTAAATAGGTCCCTTCTTCTGCCTCCCTAGAGAAACTGCCTCTGGTAAGCCCTTACCAACCAGTATGTCTGCAGGTCTGCACACCGGCCAGCCAGCCACGCAAGAGGACCAGTGATTTCTCTGTCTGAGTGTCTCTCGACTCTGCAGCTCGTGTCCAAACTCCGAACATTCCAGATGGTCCCGCACTCCCGCCACGTCTCCTCAGATTTGCCAGAACTTGTTTCCCGACGTGCATTTGCTGACAGGCTGGTTGTCCTCTCTCCCTCTACGAACTTCCGAATTTTGTTGAAATGGAATACATATGTGTACAAACGAGTTTTATTTGATTTTTCCTCATAATCACTTAGATGAGAATAATTTATGACCCATGAAAGAGGAATTCTTAAGCTAAAATGTCTTAATTAGGAACTCAAATGTGTCTCTTTTACTGAAAAATGAAGAGCTGTTCAAATTAGACTGGAAATTAGGGCCAAAACAAGCATGCAGCGTCTACACGGACATGCTGCCGATGTTGCAGGGGAGCAGGGAAAGCCAGAGGCGACAGCCACACCAGTCACCCCATGTTGGCTCTTTAACAGGTAATCGATCTTCAGTCCGGTTTCCTTCCACTTTCCAGCCTCACGATGCAGCCATGACTGAGTGACGTACTACCTCTCTTCTCCCTGGGTGTGTTCACGCTAGGCCTCAGAGTGGGGGTCCCTTCTCTACCTTCTCTTTCATTTATTTACTGGAGCGAAGCTCATTTAGCCATTGGAATAAGAGATGGGCCACTCACATGTGGTGCCAGACGGGTAGGGACTCACCACGTGGCTCACACAGGCTAGGAAGCTAGACAGGCCCAAGCTCCTGCTGTTCCACCAGAGCCAGCGGCCCTGGCTAAGACTGTGGGTGTGTTTGCACACAAGGGCTGGGCCCTGCTCTGGGGACAGAGGGGGCAATTATGCCTCAGCTCTGTGGTACATAGGACTCGGTCCTGCAAGACTTCAGTCAGGCCGTCTCTCCAGGGCAGGGATGATTCCAGTAATTCAAAGTGACGTCACTCAGAAGTATGTGCACAGTGGGACAGATGGTGGCACAGCTGTAAAATTTTCGCTGAGGCTGACCCACACCAGAAGGTCCGGGGTCATATCCAGAGACCTGTCTGAGTACACTGGGCATGCGTGGCCCCACGACCCGGGGCTGGCTAAGATGTGGGTCCTGCTGGGTACTGTCTCTCTGTCTTTTTCTTTCTCTTTCACTCATGGAAGAAATAAACTTAAAAAAATGTTTAAATACATAGTATATACATAAACATTTTATTAGATACCAAAAGTGATTAAAAAGGAGGAAGAAGGCTCGAACAATTTTATAAGCGTGGGTTATACTATCGTTAGTGGTGTGCTACGTTTGTTTATTTCTATCACAATCATTTTCCTAATCCTATTTCAAGAGGATTATTTATTTATGTTTATGTTTAGGTTTTTGCCACCGGGCACGTGCACTAACCAGCAAGACAGAACAGAGAAAGGGAAAGTGAGAAATCATCCCCCACAGCCCCGCTGGGCAGACAGCCACACCACGATCCCCTCTCTGCCACTCTCCTTTCAGAATTTTGGGGATGCATGCTCAGAAGCCCGGCATGATTTCCAAGCTACCATGACCAGGACTTGAACTGTGGTCAGCCATGTGGAAGTCCAGCACTTTAATCACCATGCTACTTGCTGGCTCCCCAAAAGGATTTTCAATGATATTAAACATTTCAAATATATTTACTTGTAACAACACCCCCTGAGCTAGGAACTACTACCCCCTAAATTTGACAAATGAAGACATCAGGGTATAAAGGAACTTGCCCAATATCGCACTTCAACAAAACGGCAGAGCTGGAATTTGCCCAGGCAGTCTGGAGTGCGCAGTCTTATCTACTGCACTCTAGGGTGTCACCATAACTAGAAGGAAGCATGTCCTCCATATCAGACATCCATCCATACATACACATACACACACACACACACACACATATATGTGTGTGTATTTGAGGGACTTCAAAAGTTCACGGAAAAATGGAATTCAGAACCAGTTTTTTTTGGTGCAAAAATTGCTTGAAATCCATGCATTTTTTTCTCTCTATTTTTAATTCACAGTAGAGCATGTGCATGCATGTGACAGGGAGGAGTACTCTCCTCAGGGTCTGGCCATCCAACAATCCCTTTCCTGCAGCTTGCCAGCCCATGGACACCTGTGTGCAGCCTGGCATGCTTCAGGCTGGCCAGGGATTTGAACCACAGTTGCCATGTAGGATTTGGCTTTTCTGGCTGAGAACATCACCATTGTGCCATGAAGCCATCCCCTATAGTCTTCTCATAATATATATTTTCCATGAACTTTTGAAGACCCTTTCTCATACATGTGTACATGCACGATATGCATACACACATACACATACACACATACACTTTAAAACACACACTTTTAAACACATCAGCTGTATCTCTTCATTTACACATTTAACAAGGGCTTTTTTTTAAGGAAATTTTAAAAACTATGTTTTCCATTGGAAGAGTATTGCTACCTAGAGATCTCATGGTTATCTACAAATACTTAGCCAAAAATATGAAAAACTTAAAATTCCCTAAGGCCCTTGCACTCTTAATTTCTCAGTTCTCAAAATCTGCTAACTTTCAAGCACACTAATGTCCAGAGGAAGGAGGTTCTTCAAAACAGAATGATTTAAAACTGAATTCAGCTCCAAAAGAAAAACACACGGACACAACATTTCTCAAAATCAATCAGCAAAGACTCATTCCCCCCACTCCCGATTCTCAGCATTGGCAAAACGGTGTGAAAGTAGGTCTTCTTGTCCACTGCTTTTGGAAACATAAACTTGGTGACTTAATTGGAAATTAACTTGGCAACGAGTATCAACAGTCTTAAAATTGTAAAATTCTTAAATGTAGCATTTGCCTGCTAAGGAATTATCCCAAGGTAGCCATTAATAATGAGAACTAATTGAGATCTGTAAGAAAAATGTTGGTAACCTGAAACAAAACAAAACAAAACAAAAAACTAGGAAGCACTCAATGTTCCCCCACAGGAGTCCGGTTAAACAGATTTCAGGGCATCTGAGCCACGGTATACAATGTAATCACTAAAGATCCGATTGCAGAGAAGTATTTACTGCAGGAGAAAATGCTCGCTATTACATCCCCAACAGAAACCAAAGGTTATATATGACAGTATATACGGTATGGGTCTCTACCAGCATCTGATGGCCGGACCCAGCGGAATGTACGAATGTGGCTTTTACAATGTCCCCTTTCTTATTTATGTCTTGTCATCTGTCTTCATCAGGGACCTCAAAATTAGTCGAAATTAATTTCTTTCCCACCAAAAAAGGCAAGAGTGCCACTTTAATAAAGGAAACAGGAAGAACAGATGGAGAAGCTGTGATTGCATAGATGTATGTTTATGGGGTGTGTGTGTGTGTGTGTGTGTGTGTGTGTGTGGATACGATCCCATCACAATCTCGGGACCTTAAAGATCTCGGAGACACTCACCCGTGCCGCGTGCTATCATCACAATGGAGAACCGAAAGCAGTCAGCTCCTTCCCAGTGGATCTTTTCGCAGGGAGTTTGCTCAAGTCACAAGGGTGGTGGTGGAGGATCTTAACGTTAGATGCCTAGGCCTGCAATGACAGAAACACCATCCCACTGAGTACAGAGGCTTTAGTGGCCTTTCTTCACGTAGGTGAAGTCACAGAGAAGCATCACACCGTCTAATCTCCACTGCAATGGTTCTTCAGCTGAGATGTTCAAAACGGAATGAGCAGACTCAGGGGGACCCAACCCAGGGACAGGCAGGTCCTGACCAGAGGCTGCTTCCCACCTTGTCTCCTGGCTTGAGGAATGTCCCCCGAATGATGCTGTCCCTCTCCCTCCCTCCCTGCCCAATGATTTCAAGATTTCAGAGGAACAAAAAGTAGTTTGCTCTTCTCCAGAAAATGTCAGCAATGTTGCGGAATGTGATGCTCCCGGACATTCCTTCGAGCCAGAGGTTATGCAAATTTAGCACATGGATTTCCCATAGGGCTTGACTTTCACTTCCTTCTGTTGTTGTTCTATGTCTATTTATTTGTTGTGATCTTCAGGGTCCGGGACTTGAACCGCAGTTAGCCATGTAGGGACTCCAGTGTCTCAACCAACACACCACCTGACGGCCCCATGACTTTCACTTCTGAAGCTGTAGGTGCTCCTCTGTTGCTGGTATTGGTGACAGCCAAAGCCATCAGTGGGACTGACTGGTGGCTCAGTGCTCCCAGCTCTGTGCTCAGGGCTCCCCACCCATCACCCCGCTCCAGGACACTCTGAGAGCAGCTGCAGTCACAACCTCCTCTGTATGACCAACACGGAAACTGCCAGTGTATGCAGGGGGCACTACACACGTTAAAGCCAGCATTTAAGACGATTCGGTTCACAGAGGTGATCCCAATTCTGTATCATCGCTCCAAAATTGATCTTGCTATCAACTTTTGTGTACTTATTACTAAAAAAAAAAAAGGTTAAATAATAAATTTTGGCTGGTCCCATTGCCCATTGGTTAAAGGAGTCAGATCTCACATGGCTGAGTACAGTTCAAATCCCAGTCCTGGCAACTTGAAAAAACACGCCAAGTACATGTGTGTGCATGCTCAAAATTGAATCAGGATGGAGAAATGGAGAAGGGATTGCAGTGTGACCATATCCCATTGAGGGATGCTTTCTCCCTCCCTCCCTCTCTCTTTCTCCCTAAAAAGAAACTTGTAAAAATTTCAGGTAACCCCAAATCTGGATGCCACAACTCTAGGTAAAAACCTAAAATCCAAGTTGTACCTAAATTGCTGTATTTCCTTAGAAAGAAGGCAGATAATAAAATCAAAAGCCACATGTAAATTCCTAAATAGTTATGGAAATTTCTTTATATAATATACCTGCAATTTTAAAAATATCTCAAGATATTTACTTTTTAAAAGTTCTACACGGTTAGGTCTTAGAATTCCTACAACACAAATAGATATGCATATATCAATAAATGAACCATTTTATTTTTTAAATATTTATTTATACCAGAAGGCACATGCACACACAAAAGAGAGAGAGAGAGAGAACCCCCAACAGGGCTCGGTCATGTCTCAATCCCCTTCCCTCCGTTTCTACACCCAGTCAGGATCCTGGGTACATACACATTTGCCTGGTGTGTTTTTCAAGCTGCCCATGGCTGGCATGATTTTCAAACCACCATTTCAGGACTCAAACCACAGTTGGGCAATGCGGGAGTCCAGTGACATCATTGTGCCATCTGCTTGTCCCTCATCTGATTCTGTCTTGCTAGGACTTCTCCCCAGATCACCCGCCCCTCCATCAGCGGCCTCATGCTCTTCTCCAGCTCTGAGCTCCATGCTCATCTGTTGGAGCTCCATCCGCACTGTTTACCGAAGTGCGACAGAGAGACAGAGAGAGGGAGACGGCAATCCCAGCGGGGGGTGGGCACACCACAGTCCCCCACCTCTTCCTTCTTCCAGGATTACATGCCCAGTGTGTTTCTCAAGCCGTCGGGTCTGAGACTCGAACCACGACATTGGCCGTGTGAGATCCAGCCATTGTAACCACCAGGCTGCAGTGTGGCCCTACCATATCATCATTACACGTTGCAAGGCAGAAAGGTTATAAATTCATCTATAAAATGGACATGATAACCCCTCTCTCCCAGGGCAGTGATGAGAATGAAATAAGATACGTGAGTTTAACACAAAGCTCCACGTGCCAGAAGACTCCGTAAACACTGGCTGGATACTTATTCCTGCTATCATTATTACTGTTAAGGGAACCAAGCTGAATTTATTATTCAGGCTTCAAATTTAACAGTTCTATTTGCCAACATTTTTTTCTATTAAAACATTAATTAGCAGTGACATCTCTGTGAGGCCATACTACTGGCTCGTGAGACACTCAGAAAACTCGGGATAAAGGAGAGTGTATTCACCACAGCTGAAGGACTGAAGGACTGAAGGACAAATTACTGTTTTGGTAATCTGCACTATATGTGTCGAGGAACAAAAGAGCCCGCAAGAATTCTGTACAAAAATCATCTATAAAATCTGAACGACAGAAATAGCAAACACGGCCATTCAAATGCTATAAACATTTAGCTAATGTAATTACAAATACTGTACATTATTTCTTTGGCTAGAGAAAAATGAGAGGGAGAGAGAGCCATATTCATTCCTTTCTTTTTCATTACTGGACAGAGTAATGTGATTTTATAGATAGATAAATATTAAGAATTGCCTAACGAATATACTATAAAATTTCAGAATCAACAGCAAACATGTTTCACATGTGGTCTATTAGATGCTACTCGGATCCGAAATGGCTGAAAATTAATAAAATAGATAATGCAGTGAGTTAGAAAGAGGCGAGACTATTTTGCAAAAGTATTTTGTGAAAAAAATAACATATGAATGAATTGGGCGGAATTGGTAATAATTTATTCTACAAAGCAGACTTGTAATTCTGTCCTACATTGCTATTTTTATTGCATATTGGCTAAATTTATAAAATTATTAAATTAACATATTTTATGTGTTATGTGCTATTAAAATAAAAAGTGGTATCATAAATACATTTTGAGATTTCTAGTCTCACTTCACCTTTATTTCTGTGATAGGTGATAAAACCAAGTCAGATCTCTTTTTTTGGGTTTGTTTAAGAATTGTCTTTAGTTAACTTCATTTATTTATTATTTATTCATTTATTTATTCATTTTAATTTGATCAGAGAGGAATAGAGGGGGGTGGGGAGGCAAGGAAGCAAGAAAGCAAGCTACCAGGTCTGGGACTCGAACTGTTGTCAGCCATGTGGTCCAGTGCCATTAACCACCATGCCACCTGCTAGCCCTTCAAGTTAGATTTCTCATTGAGGTTGAACCCTTGTTTCAGAGGTACTGGAGTTACATTATATTATGTAAGTGCTAATTTCTAACAAATAACACCTAATTGTTTTACATGAGAATGTTGAAACTACTTTTTAATGTTTTTGCCATAGGGCATATGTGCTCATTGAAGAGACAGAGAAAGAGAATAAGAGGGAAAGTGAGAAATCATCCCCTATAGGGGAGGGCCACAGCACAACCCCTTCTCCTCCAGTCTCCTCCTGGGACCATGACACGCACACATACATGCCCAGAGTGAGTTTCAGGCCACCAGGTCTGGGACTTGAACCGCCATCACCCATGTAGAAGTCCAGCACCTTAACCACTATGCCACCTCCTGGTCCTGAAACTACTCTTAAAAACTGAATTGTGGGACCAGCAGTTAGCGTAATGGCTATGTCGCTGGACTCCCATGTAGTCGACCACGGTTTGAGTCCCGGACCTGGTGGCTCAAACTCACACTGGGCGCGTGTGCGTGCGTGCCCAAGATCCCGAGAGGAGAATGGAGGAGAAGGGATTGCAGCATGGCCATCCACCCTGGGAGTGATTTCTCACTTTCTGTCTCTCTGTCTTTCTGGCAAGCGCATGTACCTTATAGCAAAAACCTCTCCAAAAAACAAAAAAAACAACTGAATTGTAATTCTATTCAGTGGCTGCAACTTCTGACCAGTTTAACATAAGGTAAAGACATCGTCCTTTGCAACAAAATGAAAATAAGATGCAAAGGTAGATTTGACAAAATTAGCTAAAGAAGTCGTAGACAATTTCTGCTTGAATTTGCTATTAATTTCATTTTCAAGAGGCTTGAGTCTGTCTCATAAAATCTGGTGAAATCTTAGTAATCACCCTTAGTAAGTCTTGGTGAAAAGGCAAAATCCACCATTATTTATGCTGCTCCCTCAGTCAGGGGTGCTTTTATGGCCCCTGCAAGGGTCACTCGTCCTTCCAATGCAGCTCGCTGTCACCCCGTGTGTGACACGCACCTACATGCCTTGTATTTCCTGTCTCCCTCTTCAGACTGTGACTCCCTTGTCTGTATTTTCACAACAACCTGCACGCTGGTTTGCACATACATTCTCAGCGGGTACTGCTTTGGGGTGCCAGTGAGTACACGCACTTTGACACCATAGTCTACGGGGAAAAGCCACTTCATTGTGACTCACTGCTAAAGGTTAAAGTTAAAAATGTTTTCCATTTTTTTAGTGAAATGAAACTCTTACCATTTTCACTTCCAGATGTATCAGCATTACATAAAAGAGGTTGAAACTGTTTAAAAAAAAAAAAAAGACAAGACGTGCTGCACATTTTCTGTCTGAGAATGAGTCTGAAAATCTCAGTAACGCGGGAGCCTCTGGGTGTTTGCAAGACAAATGTTCAGTGAGGTGTCGACTCCGCACGCATTCCACGGAACTCCAGAGTGAGAATGCGACACCCCACCAGGGAAGAGGCTGACAGGAGGGCTTGAGGGTAGAGGCAGAATAAGAGGATTTCACCTGTGCAATGATGTCACTGAAGAACTGAATGTGAGACAGGAATGCAGCAAGGTTAGGTGAGCATCTCAAACCCGAAAATCCGAAATCCAAAATGCTCCAAAATCCAAAGGAGCAGTGACATGATACCACAAGGTAGAAAATTCCACAACCGGGTCATAGTCAAAACACTGAAATACTGGGGCCAGCAGATGGTGCAGTGATTAAGGCACTGGACTCCCACGTGGTTGAATGTGGTTCAAGTCCCAGATCCAGCAGCTTGAAACTCACACCAGGCACATGTGCATGAATCCTGAGAGGAGAATGAAGAAGGGATCGTGGTGTGGCCAGTCCCTCCTGGGGGGCGGTGGATTTCTCACTTTCTCTCTCTCTGTCTCTCTGGCAAGCACACGTGCCCTACAACAAAAATCTCAAAAAAAAAAAAAAATACTGCAATACAAAACTAGTACATAAGATCACCTTTAGGCCATGTGTACAGGTGTATGTGAAATAGAAATGAATTTTTGATTTAGACTTAGGTCCCACTCCTAAGATATCTACAAATACTCCAAAATATGGGGGGAAAAAAATCCAAATTCTGAAACATATCCGGTCCCAAGTGTTTTGATAAGGGCCAGTCCCCCTGTAGTACACACTGTCTCCATTTTAAACGATCCTGGCCACAGTTTGGTGTGCTTTCTCCACCTGGTCTCTGTCTTTCTGGCTGGCCCCAACAGCAGGAAGATGACTGACAGGCCGGTCAGGAGGGCCAAGGAGACACAGAGACTGTGCAATGGCTGTTCTCGGACAACTGGGTGTCCCAGAAAGTAAAATCAAGCAAGTGTACACCACTGGGTAGTAAGTCACCTATTTGAGGTTTTGTTGTTTTCTGGATTTTTTTTTTTTTGCAACTCTAGTGAAGTCTTATGCCTCTGATTAGATTCTCACACTGTCTTAATTAAGTAGAGCCTTATTTTAATCACACCGCCGTGCCTTCTCTTGCTAACCTGGTACACTGGAACCTTGCCAGGGAGCATTAAGGGAGCCAGTATTTCCTTCTCGGTCAAGGAAGCAGGACCCCCGTGCACGTTCTGTTAAGAGCGCAGTAAATAAAGAATTCTGCTTTGGTCCCTGGGCTCTGAGGCTGTATGACTGCAAATTCGAAGGGAAGAAAGGTGTCTGTAATCTCAGATGAGACTCTAGATTGTGAGACTGCTTTCGAGATTGACAAAACTATGAAAGTCGTCAGCTTTGAAAGGATCCCTTTCGAACACGGAGGTGTCAAGATACTATTACAACCGTCATTTTCCACCACGACGAAAAATCTTTTATTTAAAAATGACTGTATGCTGATACTATGTTAAAAGCACGTCTGGCTTTTTGTTCGGCAGCTAGATTACCTTTTCAGGCGAACTGTGGGACTTCAACACAAGTGCTTCACGGGGGTCTCATGAATCCCCCTGCCCCTTTAAACTCCCCCGGGGAAACCAAGCCAGGCCCCACTTCCTACCCAGGCATGTCTCCTCTGGGCGGGGGCGTCCATGCGGCCGGCTGCACTGACAGCGCGGAGCCCTCTGCAGAGCCCAGGCCGGGGTAAGCACTGGTTTATCAAGACGAGGCCTTCCACAGCAGGTCTGGAGCGGAACAAGCGAGTGTTTACTGTGAGATCCTGCAGAGGAGTTGTTGGGACAGGCTGGACCACACACCCATTCACCCCAGGCGCCTGACCTTCACCTGCAGCCACAGGAACGCCTTCCTGCGCCCTGATTGGCTGTTGCACCAGCTCCTGCTCACCTGCTGGGTGCAGGGGAGGCAGAGATCCGGCCTTTTGCCCCAGGGGGCGTGGAGGTGGGGGGCTGTCACTGGCACCCAGAGCAGAGCTAGGACTCTGGGACAGGAGCCTGCCAGGGCGTGGGCTCTAACTCCTTTCTCCTGACGCAAAATTCCTCTGGGCTTTGTTTCTTTGTTTTGTTTTGTTTTGTTTAACATTTTCATCATAGGGCACCTGCATTTGCCAGAGAAAGACAGAGACAAAGAGAGAGAGGATAAGTGAGAAATCACCTCCCTCCAGAGGGGATAGCCATACCGCAATCCCCTCTCTTCCGCTTTCTTCTCCTTTCATCTTGGGACTCTGGGCATGCATGCACACATGCCCAGCATGTTTTTCAAACTGCCAGGTCCAGGACTCGAACCACAGAGTTGGCCATGTGGAATCCAGTGCCTTAACCACCATGCCACCTGTTGGTTCCTCCTCAGGGCTTTTGTAAGGGAACCTTCTGAAAGGCCAGTGTCTCTAAAGGTGGAGATGTAGGTCCACGCACCCCTCACCCCTCCACCAGCCAGGCACTGCAGGAGCACCTGCGATGCCACGTGGCGGCCATGCCCACCC
Source organism: Tupaia tana (assembly GCA_026018925.1). Lineage (NCBI taxonomy): Eukaryota > Metazoa > Chordata > Mammalia > Scandentia > Tupaiidae > Tupaia > Tupaia tana. Next base: position 19,565,555 of record JAKSZU010000024.1, on the reverse strand, counting down.
AGCGTCGCCGCACACTCAGAGGAAGCCTCGCAGGGCTTGAATACTGCTGGGCCGACAGGTGCCTAGAGCTCTGCTCAGCGTCAGAGGACACATTCCTGAACGCCGACCACCAAGCCCTAGCATGAGAGAAGGCCGGAGGGAGAAACGCGCTCCCAGCATTGGCTCAGGGTCTATAGGAGCCCAGCGAGTGCACATCTCTGGCCAGGGACAGAAAAGAGAAGTGGCAGCGGAGTTCTGAACTGTGCTGGAAGGAAGAGAGGCCGTGTGAGACCACACAAAGGAAGCCCGGTTCACCGTGAAGAATGGCTCTTCCTGGCCCGCAGTAGCACAGCCCACGACACCCTGCAGGGTTTCAGGACCACAGCTCTCCAAGGGGCTCATGTCTCAAAGTCCGTCATCAGTGTCTTTCCCGAAACAATCTCTCCCTTTAAATTTCAGACAGCGGAATGTCCGGATATCAAAAATACACACATACACGTGCACACACACATACACACGTATCAGTCCTAGCTTTACCACTTTCCACACTTTCCAACTCTGCAACTTGGGGGAATTTATTGACAGCCCTGACCTTCAGGTTCAGCAGCTATAAAGTGGGACGCTGGCACCCGTTTCAGGAGGCTGTGCAAAGCTGAGGTTCAATTATGGAAATTATAGAAGTGCATGCCCCAGGACGTTCCCAGAACAGCCACATGGACATGAGTCTTCCTCTCTTTCTACAGAGCCAGACACGAGGGGGAAAGCAAGCGCAACACGAGGGTGTTGTAAACTTCCAAGCTGGAAACCATGAGAAGGCCCGCGAGGACATAGACGGGAGGCGGGGTGCAGGGCGCCCGGGCCGAATGCCAGAACCAGGTTCGCACATGTGCTGACGGTGGCTCTGCCCCAGCGCACGTAGAGACTGTAGGCTGACACTGATTTGTGGTGTTGACTGGCAAGGCTGCAAACCCAGAAGCCGGCCTCCACCAGAGAGCCATGACTCCCTCCTGCTGAGGAGGTGAAGTGCCCGGATGCAGCTGCACAGCCGTGCCACAGGACACCTGCCCGGGAGAGGGGACACGTGAAGGGATGGCTAAGTGACAGGTGGGCAGACAGCACAAGGGACCCACTGGTTCAGAGACCTTCCCACAACCCACCAGGCGCTGGCCACACCCAGCAGTGCAGCCAGACTCTGCTTTCTTTTAATTGGCTAGAGGGTGTGTGTGCTCATTGGAGGAGAGAGACAGGCGGTGGTGAGAAAGCAGCCCTGAGCGGGGACGGCCATGCTGCAATCCCTTCCCCTCTAGGTCTCCTTTTGGGATTCTGGAAACCCATGCACACATACCCAACATGATTTTCAAGCCACCTGGTCCAAGACTCGAACTCTACAATTAGCCATTCAGGTTCCAGTCACCTTAACCACCAGGCCACTGGCTGGCCCCCAAATCTGCTTTCTTTTCCAACACATCAGCACCTCCCACAGAAGGATCACCCTTTACACACACCAAGGAGCCAGGCCGCTGCCTTCCAAGGGAGCAAGGCTCTTCTGATAAATAGGAAGGAAAAGACTATTTTTAAAACAGTAAACAGTAACAGACATGGCAGCTAAGGGTGACATTATTCAGAAATATTAACATGTCAAGACACCAGCCCTCTGGGTCCCCCAAAAGGCCTACTTGGAACACCCTGCTATGCAGAGCACATTTCTGGGATCACTAATCTGACAGGGTCACTGCTATCGTGTTACGGGGGTGTGGCTTGAACAGATTGATTTTAGAAAATTTCAAAATGCAAAATTGTCCAACAATAGTATCTGCTGTACATAAAAATCTGGTACACGGTTTGCTGTGACTTTTCTTATGCGGCTGCAGGAAATTACTGACCATGGCTTTCTATTTAATAATCAAGACTGATGATCTTGGGAGGGACCAGAAGATGGCTTAATGGTTACATCACTGGACTCCCATGTAGTTGACTGTGGGATGAGTCCCAGATCCGGTGGCTTAAAACTCATGCTGGGCACGTGTGCGTGTGTGCCCAAAAATCCCAAGAGGAGGATGGAGGAGAAGGGATTGTGGTGTGGCCATCGCCCCTGGGGGGTGATTTCTCACTTTCTGTCTCTTGGTCTCTCTCTGTGTCTCTGGCAAATGCACATGCCCTATAGCAAAAATCTCTCTAAAAAATTTTTAAAATAAATAAATAAAATAATAATCTTGGGAATGTTGGTTGTGTGTATTACCTATAATATATTTACAAATTTACATTGGCCTTTTCTTGGCCCCCAGCACACTGCTAGGCCGTTTCCTCTTCATTCCTGTGGTAAGTTGTCTGCACCAGGAATGCTGCATGATTTTAACATTATCCAAGCAAAACTCCAAGTAAATAAAAGCATCACATGACACCTCTCAAAGCCAAAGGAAACGACTTTGGAGTACACACACCACTGACTACACTTCATTAATACAGACAATGAAAAGTTGACTGTATAATAATATTAAACTGTAAGCACAACTTTTGGAAAATGTCTCCTGGTATTAGCTATGCAAAACACCGCCTGAGTGTTCAATGCTAATCAAATTCATCTCCTCTTAAGAGCAGTGTAGAATAAATGGGTGGCCTAAAAGGCATGCTTTGAACAGAATGCTTTGCTATTGTCTGATTATTCTAAATTTAAAACTCCAACAAAGGAGAGGATTATTCTTCTTGAGGTTCAAGATTCACAAGGCTCTGGCAATGAAATTCCTTTAGGAGAGCAAATAAAAAAAATTGCTCTCTCCAAGCCGACGGTGTTTTAGGTTTGTAGTGTTTTTCAATCGGAGTCACCATTCATTCCACAACAAATGTTTGTTTGGAACAAGTGAATGAAAGAAAAGGCCTCAAAAATACGAGTGTAATCTAATCACCTGTAAGGTATGAATCTGGCAGCCGCTTCTACCATCTCCACACACACAGGCAGAAAGGGACGAAATGCCAGCTCTCAGCAAGCCACGGCCAGACCCGGAAACTGAAGTCATGGCCTTTGATTCTTAGCAAATGACCCAGCTGTTCAAGCCCACTGTGGCCACCTCACTGCACGCCCGCCCTAGAGCTGCAACACACGTTATCGAGGCCAGGTGAGGTAAGACTAGGTAAGCCTAACAAAGCCGGGCTTGTTCTCGAAATTATACAGGCAACCAGAAAAAGAGAAACCGCTGTCGAAATGCTAGCACTGAAAACAAAATTCTTGATGTTTAAGCCTGTGTGGACACGCTCCCTCGAACGAGGCTCATGAAGCAAATGGCCCATGGCAGAAGTGGTAGCACACCAACACCAAGTGCCTGCAGGACACTCCAGAAGGGTCCGGGGCTCAAGCTTCCCCTTCCAACACCACCACTTACACTCCTCTCCTCCGTCTAGCCAGCCTGGAGCTTGGAATCTACCATCTACATATCTGTTTCAATAACTCAGAGGGGAAACACAGTAGAAGACGGTTCCCAAGTAGAATCTCTTTTGCAAGTAGAAAATTCTCATGCATTTCAGGGTGAGGGTTTTCAAATCATAAATCATGAAGCTTTCAAAACCCATGCCAAGGGACTTCAGGAAATTAATATTACCCCATGCTAAGCTGCGCCAGGCATATGCAAAGCGGCTGTCCCCAACGTCTATTTGTCTGGTCCCAGAGGAAGGTTCTGCAGAGCTGTCCTTGGCAAAAATCGTGCAGTAGGTGAAGCTTATCTGAAGGGTCCTTCCCCTTTCCTCCCCCAAGGTGCCTCCCCTTCGGGCCCCAGGGGTTTCTGCTCTGTGATCCCTCCCGCCCCTACCCTGTCAACTCTGACTGGAGCGCGAAGCAGCACCCTGTTTCGGTATGAACGCACTTCCTTCGTTGTTTCACTCCTAAAATACAGCTGTACTTTAAACCTCTTCACTGTCAAACTGAGCATCGAAAGCTTTGCTTTCCCGTCAGCTCCAGTATCAGCCAGAGTCAGTGTTCTTGGTGGGAAGCAGGATGGCTGACGTCCCACTATGAAAAGTTTTGCTTCGTGTTGAGGCCTGCCCTGAAGATGGAAATGCTTTGAAATCACACACTGGGTTCATGGCCCATGCAGCCACAGGGGTCAACATAACGGAGCCTCGGTTACGCCTTTATAAAACAAGAATTATCATGTCACATCATGGAATGCAGTGGCCTAATTAGGACATCCCGACAGACACCAACTGGCACACTGCATTGTCATTTTTTTGTTTTTAAAGTCTCTTGCTTTCATGACACAGAGACAGAGAAAGAAAGAAGCACCTTTGACAAGGTCCTGGGCACATGTACACACGCACGTACACACACATGCACACATGTACACCCAGCAAATACAAGTTGACCCAGGAACAGACCTCCAAGGGAATCGATCTTCCAAATGGACCCAGCACTACTGAACAGTGCTGCGATTACCACAGGCCCAATTACGACACAGCACAAGATCAATTCAGTGCGTCGAGCTGGGCATCCAATGAACTCACCTGTGTGAGCTACGTTTTATGGTACACTACGTTCTGCTGTCTGCGTTCAGGCTTCCTATTTTGTGATGCATATAAACACAGCATTGGGAGCTAGAGTGCACCTGAGGGAGATCCCTTACTCTACCTGTTTGTTTCAAGATGTAGAAACCAAGGCTTAGATAGGATATGATGTCCCCAAGGCCACAGAGAACCAGCTCATAGCAGAGTCAGGCACATAACAGGGCTCCCCACAACCCCTACCCTGCTCCAGGACTGTGGTTAAGATATCGTGCACTTAAACCAGCACTGCAGAAACACAGCCCCTTCTCCCTCATTTTGCAAGGCTTATTGCTCTTAATTCTAAATTATTCGAGAAGGGGAAATGGGCATGGTACTTGAGCGGAGGAGTAAACTCAGGCTGGAGATTCTGGATCTCTTGGGTAAGCAACTTTTGGATGATACTATAGTCAGAAAAACTAGTCTACCTCAGTACGATGACCAATACGAAGATAACAGGGTGCAACCGAGAAAAGTGGTGGTCATCCAGGAAAAGTCTCAGATGAGCTTCAAAACTTCCCACCTAGCTGGCCCAGAACAAGGAACAGAAACTTTCCAAGTCTATATTCCCTTAGCCATAGCATAGTCACAATAGTGATATATTCAGAGTGGTGGGATAAGATGAAGTTACATGTAAAGAACACCTAGCAAAGCACATGAGCTCAGTCACGTTCGACGTTCAATCACTGTTTCCTTATTGTGGTCTCCTTACGTGATGCTGCCAGCGAGGCCTCACCTTTGAGCATGAACACACACGATGGATGGCAAAAGATGTTTCCAAGACCAGGACTACATTATTTCCCAGACAACTGGGGAAAGCACGTCCCAACCTGTCAGTGTCACACTCATGTGTAATTTCAAAACAGAATGTCAGTGTCTGAGGTAGGTGGGAAATCTAAGTGAGAGCTGGAGGAGCCAAGCCTGCTTCTACCTGACATGCCACAACACATGAAGGCATATCCATCAGCCCCAGGCAACCACAGTCGACGGTGAGGGACTGCCACTTGCTTTACATCAAGACGCATTAGCGGGAGACAAACCTTAGATCGAGGGTATCCCCAAATCCCTCATGATGGCACCTTGCTGTTTTCCACATCCACAGTCTCTGAGAAATCAACCACAGAGCCTAACAGGGCTTTTTGGACAGCCATGAGCTGGTCTAAAACGCCCACAGCATCAGAGAAGGAAGAAGCTGCCAAGTCTGCAAAGCCACCTCAGCCTGGGGTGAGCCAGCCCTTGTCACATCCCCTCCCCATACAGAATTTCCGTCAGGGAATGAGAGCATAAAGTCTCACGGGGAGAATCAGGATTTCTGTATTGTGCTATAACCAGGTCTCCTGCTGAAGCTGCCACGTGCAGCAGGACACGTGCGTAGGAGCCAGCGACTTCACCTGCAGGCCTCACTGCTCACCCAGGTCTGCTCCACTCAGCCATACCGTCTCTGTTCTAGAACTGTCTGCAACTTGGAGGTTCCAGCCAGCCAGCTCTGCCTGCCTGCACGCCTCTTCCCCCCGCCACACACGCACACACCTTCCTCTCTCCCAGATCCCTCCTTCTCTAAGTCACCTTTGTGGACAATCGCTGCAGCTGGAGCGGTGAGCAGAGAAAATGGTAAGTCAACAAATAAAGCTCTTTTGGGTTCGAGAAGCCTGAGACTCACCCTCCGCTCGTGTGCACCTGGCTTCTACTCTGTTGTCTCTGACTCCGTTTCATTCGGATGTGGAGACAACTATTTTTTCACTCCTAGTCGAAGACATGTGACACTATTGTTCTTTGTTTCCTTAAACTGTGTCGGCATTCCTGCTCTCCCTGGCAGGGAAGGGCCTGCACGGATCGCTGCAGCTTCTGGGGTGAAGCAAGCACCTGCTGAATAACCAGACCCTGGCTGCCGAACACGGCCAGGACACGTGCAAAGGGCAATCAGACATGATCCTGAATCGTATGCAGATCACCAGCGGAGACTGGCTGCTGCTTGCTTGTTCTGGACCTAATTGGACCACGCAGCATGACAGTCCTGGGAGCCGTGAAGGGGCACAGGTGCAGCTTACGATAGACAGAAGCTGTGTGTCTGACACTGTGCGGAAGCCTAACGTTCATAAATTACCCTATCTGCTCCCCAGTGTCCGGCGGGAGTTCAGTATTTACAAGAACTCCGTAAACGATTCTGTACAATCCACCGTGTATTCTGTACATGTGTTCTGGCTGCTGGTGGAGCACGTCACTGATCTGCACATTGCTATCAGAACACTGTAGAGACAGGAACGTGTACACCCTGTCTGGAAAGCAGAGACGGGCACCCAGCATTTCTAACAGTAAGACATTTGGGGCCCAGCTGGAAGAGCGCACGAGACATTGCTTTCTGGCAGGCTGAGGCCACATGGGAGGCCTGGGTTCAATTCCCAGCCCACTTTAAAAGCTGGGTGCAGTGGTGTGCACCTGTGATCCCAGCTGCTTGGGAGGCTGAGACAGGAGGAAGGAGGATCGTGATTGGGCGAGACCATATCTAAGACACCACGTGCACCATGACGGAAAGGAGAAAGACATTTGCTAGCGAGATGGGTCAAAGCATCACATAAAAGGTGGAACCAGAAGTGAGACTTGTGATTCTCCTTCTTGTAAAGCTGGAGAGGCACTGTGAGAAGAATCCGGAAGTGATTCCAACTGAGCACTGGGAAGTAAAGGTCCTGCCCAGGCAGGGGTGGGAGCGGGGGCTGAGCCCTGGAGGTGAGAGGCAGGCTCTGGCCTCCGGACCATCAGCCGTCAGGAAGTGCTCGGCAGGACGACCAAGGGTAAGTACCGCCATGCCACGGCTCTGCGGTGGCTCTGCCTCTCCACTCTGCAGGGTTCTAGACCAGCTGAATTCATGGTCAACTGCTCAGGGAGCCTGGAGTGAAGCTCGGGTCAGAGAGGAACTCGGGATTAGAACACCTTCTCTGGTATGAGGGACTCCGAAAGCAGAAACCTTGCAGAGAAGAGTCTGACAGAGGCCACGCATGGGTCCAGCTCCCACCTGGTCTGTACAGCTGCTGTGAAACACACCTGGCTTGGTACTTTTTAGTAAAAAACTTACAGAAGGTACATGAGCTCACCAGAGAGAGAGACTGAGAGAAAGAGAGAATGCACACTCCACGGTCACACTGCAATCTCTTCTCCAACTCTTCTTTCTTTGGGGCTGAGGCATGCGTACACATGCACCTGGCATGTTTCTCAAGCACCTGGGTATAAGACTGAAACCACACAGTCAGCCACGTGGGACCCAGCACCTTGCCCACCACACACACCATGACCTGGCCAGCGCGCTTGGTACATTTTGAAGAACCAAGTCTCCAGTGAAAGGCTGAGAGGAGTCTGATATTCTCTTGAAGGTGCAGGAATTTGAGAGTAAATTTGAGAGTAAATTCCAGACCAGGCTGCCCTCTCAGCATTCAAGGATGAGTATCCCGAAAATAGGCCATCAGAGATTGCAAGGACTTGGTGATAAGAAAACATGGGACATGCCAGAAATAAGAGAAGAGATTATTTCTAAAAACAGAAATACGTTTCAGACAAGATACGATATGTGATTGCCACACACACAAAAAGAAAACCCAGACTCAGACGCGAATGACAAGTGGATGAAAACAAAAAGAGAGAGGCTAAATTACATGGGGGAAAATCGGGAATTTTTTTCCGTGATCAATTATCACAAGTGTAATTGAAAACTGTAATACATTAGGACCAATGAGAAGCCAAGGCAGCATCTGAAAACTAACTCAGTGAGGAGAAGCACAAACTTGAAAACCCGTGTTCAAATGCAGAGGGAAAGGACGGCAAGGGAGTGGACGGCAGCTCAGAGGGAAAAGACGACGCTGAGCTCGGCAGACCCACGTGGGAAGGTTACCAGGTCACACCCAGACATTCCAGCGCACACTGGGCACACTCAGGCCCACGATCCACCGTTGGCTGGTGTTGGGGTGGATGGCGCCATTGGAGCCCCGTTGAGGGTATTCTCTCTCTCTCTCTCTCACGCTCACTCATGGAATAAATAAACTGTAAAATGACAACCAGTGACAAGATAAGATAGACTGTAATGGATATAAAAAAAGGAGGGCGCCAACATACAGACACCTGCAATTCCTAAAGGAATCAGAACAAGTACCACAGATGCACTTCCTAACTGGCCAGAAGGCACTTGCTCTCATCAGAGAGATACAGAGAGACAGAGGGAGGCCAAGGGAGAAAGGGGGGAGTACAGTGGAGCATGATCACTCTGCACCCCCTTCTCCATTTCTCCATCCTGTTGGGATTTGGGGCACACACACACACACCCTGCTGGAGCCAAGATCTGAACCACTGTCGGCCACGTGAGATCTACTCCCTTCAGCACTAGTCCTGGGGGCTGGCCCTGCAAAGATTACAGATACAATGTGAGAAATTTTCCTGAAGGAGGCTCACACTGAACAAGAAAAAAAAAGAAAGGGACCAGCAGGTGGCATACCAGTTAGGTTGCTGGACTTCCACATGGCCGACCACGGTTTGAGTCCCGGATCCAGTGGCTAGAGAATCACGCCGGGTGCATGTGTGTGTGTGCCCAAGGAAGGAGAATGGAGGAGAAGGGGCTGTGGTGTGGCCATCCCCTGGGGGGAGGGTGATTTCTCACTTTCTCTCTCTCTCTCTGTCTATCTCTTTTGCAAGCGCATGTGCCTTAAAGCAAAAACTTAACAAAAAAGAAAAAAAAAAGAATGAATACTGACATACATGAGGGGACCTCAAAAAGTTCACGGAAAATGGAATTAAAGTATACGTTTGTTTTGGTGCAAAAACTTTCGAAAACCCACACATCATCTTTTCACAATATGCATTTTCCATAAACTTGTGGAATATTCTTTGTGTAGATATAAATTTAACAATTAATTAAAGTACCCATCTATTTCGCTTCTGGTGAAATTTTTGTATTTTGCGGTCAAAGAAAGAAAATGCTAAGTATCCAGTGAGAAAGGGAAAAAAATACAGGTAACCAGGTCAAAGATGGGAGAAAATAATCAGGCTTCTTTCTGTCAACAGATGATAACAAAGGGTTTGGGTACAAAAGTTCTAAACTAAGCAAGCTTTCTACTAATACAGAGCACTAAAAAATAAAAAAGGCAGGCCAGCCAGTGGCGGGGTGGTTAAGGCAGATGGATCCCATATGGCCAAGTGGAACTGGAGTCCCAGACTTGGCTTGAAAAACCCACCAGTGTGTATGTGTGCCCAACATCCTGAAAGGAGAGAGAGATGGAGAAGGGATTGAGGCGTGACTATCACCCATGGGGGGTTCTTTCTCACCTTCTCTCACTCTCTGTCTCTCTCTCTCTAGCAAGCACGACCCATTTCTTGCAATTTTTTTTAAATAAAAAAATAATTCTACAAAGATATCCTTGGGGGTCCTGCAGGTGATGCGGTGGTTAAGGCACTGGACTCCCACACGGCCAACTGCAGTTTGAGTCCCTGGTGGTCTGGTGGTTAAGGTGGCTGGATCCTACATGGCTGACTGTGCAGTTCAAGGCCCAGAGTCAGCAGCTTGAAAATGACGCCAGGCACATGTGCATACATGCCCCAAATCCCGAAAGGACAGAGAAATGGAAGAGAAGGGACTGCAGCATGACCATTCCCATGAGGGGTGCGTTCTCATCCTCTCTCTCTCTCCCTCTCTCTCTCTCTCTCTCTACCCAGCGAGCACACATGCCCTATAACAAAATTCTTTTTAAAAAATGGAAATGATACCAATAACAAGAAATCACAAAAGTAAAAATAAAAAAGGTGATAAAATTTAGAACAAGTATATCAACAGTCAAGATACGTTACAATTTTCCTTTTGGAAGCCAAAGAATTTTCAAGATACATAATAATTCTCCTTTTAGAAGCCAAAGAATTTTGGGCACCATGGTAAATTGGGAATGACCCCACACTCCCTGCAAAAAGAGCCATGAAACTTGAGGTAGAAGACTGCAGCAAAGGAATACCAGGGAATTGTATATTTAAGTGTGACAGTTACGCTGTGAATATAAAATCGGAATTAAATATCTGAAACATTCAACTAGGGTGACATTTTTACTGACAAGGGGTGTATGAGAAAGAAAAGTTAAAATTTCATGTGCCGAGCTGGCGTAGACAGTATGAACATACATTCAGGGGATCAGGCAGTGACTGGGGACTGAGGTAGTGTTGTCAAAGTTCACTCCACTGCTTTTGGTCCTTGAGAAAGCAAGCAGATGAAATGTAATAAGAATATAGAGAGGGAGCTGGCAGGTGGCATGGTGGTTAGGGACGCTGGACTCCCACATGGTCGACTATGGTTTGAGTCCCAGACCTGGCAGCTTGCTTTCTCTCTCTCTCTCTCTTTCTCTCTCTCTCTCCCTTTCTCTCACTTTCTCTCTCTCTCTCACTCTCTCACTCTGTCCCTCTCTGGTCAAGTTTAAAGAAATAAATACAGAAATAGAGAAAGTTAAAAAAAAATAAAAAAGAATATAGAGAAAGGGGCCACATGGTCAACTGTGGTTCAAGTCCCGATCTGGCACCTTCCTTTCTCACTTTCTCCCTCACTCTCTCTTTCTCTGTTTCTGTCTCTCTCTCTCATGAGTAATCATGTGCTCCGACAGCAAATTAAAATATAATAATAAGTAAAATTAAATAAGTAATTCTAAAAATTTAAAATCTAACCAAATTAGTCATCTGTACATGAATAAATGAACAAACTAAAAAGTGCTAAAAATTTTTTAGAAAAAGGAATCTATATAGAAGAATCTGACTGCTTATGTGAAAAACCTAATAAAAGTATAGAATCTTGGGGCCAGCAGATGACATGGTGGCTAAGGTGCTGGTCTCCCGTATGGCTAGCTGTGGTTTGAGTCCTAGACCTGGCAACTTACTTCCTCATTTCCCCTCTCTCTCTCCCTGGTCAAATTAAAAAAATATAATAATAATAATGAATAAAATTAAATAAAATAATTCTAAAAAAGTCCCCTGTACTTATTAAAATAAAAATGTATAGAATCTTAAAACCAAATCGGAAAAACACAAAATCAAAACATAAAACTAAGGAACATGCCCAAGTTTATAAAACCATACAGTGGCTCCTATCAATGGGGAAAAAAGAGTATTACATAAATGATGTGCGAACAACTGATGAGATATCTAGCAAAAGCTGACTGGAGCCTCATAAGATCACACATTAAAAAAAAAAAAACTTTAAATATAACCAAAGTACTACAAGAAATGCAGGTGAATATTTATCCAATCCTAGTGAATGAAAGGTTTTTCTAGGTATAAAAGCCCCCCCAAAAAGCAAAACAAACGTTAAAAATGATTAATATGTTTCACTACACAAACATTCTGAATATCTGTCCATCAAATCACCGTAAATAAGACTCAAAGGCAAATTTCAAAGTGGAAAAAGGACTCGTAACACCACTAACAGTGAGTTAACTTAACACAGAACAGATATGTACGCTAGGACAGCCCCAGAACACAACAGGTTAAGTCCTGGACATGGGTAGCCAGATCCTGCAGGGCTAACTCCGGTTCAAATCCTGCCCCAGGTGGCTTGAAAAACACTCTGGAAGCGTATGTGTGCCTGCCAGAATCCTGACAGGATGGAGAAATGGAGGAAAAGGAACTGCACCATGGCCACGTGCCACTGAAGGATGCTTTCTCTCTCTCTCCTTCTCTTCTTCTCACACACATGTAAGCACCTGTGCCCTCTAACTATAGAAAATAAAAATAAACCATAAATAAATATATATAATCATAGGAATAAAAGCATGATCTATTTTAAAAAGAAATATAATAGAGAACCCTAAAGAAAATACCTAACCGCACCAAAACAAAGCAAATTAAAATCAAGATAGCATTTTTTTATTTATTGAATTGGCAAGAGTTTTGTTTCTTTACTTTTAACTGCAGTACCTAGCACTGTCCAGCCTGCAGACGCACAAGCATCCCTCCCTGTGGTTGCTGAGGGCTTGAGTAACTTAATAACATGCAGCCAAACCTTAGGAAGGCCCTTCATGTTTGAGCCCACAGTTTCAGTTCTAGACATTTACCCTAACTAAAAAAAAGTCCAAAATAATGTACGGTCAAGAAAATCCAATACAACATTACAGATGACAGCAAAAACATTCCGAGAGTGAACTGGACAAATAGATTATTTATGTAAATGATAGGATTCATAAGCCACACTATAATTTTCACTGTGAAACTACACATGAGCATACCACGTGAGCATGGCACGGTGACACATTCACGGTACAAGGACAGGGACAAAGGTAGCTCACAGACGCACCATCAGCATGGTCCCAGCAGACCTGGACTTGACTGGAGAGACCCCGCTGATGCTGGTGTGTATCCTGGCTGATCGGCCCTGCATTCTTTCCGGCATCCCCAGTTTTTCTAACAACTATGACCAGGGAAACCGTGAATAGGAGGCAGGACAGGCTCCAGGGTCAGATTGCTGATTCAAATTCAGTTCTGTGACTGGGCTCTGCAGCTTCGGGCAAGTGGCTTATCCTCTCTGAGCCTCAATCCCTCCTCTGCCAGAACAAGCTAGTAAGAGTCAGGATGATGCGAGGTTGCTATGGCGACTGAATTTGCGTTGATGCGAACCATTTAGCGCAGTGTCTGGACCAAATAAGAGCTCATTAGATATTTGTATTATTTTGATTTTCAAAAACTAATCCCCCCCCCCCCCCCCCCCGGCACCACCAAACTTTCACAGCAGAAGAAACTTTGGACTTCTCTCTACACTCAGAGGAAAAGCCGACATTTTCAAAGACAGGTTGTTAAATGTGCACATTCTTTTTTTTCTCTCCCCCTACTCCCACGATACACCCCAAAATATAGATCCTCATGTCCTAGGATCCTGAAAAACTGGAGTCACAGTTTACATGTTGCCTATGGGGGATTATTTGAGCCCTGTCAATGGTCAACCCAGGTCAGAGAGGAGACTTCAACAAGGAAGCCAGATGACCAAAACTCAGAGATGGCTGGAAATCAGCTGGGCAGCAGGCAGCCCAGGCAAAGGCTCTCCCCTCCATGGCGTGGACGCTTGGCAGCGGGGACTGGAAAGCATAGAGACTGAGCTGACAGGCTCTAGAAGGGGACCCAGAAAGGGAGTCGAGCTCCCAGGTTCCAGGACCCCCACTCACTCTTCTTAGCACCCAAATGCGAACTCCCTGGGGCCCCTTCCAGACCTGCAGTTCTCTGAAGGGTGACAACCTCAGTTTCTAACATGAGTTGTTTTAACTCCAAAGCTGGCTCCTCTATCCCAAAATAAATGAAAGAAAATGGAAAGAATAAAGAAAGCATTCCAGGCATCCTGAGAGTGCCCGCATTGCCCACCCCTGCTATTTCAATGTAGCAGTGTGGAAAGTGACAGAGGAACACGGATTACTAGGCAGCACTGTTAAGCAGAAGCTGAGGTCATTACAGGCCTGGGACACACACACCTGGGCAAGAACACAGCCCAGTGGGTAATCTCGGAATCTTTCCCACTCACAGACCTGTCTGCGGCCCTCACAGACTGGCTTAGGCCTCTGAGCCTTGACGACAGCACCCAACACAGCGAGGGCGTTCACTGCAGAGGGCTGAATTCGCCGAATCTAAAATTTGGGGAAGTCTTTGCAGAGGCAAAACATAGAGAGTCTTATAAGGGGACATAATGATTTGTTGTGAATCTAAAATTTGGGGAAGTCTTTGCAGAGGCAAAACAGAGAGAGTCTTAAAAGGGGACGTAATGATTTGTTGTAAAGGTGCATTCAAGAAATCAAATGATGATTTGATATTCTAGAAAGAAGAAAGGATGCTCTTTGCAAAACTAGAAAGCCCCCCCAGAATCAGCTGCAGACGACAGACCCAAAGGCAGAGTAGTTAATAACTAGCAGAGTGAATATGGGAAATAGTTTAACCTAGCTGCGCCTTCAGCTTTCTAAAAGATCTATAGAATAGGAATAGCAATACGTATCTCCAAGAGTTACTGGGCTAATCCAGTCATGCATTCACTTGGTGAATCATTATTGAGCTTCTAAACGTGCCCAGGCCAGACTGCAATAGTGAGAGAAGCAGGCAGTCTCCACTTACGTGGACTCTAAGTCTCTCAAATTTTAGCAGAAGGAGAGCGACATGTATATGTAAATGCAGTACAAAAAGATTAAACCAGGGAACGGGATGAAATTGGGTATTTAGAGTAACGCAAAGACTCCGAGGCAAGCACAAGCTTGCATTGAAGGGTTACGTGCAAGGAGCTTCTTTGTAGAGGGCTGGCGGAGCTGGGTCCTGGGTGTTGATGCGGGTGGCAGTGGTCTCAGAATGATAACCAAGCAGATAGTACAAGGGATATGAGAATGGGTACAGCCCATGTCACTAAAGGAACGAAGTGCCAAAATTAGTATTGAACACAGGAAGTCTGATTAGAATCTTGACTAATTTTCATTTATTAAAAATTGCAGCTCTATTTTTAGTTATATCCTTCAATCTAACATCATTCAAGAAAAGCTTCTGTCTGAAAATTCTATTTTGGGAATGTAAATTTTTTTAAATAAAAATGTTCTGCATGCATGATTTTTTTTTTAACCCAGCCATCTTTCTGTTAGTTTTTAGCCTGCCAGTAGTGTGTATGTGATATTTTAAAGACTTACTATGCAAGGTTCTTAGAAATCTGATATGAGCATTTAAGTGGCAGAAATAGCTAGTAGCTTTCATTTCCACATATAATTTCAGAACAGAGTCAAAAGAGTTTTAATCGATATCTTTCTGGGCTTCCAGACTTTCCTTAACTACCTCACAGTATAATCCTACTTTATGTATTTAGTTATGCATACTTTTGAAATTCTATCAATAGAATCATTCATATTGTATGAATTTTTCTTGCAACCTACGTATTTTTTAATTTGCTCCCTGTCAGCTTGTTAAGAGTGATCTCGATTGCTCTATGTAGTTTTCGATCATTCATTTTCATTGTTGCATATTATTCTCTTGCTTCACTATATCATCATTTATCGATTCCACTTGATAAACATTGAAGTGTTTGGGATTTATTTTATAAGCCATTATTAACATAAGTAAAGCTGTGCTAGATAGCCTACACATCCCCCAGTACACACATACGAAAGTTTTCCTAGGGAACAACTACAGGGAAAATGGCCAAGTCACAGAGCACATACATTCATTCTTTTTTGGACAATTCTTTTTTTTTTTTTTCATTTTTTGTTTGTTTTTTCATTACCTTTATTTGTTCACTCATTTATTTTCATTTGACCAGAGAGAGAGAAGGAAAGTGATAAAGGAAGCACCAGGTCTGGGACTCGAACCATGATCAGCCATGTGGGAGTATACAATGCATTAACCACCACACCACCTGCTGGCTCCACTGGACAATTGTTAAGTGTTATCCTAAATAGCTGGACCAATGAACACTCCTCTCAACAGGATACAAACAGGAAATGCCATTTTCCAACCTAGGCCAAGTGCCAGCTCAGGGTACAAAGGGCCTTCCAAAAGTTTATGAAAGAAAATGTGTACAGTGAAAAATCGTGTGATTCCAACATTTTCTCATGCCAAAATCAGCCCACATGGGGGCCAGCAGGTCATGTGGTTAAGGCATTGGACTCCCACATGGCAGACAGTTCGAGTCCTGGACCTGGCAGCTTGAGTATCACACTGGGCATGTGTACAAGGGCCCAAAATCCCAGGAAGACAATGCAGGGGGATGGTTTGTAGCGTGGCCATCCCCTCGGGAAGTGGGCAATGATTTCTCACTCTCTCTCTCTGTCTCTCTTTGGCAAGCACACACACTCTATGACAAAAACCTTAAATAAATAAATAAATAAATAAATAAATAAATAAATAAACAAGGGCCGGCAGGTAACGTGGTGATTAAGGGCGTTGGCCTCCTTCATCATGGACCACGAGTCCAGTCCCAGACCTGGCGGCTTGCTTCCTTACTTTCTCTCTTGCTCTCACTCTGTCCTTCACCGATCAAATAAAAATAAATAAATAGAGTTAAATAAAATAATTCTTTAAAAATAAATGCATACTCCCATTTACTGTTTCCACAAACTTTCTGACATTCTCTCCCATACATAGCTTCAGTCCATTTAAAAATGGTCTTCGAACAAGTCCGGACTTTTAAAAAATTTCCGTTCGGTTGAATTCTGGCTAATTCATCCCAACCGACTTGGCGAGCACATACTACTCCCATAAAACGACAAGAAATAATCCCCTGTTGCTGGCTCCGGGGAGCACCATGAAGGGGTTTCCACTAAAACAAGCATGCATAGACATATAGGACACGTGTAAGATGTATCTTTATACATGAACACCATCAGACGTAGACAAAGCTCGGCTCTGTTTCAGTATTAAATCATATTCAAGAGCAGAAAAGGGGAGGTGCTTTCTAAAGTCACATAGATTCCGCAGCCGGGGCTGAGCGCTGCACCACGTTTGCTATTTTTACACACACGACAAATTTCACTGCACAAACGCGTAAGAACATACACAGTGGGTGACACCACCCGAAACCGTCACCGTCTAAAGTTACTGTTCATCTCGCCACCTTGACACGACGACATTGCCCAAACGAGGGCTTAAATAGAGCAGACGACGCCAGGATTCAGGAAACGCTCTCCCCGGTGCCCGAGGGGACTGAGTCACGCTCGCTGTGGCACTTTGACTCTTGAGTTTTTTGACTTCTGTACGTTTACATCCTCGTCCCCCGGCAGTGCCGACCTCTGTTTCTGGCGCTCATCTCAGAATGCATCTCTCACCGTCAGACATCCTCTGTGCCATGAAATGCTTGTTTCTAAGCAGCCTGAGGTTCAGGGGACACTTTGTCGAATATTAAACAATAAAAACTGTCAGCCATTACTGGGAATGGAACACAGCCGAGCTGGGTGACGCCATCTTTCTGCCTAAACAACCTTCCCACTCCCACTCCCACGTCCATCAAGTGAGCTGCGACTCTTCCTTCTTTCAGAGCTCACCTTAAATTACTTTGCTCTGATTCTGTAATGAAGGTGGTTGTGAACAGCCCAAGTGAGGAAACAAGTACTACCTACCCCGGGAGCAAGGAGCAGGTGTCAGCCCACAGCCACACGGCCCACGGGGTGGACTGGGCCAGCGGACCTGTTCTGACCTTGCTTCTGCTTCCCCATCTTGAAGAATCTTCAACAGGGGACCAGCAGATGCCATAATGCTTATGTCACTGGACTTCCACATGGCTGACTGTGGTTCAAGTCCCGGATCTGGTGGCTTCAAACTCACGCTGGGTATGTGTGAGAATGGAAGAGAATGGATTGTGGCATGGCCATCCCCTCTGAGGGGTTATTTCTTGCTTTCTGTCTCTCTATCTCTATCTCTCTGTCTCTCCAGCAAGTACATGCACCCTATAGCAAAAATCTCTCCTAAAAAAAAAAAAAAAACCTTCAACAGTCCCTAAGCCAGGAGTGACTGGCTATTTGAAGGGGGCCAGCAATTTAGGGATGGCATCATTGTAATTCACAAGGCCTTGAGTCAAGAGAGACTAGGAGTGACTCCTGGTACCCCTGCTCAGGTACTCCCCATCTTTTTGGTGAGGTAAGGTGTCGGTCATGCACACAGGGCCAGTGATAGAGGGCAATCTTCCAACCAGCATGCATTTCTTCAGCAAATATTTACTGTTGACCTAGCAAATGCCAGGCACTGCGCCAGACATCGGGGCAAACATATGAGTAAGACCCGGTCCTGGTGCTGCAACAGACAGGGGCTCCACACAGTAATCACATTATCGAGGAGGCATCAGAGAGCACGTACTAGCCTGTAAAAACAGCACTGCCCCTGCAGAGAGACGCAGCACACAGGAGGAAGCAGCTACGAGAGCTTGCTGGCAGGGAAGGGACACATTTGCAGCGAGCACAGGGATGTCTGCTAGCACTTTCCTCTTAGGACCCTCTTACCAAGCACTCCAGGGAAACACAGAAGGGGACTTCGAGTCTGCGGGGAAATGGAAGTAACACAGAAGCTTTTTTCGGTACAAAAATATTTGGAAATTGATGTCAGATCCATGCCAAGGTGTCTTTTCATCATCTACGCTTTTCCATGAATGTTTGGAAGACCCTCTCACAGATACCCACGGAGGGGCAAGTGACAAGCTGACATGAATGTGAACTTGCGGCCCTGGAAGGTGACTAAGATCAGAGACAATGCATGTACTTCCCCTTTCATGACAGTCCCCACAAATCCCTTCTTTTTTTTTTTTTCCTAATTTGCTAGAGTGCACGTGCATTTGATGAATAGAGACAGAGAGACACAGAGAGAAAGCAAGAAAGCATCCTCCATGGGGGATGGCCATACAACAACCCCTTCTCCATTCTCCTCTCAGGATTTTGGGCATGTGTGCATTCATGCATGCATGCGCGCGCACACACACACACACACACACACACACACATCCACTGTTTTTTTCCAGTCATGGGGTCCAGAACTCAAATGGTACAGTTAGCCATGTGGGATCGAGAGGCCTTAACCACCATGTCACTGGCTGACCTGCAAATCCCTCTTTTTTTAAGGTTTTTGTTATAGGTCACGTGCACTTGCCAGAGAAAGTGAGAAATCACAACCCAGTCTCCCCACAGGGGATCGACACACCACAATCCTCTCTCCTCCATCCTCCTCTCAGAATTCTGGGAGCACACGCACACACGTCCAATGTGTTTCCCAAGCTGCCAGATCCAGGACTCAAACAGCACTCAGTCAAGTGGGATCCAGTGCCTTCACCACCACGCCACCTCCTGGGCCCTGAGAATCCCCCCTAAAATGCCTCAACTGCCTTTCCTAACAGACTGCAAGGTCAAAAGGACAGGAATTGAGTGTCTGGGTCTGCAGAGGTTTCCCTGGTGACCGGCACCATGCCTGGCACAGCACAAGCAGTTCCTAACATTGGTGGCATTAGTGGGAGCAGGCGGTGGCATGGCAGTAATCCAACTGGACCCCCGTGGGGAAGGTCCTGGGTGCATGGCCTCCATGGCCGTGTGTGCGATGATCCACGCCAGCTGAGGATGGAGTGGACCCCAACACGAGGACCCCATGGGGGTACCTCTTTCTCTCTGTCTCTGCCTTTGCCTCTCATGAAAGAAATACGTAAGTAAACTTGAAAAAAAGTGTGGCAGCAACAGAATTCCGAGTTAGCCGGCTGCCACTACAGCGAAGTCAACACCTAAAAAGCCTCCTGAAATTGTCATTTAAAGACTAACTGCAGCTAGCAGGGGGTGATGTGGGGAAGGCGCCGGACCCCGCATGGCCAACTGCAAGGTGTGACTCCTGGGCCTGGTGGCTTGAGAACCATGCCAGGCACGTGTGAATGCATGTCCAAAATCTTGAGAGAACAGAGGCAGAACCTCTCAAGCGGTAATGGAGGCAGAAGGAGGTTGCACAGGTGAGCCCTAGTGTAGTACAACAGGCACTCTCACCAGAAGAAAATACTAGGACAGACCCAGAGGGACGATACTGTGAAGACACAGGGAGCAGATGCCCCCTGAAGCCCGAAAGAGAGGCCTCTGGAGAAAGCTCGGTCACCAGCTCGATCTGGGACTTCGAGCCTGCAGAACGGTGAGAAGACAGACTTCTGCTTTATCCCTGACCCAGCAGACATGCAGGCAGACACTCTCGCTGAGAACGGGGCTAGGCCTTCTAAGAGGTCCCTTTGAAAGACAATGTCAGCAGCAGGCTGGAACAGGAAGGAAGGGCGGCTGGCTGCCCTCAGCTGCTTCCAGTCTGGCCTCAAGGCCAAGCCGCTTTGACTCCTCTGGGTCTGTTTGCACCTTTAAATCCAGAGTTCAGAGCACGTGACCTCTGTATTCCAGGAGATCCCATGCAGTGGACTCGCTGCGGCCTTCTTAGACCTGACGGTGCAGCGGGGTATCTGCCTTCCCTTGGCTACACTGTCACCCTCGGAGGCTGCCCACACTCCCACCTGCTTCCAGAACATTCAGCAGCAGCATCCAACATCCCACCGAGGACAGAAGCCTCCAGCCACAAACAGGCTCCTTGCTGCAGTTCGGCGCCCCCGCACTGGGGGAGGGCCCTCCGTGGGCGGCGAGCTGGAGCAAGGTGCAGAAGAAACCAGAACAAGCCAGAGGACTCCCTGCACAGAGCGACTTCACGTACTCTACCCAGCAAGAAGCTGCTTGTTCTGAGCAAAGATGCAAATGAGCCCTGCCAATAGGAATTACCCCAACAGGACAAGAGGCATCTTCATTCATTTTTTTTCTCCAGCAATCTCAGTACTAACGACTATACAATCTTCAACAGCGGCACACACCAAGATGAAGAAATAACTGCCCTTCCTTGGGCTGACCGCTGTAGTTACACACCAGGTTATCTATTCAACACCAATTTTTCTAGGAATTGCCTGTCCACCCGGATAGAAGCCGTCCTGCCTAGACAGTGTGACCCACCCCACACGCACTGTGGGTCTGACTGTGTGCTGTTCTGTTCTGTTTTCCAGCACCCGAGGCCAGCTGCCCTCTTTCTTGCATCTACAGGATAACTGTGGTACCAAAACCCTCGTGTCTTAGACACTGCTTCTATTGGGTTGCCTTACTGGCAAGAAAAAGGATGCTAACACCACCTGCTGCAGGCCACACCTGGGAAGGTCCCAGGTTTGCATCTGGAGACTTTCCTGAATATGCAGAGCACACATGTGCCTGGGACCCAGGGCCAACAGAGGCTGGGGCTGGATCACAGCGTCGGGGGCCCCGTTGGGGGTGCTGTTTCTCTGCCTCTGTGTTTCTGTAACTCACAGAAGAAAGGAATAAACTTTAAGAAATAATTTAAAGACCAGCAAGTGGCATGGAGATTGGAACAGCCGGATCCCACATGACCAACGATGTGATTCAAGTCTCGGATCTGGCAGCTTGAAAAACACACCAGGTGTGTGTACATGCATGCCTTAATTCCAAGGGAACAATGGAGGAAAAGGGACTGTGGCATGGCCATTGCCCCAGGGTGTGATTTTTCTCTTTCTTTCTCTCTCTTTCACTCTGTCTCTCTCCTGCAAGCGCATGCGTCCTACAGCAAAGCTAAGAACAGAAAAAGAAATCATTTAAAATGCGGTCCAAATAAATGTACAGACATGTGCAGAAGCATTTAGTGGCTTGATGGATACAGGGCTCGCTGAAGAAAAGCTAACAGGCATAATAACACCAATGCAAACGGTGCCATCAGAGCAGCAGGGGTCCCGGTGCTGCAGGTATGAAGCTTACCGAGCGTCGCCCGCTCCAGTGCAGATCTGCACCTGCGGAAGTACGCAATGACCTCATCCCCCCCATCCATGACGTTAACGTGATGCACTGTTACGAATGAGGGTCTCAGGTGGAAAAGGAACGTTTTAAGAACCCATGAAACCATAAACACTAGGATATGAAACAGAGATAATAATACTTGTCAGGAGACATTAAGAAGACATGGCAGTAAAAGGAATCTGTTCACAGAGAAAATGAGTCTAAATACAAAACGGTCAGATTGATACTCACAAGTTTGCTATTAATAGAAATAATATTAGAGAGGTTTCATTATGTAAATGGCTCATATATATGCCAGAAGCGTGCGCAGTAATGATTTGCATTTTTGCTGTAGCAGACATTTCAAGGATGTCTCTTGTTGGATTAGGAGGGACCCTTTCACTGGTAAACCACAGCTATTATAATGGTAATAAAAAAACACCTATGCTCGCAGTCGATCACAGTAACTAATTGGGTACTTGTGTGTGCCAGGGAGTGTCGACTGCTTCATGGGCAGCAGCTCTGCAAAGCAGGATTATTACCCATACTTCATCAATGAGAGAACAGAGGCTCGCATTAATTTGCCCAGAGTCTCATCATCAACAAATGATGAAGGCTGGATTTGAACTCATCCTTCTCTGGCTTCAAGTCCATGCTCCCTCCTATTGTGGTATAAACACCAGAGCCCAAACTCTGTGGTGTCATGAACTCAAGTCTTCACAGGATATACAATGACCTGATCGGGGAATGGGCCTAGGAAGATGCACGTACATGTGCATCTGGTCACCCCCATTGGCAAATCTTGCTATCTGCTCCCACTCCGTGACACCCATATTAGTCCTGAGTCCCTTGGATTTTGCTGTCACATTCTCTTCAGTCTTGATATGGCATAAGGCACTAGAATCACCGAGGTGTTGTCAGTCAAAATCCTGCATCACTCCAATGCTAAATCATCCCAGGGCTCCCGGCCCCCATCAGTCCCAGTTCCACCCTGGAAGTCTCTCTGGATATCCCACGGAGCTCTGACGTCAGCACTCATCATACAGATCTTTGGTTTCATGATCCCATTTCCATAGTCCTCTCCCTGTGGTTGTGAAAAATCAGCATCTTGAGATGCAAGGCTGATTACAGAACTCTCGCCATAGGCACAAATGGTCATTACAACTTTATTTCCCTAATATCCCCTTTGAGCAATCTCTCAGTTTGTCATGCAAAAACTAAATCACCAAGCATCAGAAGGAGAGAGGAAGAGAAGAAAAGCTCAGAAATAAACCACGCACGCTGGAAAACAGAGCGTGAGTTCCATGTTTAAAGAGAAAGCACATCTTTAAAGAGTGGAAAATGGATTAGAAATGTGAATACGTTCGGTAGTTATTTTTAGATTCTGTCCTATTGTTATTTAAGAAATAAAAACATTTAAAAAGAGGCAGGTATCACTTCCTAAGACTGTCTTAATAAATTTAGAGATTCAAGGCCCAGTCATCAATCTTCTCCAAACAAGCAGGATTACGCAAAGTCATTTGTTCGTTAATTAATTAATTGGGCAAACAAACCAGTCATTGGCAAGCCTGAGGAAATCTCTCACAATTTTGTTTTTCTTTTCCAGTTTTGGAGGGAAAAGCCCTTGAAACAAACATGACCATCCTACCCATACAATTTCTCATTTTAATGTTTTTAACCCCAGCACTCACAAATGCATATTCCCCCACCCCCAGTTTGCCTCTACTCTTGCCCAAGTTTAAGCCTCTTCACTGGTTCCTACCATCTGCAGCGAACGGGTGTTTGCCAACAGAAGCAGCCTTCTCCCTCGGCTAGGCACCTGTTTTTGAAGGGTGTGCCATACAGCTGCCCGGGCAAGGCAGGCGAGGAAGAGAGGGCAGATCTCCCACCTGTCCGAGCGGACCGGGGTAAATACATCTCAAACGGCTTCAAGTGACAACAGACCCAAGACTCAGAGCTAATTAACAGCATCCCAAGCAAAATGGCAACAGCTCAAAGCAAGGGTGTGAAGCTCATGTCATTTGGAAAAGGCAACCCGAGGAGAAATCTCCCAAGGGCAGGACATTTACGCTTGCACTTTATTTGCTTTGCAGACAAACACGTTCTGCTAGAAATATGTCTTTACACTCCAGAGAGACGTTCCAAGGTGCTGACCTGCTACTAATTACTGCAATGCCGACGCATCGGCTAACAAAATACCTCTTCCTCATTTGGCCCGATTACCTAGCTGCCATCAAAGGGACGGTGCTCTTCACTCCAGCTGCACAAACCTCCTAGTTGTCTGGCTTCTCTGTGTTTTATCCTTACAAGCAATTATCTCCATCTTGACATGCCCTTTGTCCTCGCCACACAATCATAACTCTTTCTTCTTATAAAACATAGGTTAAGCCTCTTTCTCCTTTAATCCCATCTAAATTAACCCCATCTAGTCCTGGCATCCACTCACTCAGTCGATTTAGCACTTACTTAACACTCATGTGGGTTTCTCTAGATGGAACAGGGTAACCCTTTCAGGCTGCATGTGCTGCTTCTCTTTTCTGGGTCTCTGTTTCCTCACCTGCAGAAGAGGGATAATGATCTCTACCTCAGACAGTTGCTGTGAAAACTGTTCAGTTACTGCGCATGCGTGTGCATGTCTGTGTGTGTATGTGTGTGTGTGTGTGTGTACGTGGAGCACACACCTTTAATGCATCTAGTGTGTGGCATATGGTCCAGCCTCTGAGGAGCAGTGGCAGCCCAGTGTCCTGCAAAGTTGGAGGCCACATAGTGACTACAGGTTCAGGAACACTGGCTGGCCCAGAAACAGGGCGTGCACTGGATCTTAAAGGGGTGGAAGGCTGGAGAAGGGGTATCTCAGCATGACAAGATTCTGCTGGGATGCCCCCCCGCCACCATGCATACACACACGTACTCTCTAACCATAAACATAAATAAGTAAATAAAACGCTTGACACTGCACTTAGCTACACAGGGCGTTCTCAGAAAACGTCCACTGCATCCATCCCATCCACAGGACGATGATTTTTCTGTGCCCTGTGCTTGCATTTGCATCAGTCTCCACCACCGGATTGTTAAGGTCTTGAGAGAAGGAGCTACTCTTACACACCACCCAGAAGCAGAGAATGTGGCCGAAGTTCGAGGAGAGCTCATTAAACATGTAAATAGCAACTTGGCAGTGGTTTGGGGGTTCTGAACAAAACGTGCGCTGCTGATTCTGAAAGCTGATTTGCATGGGTGAGATGGGGCAAAAGCGAATCGAACTGCACGCACCTGGGTTTTTAGGCAGGGCAGTGACAACATACATAACATGTCCGAATCTGCAGAGAAGTCATTTCAACAGGGCTCAGAATGAGAAATAAAACCTACGGTGGCCCACAGCATCCAGAAGCATGTGGACGACACAATTGGAAGGATCAGAGGAAGGGTGCACAGGGGCGGGTGGGAGGCAGGACGGCCAGCGCTGCACTGAGCACAAAGGGAAACTGAGCCTGGCGGACCAGAGAAGGACCAGGAGGGCAGCCCCAGGGAACAAACAGGGCTCCTTGCACAGCGCGTTCCGGGGGCTGGTACAGAGCTCAGCCTCAGCTTCCCCCAGTGCAGGCCACCTGCTCCTGGAGAGGGCAGGACACCTTAATTGACACTGCAGGCATTTCCAGCTTGGGCCTCACACCACACCCTGGGCTTCCATCCTTACTGTCTCCATGGCCGGTTGGTCATCTGACGTCTCTGCCTACTCCAGCACAGAATGCACAGTGGGAAGATTCTGGGGGTTATCTAGGCTGCTGCCCCCTCTCGGAAGGGAAGAAACTGCAGTTCCAGAGAGGTCACGACATTAGCGGCACAGGAGGAACTGAAACCTGAAGTGTGTGATCACCTCCCTCTTCCCAAAGCAATCTGGTTTCCAAGTCTCGGCCATCGCCCTGTGTCTGCGTCCCCCCTCCCCAGCCCCTCGCTGCAGCTGCTGAGTCAACATGGCGAGTTCTGTGTCAAGCTGGCCACGGGATCCAGCTGCCTTATTTTGGGTAGAGCAAAATATGAGGGGAATTCAAAAAGGTCCTAAGAAGAAAGACAAGGTCGAGTTTATATTGGTGCAAAACATCTTGAAACTCATGCATGGTTTTTTTTAATAATACATTTTCCATGCTTTTTTTTTTTTTTTTTTTTGAAGATCCCTCATATATGAGGCCTCCTTCCATTTCTTTTCTTTTCTTTTCTTTTTTTTTTTTTTTTTTTCAATCACTACAGGCCTTGTGCGCTCTCTGGAGAGACAGAGAGAGAAGGGGAGAAAGCACCCCTTAGGGACCAGGGAGAAAACACCCCCCAGGGACCAGCAGATGGCATAGACGAGGCACTGGACGCCCACATGGCAGACTATGGTGGGTCCTGGACCTGGTGGCTTCAAAAGCATGTTGGGCGCATGTGCGTACATGCCCAAGATCCCGGGAGAATGGAGGAGAAGGGATTGTGGGGTGGCCATCCCCTTGCAGGGTGATTTCTCACTTTCCCTCTCACTGTGTCTGTCTCTTTCTCCAGTGAATGCATACACCTTAAGGCAAAAAAAACTCTTAAAAAAAAAAAAAAGAAAGAAAGAAAGAAGAAGAAAGAAAAAAGAAAGCCTCCCCTAATTGGGCGAGGTCACACCACAATCTCCATCCCGTCAGGATTTCACATGCACACGCACACGTGCCGGCCATGTTTTTTCAAGCTACAAGGGTCAGGATTAGAACTGCAGTTGGCCATGTGGGATCTGACTGTTTTAACCACGCAGGGCTGACGCCACTCTCCACTTCCTGTGGTCTCTCTGCTCTGCAAAATGCCAAGGAACCTGCCACCCATGCACAGGCCCACCCACTCACTCTCAATTTAATAGACAATGATAGCACACCACCCTCAGATCGCTGAGTAGCATGAGCTCTACATGGCTAATAGATGGTATCGTAGATTTATTGAAAATCTTTTTTTTTTTTTTTTTGGTAGACAAATTCTGTTTCCTCAAAAAAGGAAAACATTTTCAACACTGAGTTTTCTAGGAGTCTTTCCTTCCCAGGTCATAGTGGTACAGTTTGGACAAGGAATAGCAGAGTTTGAATGCCAGGTACATTTTAGAAAATAATCCAAGCTGAATTAACTTCACCTAACAATAACTGGGAATAATAAAGGAACTCTTTAAAAAAGGAAGAAAGAAACTAATTCAGTACAGTAGAAATCAACAGCTGTTCTCAGAGTCATTGTAAGGAGTGAGTACATAGCAGGGAAAATTACATTAAAATAACCATGTCCAGCAATGAAAACATGTTTCGCAAAACAGCCATTACATTCATTTTTCTTGGAGCTGGATGGTAGCACACGAAGCTCTCCGGGGCTGACCCACAAGGGAAGGTTCACATCCAGAGACCTCTCCAAACATGCCTTGGGTTGGCCATCTATGATCTGGACCTGGGAAAACTGGGGGTGG
Organism: Tupaia tana; assembly: GCA_026018925.1. Lineage (NCBI taxonomy): Eukaryota > Metazoa > Chordata > Mammalia > Scandentia > Tupaiidae > Tupaia > Tupaia tana. The sequence goes on along the minus strand of JAKSZU010000024.1, from coordinate 19,538,327 downwards.
ATCATGGCGTGAGGACCTTGTTGGGGTGCCTGCTCATGTCTCTGACTTCCCCTTTCTCACTCACAGAAGAAAGAGATTTATAAAAAAATACTCATTTTTCTTACAGGGACATGTATACTATAGTTCCATTTTACTAACCTCCTCAGAACGTCACTACTCCTGGCAAGTGGCAAGGTGCAGGGGGGATTACCAGGAAGACGTGAATCATAAATGATGAGTCATCAGCTGGGAAATTTAGGACCTCATCGCTACCGGTCAAACACGGTATAATCATTTGCTAAACATCCAAGATATATATTTCCTTGTGAACTACTGGAAGAGGTAGGCTCAGCACAACTCTTTAATCCTCCTAGCCTGTGGGCTGGCCGATTTTCTGAAATCCCATGTCCTGGTACAGAGGAGAAATGACTATGTTTAATTGCATATGCATAGGCACAGTTTATACATACTCATCGCCAGGTTGGACCCCCGTCTATGGGCTTAAGAAGTGAGGCAAAGGGTGGGAAAGGGAGTATGGTGGGTGGGTCTTTAAAAAGAGTTCACAAGGGAGCCAGCAGTTAGCGTAATGGCTATGTCACTGGACTCCTACGTAGTCGACTGCGGTTTGCGTCCCGGACCTGGTGGCTTAGAACTCATGCCGGGCGCATGTGCGTGCGTGCCCAAGATCCCGAGAGGAGAATGGAGGAGAAGGGATTGCGGCATGACCATCCCCTCTGGGGGGTGATTTCTCGCTTTCTGTCTCTATGTCTCTCTCTTGTCTGTCTGGCGAGCGCACGCGCCCTATAGCGAAAAACCTCTCCAAAAAAAAAAAAAAAAGAATTCACAAAAGTATTAACATCCAGTTAGGGGCTGGGTCTCAGGGCCTGGGCAAGTGCAAAGCTTTGAAGCTGACGGTCACTAGGTTTAGAGAAATCTGCCTGGCCCATAATACACGCCAGGCCATGCATTACCACGTGGGTGGGCACGCTGAACCTCATTACAGTTCTCTTCAACACCAAGTGGATTGTAAATATTCGGATAGACATTTTTTGCTGAGTTCAAGTGGCTAAAGAGAAATATTTACACATGATATTGTCAATGAGCTGTTAGATGGATTCCCGTATGTGGCTTTAATACCTTGTCAGGAGAACCTGCAGTCCACTGTCATTTGTCACGCAGAGATGCCCCGTTCCTGGAAACCCACCAGCAGGTTCCTAAGAGAGCCTCAGATTAGCATCACAGCACATGGGAGCCAGTGGCTCCAGGGAGGGACAGGAGGCGCATGGAGGGAAGTGCTGAGTGGTCTCACGTGGAGCCCTGAGCACAAAGCTCAGGCTGGCTCTCCGAAGTCCTTTTCAACACATTGATCCAGCCTCCACGCCCCAGGACATGACTCCAAACCCAGTCTGTCCTAACTGAGGCGACAGTGAAGAGAACACAGAGAGCCTCTGAGCACCACGACTTGAAAGCACTCTGTGGGGCTGGCAGGTGGCATGGTGGTTAAGGCCCTGGATTCCCTACTTTAAAACACTTTGTGGGGGCCAGCAGGTGGCACAATGGTTAAGACACTGGACAGGAACATGGCCGACTGCAGTTCGAGTCCTGGACTGACAGCCTGCTTTTTCACTTTCCTTATTTCTCTCTCTCTGGTCAAATTAAAATAGTAATAATAATAAATTAAATTAATATTGCTTTCACAAATAAATAAATAAAGCACTTTGTGATTTTTTTTTTTTCCCAGAAAGAAAAGGCGTACATGAAAGAAGATCAAAGAACCAGAGGCTTCCGGGATTAGGGGCCAATCTCTACTTTCATATTGAGGAGAGTCATCCTAGTCCTGTGCTTTTCGGGGGACATAGATTAGACCGTACTGGGCTTGCTTTCTTAAAGCTTTTGGAGCTCCAGGGGTGCCAGTGAAGTGCAGCTTCACCCAGCAGCAGCAACTGCTATTACAGAAATCCGAAAATAACACATTCACTCTGACACGCCAACTCACTACTTTTAATTGTGGCTCATTAAAGATGGGAATAGAAGAAGAATGATGTTCTCCCCTACTATCATCCAATCCCTGCAGCAAAATCACAATGCTTCTGCGTCTATGCAGAAAGGAATACTCCAGCAGTGAGTAGTATTATGGTCTGGGATTCACCGACGTCCCCACAGTGGGGATCACGTGCCCAGGCCTGTGGTTGGACATTCAGGTAGACAGAATGATTCATCTTAACGTGAAGGGAAACAAGAGACACGTCAGTCAAAAGATGGGCTCTGAACAATTCTGCAGACTTCTCAGTGGGCATTACAGATGTGCAAGCCTATTTGCAGAAATGCTGCAAAGAATTAGAATGGGCTAAAATCATCTCCAAAGAGGAGAACGAAATTCCTTATCAGAAGGAATTTCATCATTTGTTTGACAAATGATATTTTCACCCATTATTAACAAGAAAACAAATTCTGTATCTTCTCTTTACCCATATTCAGTTTCTTATATTAGAAGGAGAACTACACTCGATTGATAACTATTACACAATAAAGTACTGTCAGCAAGTGCTTTACATAGGAAAACTATATTTGAAACACTATATTAAAAAACTGGGGCCAGCAGGTGGTGTAGTGGTTAAAGCACTGTATATCCACATGGCTGATTGCAGTTCGAGTCCCGGGCCCAGCAGCATGAAACTTGTGCTGGGCACATGGGTATGCATGCCCAAAATCTCAAGAAGAAAATGGAGGAGAAGGGATTGTGGCATAGCCATTCCCCCTAGGGGTGATTTCTCACTTTCTGTCTCTCTGTCTCTCTATGTCTTTCTGGCAAGCACTTGTGCCCTAAAGCAAAAACCTCTCAAAAAAAAAAAAAAAAAAAAAAAAAAAAAAAAAAAAAAAAGAGAGAGAGAGAGAATTAACTAAGGGACAAACAAAAAAAGACAAACATTAGGGGCCAGATGGTGGAGCAGTGGCAAAACATGATGCTCTGTAAGGCTGACCCAGGAAAGACGTGAGGACAGCGTCATAACTACCTTTTCCTAATCCGAAGCTGCTTCCAGGGGGCCTGGAAGACTCACAGAGCACTGACAGTGGGCCGCCTCATCCTGTCCCTGGCCTGGTGTTTTCATGATGCACAGTAGCTTTCTTATTTCTTAGGGTAGAGCTTAGACGTTCTTTTGCTGATTTCTTTCAGGAACAGAGACACGCATTGTTCTTTATGCAATTACGAACCTAAAAATTTCAAACTCACCTATAACCTACAAGCCTCCCTTCCAGATGTCCCACCTTTCTGGGCCGGGTCAATGTAAGAGACTCTTTATGCTGATTGACAGCTCTCCTACTCCCAGAACTAAATAACAGGAACCCCGACATCTCAGCACCCGAGAATCATGCTCCCACTCATCTTTCTCCATTCATTCAGTCTTGTGCTTAGTAATTAACTGCATCAATTATTATCTTGGTTCCAGATTCACATCTGGAGACGTCCTTGAACATGCCCACCTGGGCCCACACACGCTCAGGACCCAGGGCTGGCTGAACCGGAGATGGACTGTGGCACTGAGACCCTGTCAGGGATGCTGTCTCTCTATTTCTCTGTCTCACTCATGGAAGACACAAATGAAATAAACTTAAAAAAAGAAAATACAACACTGTATTATTCCCCATTGTATCTACAATAGGCAAATTCATAGAGATGAAAAAAATAAAAAGCAGAGTAGAGGTTACCATGGAACATTGTTATCTGATGGGTATGGAGTTTCTATTTGGGGAGATGAACAGTTCTGAAAATGGGGACCAGCAGTTAGCGTAATGGCTATGTCGCTGGGCTCCCATGTAGTCGACTGCAGCTCGAGTCCCAGACCCGGTGGCTTAAACTCATGCCGGGCGCGTGTGTGTGTGTGCGTGCCCAAGATCCCGAGAGGAGAATGGAGGAGAGGGGATTGAGGCGTGGCCATCTCCCTGGGGGGTGATTTCTCGCTTTCTGTCTCTCTGTCTCTCTCTGTCTTTCTGGCTAGCACACACGCCCTGTAGCGAAAACCTCTCCAAAAAAAAAAAAAAAAAGTTCTGAAAATGCATAATACTGACGATTGCAAAACCCTGGGAATGTACGTAATGCCACCGAATTGTACATGTAAACTTAGCTAAAGCGGTGAATCTTATCATATGTATATAAAACTTTTAATGAGGGATGTCAGTGTGACAGCCAGGCCCAGGACACCGAGTGCTGTTGGTGCCCTGGCTCTCCAGGCAGATGACAGCAGCACCAGGCAAGGGACGACCTAAGACGGACCCGGCTGCTCACCAGAAAAGCACAGGCCACCGAATCCACCCATGCAAAAGCAGCACCAGCCCCGGTGGTAAATATTCCCGATTCCTGATGGGAAGCATTAAGCGGATTTGGTATTTTAGAGACTCTCACAGCAGATCCATTACATAGATCAGATCACCACTCCAAAATGTGTCGAGTCCATAAATACAAAGTCTGGGTTACATGTACATAGTATGTGCTTGGAGGTTCATTGGCCATGACCTTTGATAGTGGGACTGAACTTTCCCTTTCACTAAATGCTAAACTCCACTCAGCCTTGGGACGCGAACACGCTCCTGCCTGTTGCCATGTGTCTTTTTCTTTTATTCTAATAAGTGTGGATTTAAGGAGCTGAAAGAAGCAAAGTGCTTGCCTTACATAGCTGGGCTCCTGCCTGTATGCACCCCCAAACTGTGCTTGCTGGGAAGAGCACGTGCACTTGGTGTGCTCCTCCAACACGGGGCACACGGCTCACACAAGTGGCTAATTTGATGGGCTCCTGGAAACGGCCACCTGCCAGCAGTGTCACTTTGATGAATGCTGGTCCTGAAAGCAGTGGAAAATAATTTCCTTCCTGTCAACCTCGACAAAGCAGATTAGGTTCTTTCAGGGCTTCGTTTCCTTGAAAGTAGAAGGGTTCTTGCTTAGCAAAGTAGATTTTAAACTGGGGGGGGGGGGGGGGGGACATCCCTGAGAGGTACGATCATGTCCTTCTCCTATTCCAACACCTCCGATGTCTGTCCTAACCTGGGGGAAAAATGCCAATCTTCAGGATGGGATTAATTCACTTTTCTCATCTGTGAGATGAGGACAGCTCTATTGCGGGGAGGTGTGATGAGGGCTAATTTAGGCAAAGCACTGACCACAGAATCTGGTGGAGAGTAACTGCCCAACTCCTAGTTCGCACAGAATACAGCCATCATGATCACTATGCCAACCTCACTCTCCTCCTCATCTCCCACGAGCCCACCTCACGCACCTGACACTAGGTCCAAACTGGCCCCCTTTTCCTCAAACACGCTCTGGCCTCGCTGCTCACACCTTGTGCACGGGGACCCTCCTGTTCAGAAGGCCACGCTCCCATCTCTGCCCAGCGGAATCCCAGCGGATCCTCAAGTCCTCACCAATCTAGTGAGACTCCGCAGCTCACTCCTTGGTGTTTGCATAGCCTTGCCTCAGCTTCCCTAAATGGGTACAAATTCATCAGCTGGCTTTGCAGGGAGGCACTGGGAATGAAGTACATGCTGGAAAAACCCCATTACGAACCAAGTAACAGTACCATGAAGAGGGACACGGTAACAGCAGCGAACGTTTTCTTTTCTTTTTTTTTTGGAGAGGTTTTTGCTATAGGGCACGTGTGCTCGCCAGACAGAGACAGACAGAGAGATAGAAAGCGAGAAATCACCCCCCAGGGGGGATGGCCACGCCGCAATCCCTTCTCCTCCATTTTCCTCTCGGGATCTTGGGCACGCACACACACGCGCCTGGCGTGAGTTTAAGCCGCCGGGTCCGGGACGCGAACCACGGTCAACTACACGGGAGTCCAGCCACATAGCCATTACGCTAACTGCTGGTCCCAGCAGTGAACGTTTTCTAAGAGCTTTATGTGTGGTAACTCACTGGGCTTTTATGACAACGCTGACAAATGCTGTTTCATTTTTCCTATTTCATGGGTGGATAAACTGAGACCCAGAGAAATTAAGTAATCTGCTCAACATTACGTAGCTATTAAGTGGCAGATTTGTATTCAAAGCCAGGAAGTTTGCCTGAAGAATCTGTGCTCGTAAACACATCAGATTGCTTCCCGACTACATTATGGCAACTTATTACAAACTGCTACAAAGAATGTCTACGCAGTGATCAGTGTTCTCTGCTGGATGGTGAGACCACAAGATCTGGAGACTGCACAAGCAGCATAATGGCTACAGTTAACAACATTATATCAGATACTCAGAAGGGGGCGTCTTCAATAGTCTCAACATACATGATAGTAACAAAGTAACGATGCAAGGCGATATGTGTGCCATGTAACTTCACAGTAGCAAACACCATTATGATATACAATGTATTACAGCATCCTGGGAGCTAGGTAGTGACACAGCAGCAAGGCAACTGGACCCACATAGCAGAGGTCCAGAGTTCATGTCCTGAGACTTCCCTGAGCGTGCCAGGCATGCACACATATGCCCATGATCTGCACAGGCTCACTGGGGAGGGACTATGAAGACATGAAGATTCTCTCTCATTCTCTTTCTTTCTCATGGAAGAAATAAACTCAGGAATAGGAGTGTGTGTGTGAATCATAGTGTACACTTTAAATATATACAATTTTATCTGTCAATTATACTTCAATAAATCAGGTAAAATAACATTAAAATTAAGCTCCAGGATCTATCAGGAACTCTGTCCTGTATACAGATCTTTAAAACTTCAAGCATAGTTCATTTCTCTGTATATTCTTCCTAAGTGAAGCTACTAAACATTCTGTTGGCACTGACCCACAGGAGACACCTTAAAAGCTACAGTCACATGGGGCTGGCAGGTAGCGTGGTGGCTAAAGGTGCTGGATTACCACATGGCCGACTGCAGTTTAAGTCCTGGACCTGGCAGCTTGCTTTCCCTTTCTCTCTCTCTGGTCAAGTTAAAAATAATACTAACGAATGGAATTAAATAAATAAGTAATTATTAAACAAAAAAAAAAAAAAGGCTACAGCCACAGCCACAGTGTCACAAAGTCACCACACAGAACTCTGTACATGAAGTCGGCCAAGGGACATTCAAGACAAGCACCTACTATCCTGGGAAGCAACTCAAGTGGTAAGGAAAATGCACTCGTCCCATGCCTTCCTGGGTTTTTGTGACTAGGTACCTAGGACGCTTCTGGGCACTGTCTCTCACACAACAGAGACATGGCAGTCAGTATCTCGTACAGGAGCTGCGGCAGGAACCAGAAAGCTTTCGGCCCATGGATAACACACCAGAGAGTAGCTACGGGTGAGCCGCAAGTTTGCATCGCCCATCTCAGCCTGGTGGATTTCCTGACCGATCTGAACAGCTCGAAGGTCAGGTCTGGAAATGAATCCAAGGCACAGGGCAGAAAACTGAGGAATTCACTCTGCAAACAGACAAGGATTCACTTCCATGCCATGCTGGGAACTGGAGTGGTAGTTAATGATTTCAAGTCAGTAGCCGATCAATAAACATTGGCCGACCAGGACCAGCAGTTAGCGTAATGGCTATGTCGCTGGACTCCCATGTAGTTCACCATGGTTCGCATCCCAGACCCAGTGGCTTAAACTCATGCCGGGTGTGTGTGCGTGCGTGCCCAAGGAGAATGGAGGAGAAGGGACTGCAGTGTGGCCATCCCCCCTGGGGGGGTGATTTCTCACTTTCTGTCTCTTTGTCTCTCTTTGTCTGTCTGGTGAGCGCACGCGCCCTATAGCAAAAACCTCTTAAAAAATTAAAAAATAAACATTGGCCGACTAATTTATTAATTAGTTGATTGATAGTTTGACTTTGGTGATTTTATATGCAAGAAAAACAAAGATGGGGTAAGGCTATCATGCGAAAAAAGTGAATGATCTCAAGCTGAAATTCTCTATTCACGCTTACTGACTCCAACTAAAGCATTAATAGGAGAAAACTGTCCTTGATACAGTCATGCAGCATGTAACGACATCTGGCCAACAGCGGACTGCATGTTCGACCACGGTCCCATCAGATGGTCACGCGAGGCCTAGGTGTGTTGCAGGCTACCCCATCTAGGTCTGGATAACTGTCTTCTGCCCTTTCACGCAATGACAAACTCACCTATAGCTGCATTTCTCAAAACACATGCACACTGTTAAGCAATACATGAGTACATGTGCATATCCATACATGTATGTTATATAGAACAGTATGTGCATGCATGTGTACAGTATTAAACAGCCTTCCCGTAAAACCAAAATATTAAAGAGATGCACAAGTTGGACCAGCCTAGTGGTTGGGGGACCCAGATCCCACATGGCCAACCAGAGTTCAAATCCCAGCCCCAGCAGCTTGAAAAATGCACCAGGAGCATGGACATACGTGTCCCACATCCCAACAGGATGGAGAAATCAAGCGATGGCAACGTGACCACGCCCCAGCGCAGGGTGCTCTCTCCCTCTCTCTGGCTCTCTGTTGATCTCTGGCAAATGCACATGCTCTCTGGCAATTGCAAAAAAGAAAAAAGAAAAAAAAAGATGTGGAGCCCGCCCGTCAGTGGCACAGTGGTTAAGGAGGCTGGATCCCAAATGGCTGACTGTGCAGTTCAAGACCTGGACCTGGCAGCTTGAAAAACATGATGGATGTGTGTACACGCATGCCCAAAATTTCAAGAGGAAAATGGAGAAAGGAATGCAGTATAACCATCCTCCCTGGAGGTGCTTTCTCTCTCTCTCTCTCTCTCTCTCTCCAGCAAGGACACACACCCTGTAGGAAAAGGGGGGGAAAAGATGTGTAAATGTGTAATATACCTCACACACTGATCTCCATAAAATCCCATTCTGAATTCTTTTTTCATAAGCATAAATGATGATTTTTTTAGTGGCATTTTTGACATGTGATATTAAAAAACATCCTAGTCCTTTTTTTGGAAAGGAACTTTTGAGGAGCCAAATTAATTTGGGAGATGACTTTTTATTTCAGCCAAGATATTTTTTTTTTCTCTTTTGGTATTGTAGCCAAATAAAATTCTTAGAAATGGAAAAAGAGAAATTGTAACCAATATATTCCTAGAGCAGAATAGCCTTTCAGAATCGAAAATGTTACATCAATCCCTTTAATGTTATCTAGTCTTGGCTTTTTAAATTCCCTTAAGAAAAAAGATCACATATTTACACAATGTTGCCAGCACAAGATGTGTCATTTATTTGGATGTGATTTGGCCGAAACAATTCTGCACGACATGAAACAGTAAAGAATAAGAGGAAGCTGGCACAGCCAGGAACAAAGTAAACTGCAGAGCTGGAAGCCGCACGGCTGACCCCAGGTTCAGATCTCCAAGCTGGCCTGAATACATACCAGGCACACATGTGTGTCCAAGAGCCCAATGAGCTGGAAGGTTAGGGAAAGGGAATCATGGTGTGACCTTGTTCAGGGTCTCTCTCTCTCTCTCATATAGACAAACAAGCTCTCTATCATGAATAAAAGAAACTTTTTAAAAAAAGATAAAAAAGCCATTTGTAGTAACTTCACAAATATCACTGTAGAGGCTGAAGTCATTCTATCTGATGTTAGAATTTACTAATGCCGGGAATGGTAGATGGTGTAATGGTTCCATCCCTGGACCCCCACATGACTGACTGTGGTTCGAGTCCCGGACTCAGCAGCTTTAGACTCACACCAGGCGTGTGTGTGTGCGTGCTCAAGATCCTGAGAGGAGAATAAAGGAGAAGGGATTGTGGCATGGCCATTCTCCACCTGTCCCTGGGGGTGATTTGTCACTTTCTGTCTCTCTATCTCTCTCTGTCTCTCCAGTGAGCTCATGTGCCCTATGACAAATATCTCTCTCTCTTCTCTGGTAGCTTAGTTTGAATGATGTGATACTGAAACCAACTACTTTGGTACAAAACTGTTTAACCAAAAACATCTCCGTTTTGTAATTTTTATGAAAGAGTTATTAGTGCTGAACTTACCTGAAATATTTTTAATACCTAGCCTGAAGGAGTATTTGCATATTTATAAGTGAGTTCTTTCATTTCTTCTTACCTTCCATAAATACGTATTAAGCTACCTTATGTATACAAATGGGATTAATACTCAGAATACAAGTTTAAAATGAGCCAGGCTGTCCTTGTGAGCCACCATCAGAGACAACGACATCAACAAGGAGTTCAATATGACAGCGGTAACGTTTCCATTAGGGCTCAGTGAATGAGTTGGGATTCACCAGATAAAGAAACAGAACTTCACGCAGAAGAATGAACATGAAGAGATGCACGACTATTAAATTACACAGCATGTTTAGGGAGAAATGCGAGAGGCGAGTCCACGGAGAAGGGATTTAAACGATAAGCAGAATCGCTTAATAATGAATGGCTAAGGATACGGAACGCCACGCAGAGACGTCCACAGTTTACCTTCCAGGGAATGGAGAGCTGACGAAATCTTTTCATCTTTCCTTTCCCTTCACACTTTCATTCATTACTAGGAAAAATGCCCAAGGCGTAGTATTGTTTTTAAAAGTACACATGACCCTAACACTGAAGATACCTTAGTTTCTGTTTGCAAATACCTTAGTTTGTGTTTTATTTATTGCTAGTCTTTGCTGATAAGTGTACACTTTTGTCTTTGCTTTGCAATCAAGGCATGCATCAGATTTGGACACATTTCAACACTTCCACAGGAGTAATTCAGTCAGACCCTTTCTTCCAGAAGATAAACGCTCAACATAGTGCCTCAATATAGGAAGGAAAGACTTGCAGCAAAAATACTCTCTCATTTTTTTTTCCTTTTTCTTTCTTTCTTTTCTTTTCTTTTCTTTTTTTTTTTTTTTTTTAGGTTTTTGCAATAGGGTGTATATGCTTGCCAGAGAGAGAGAGAGAGAGAGAGAGAGAGAGAGAGAGAGAGAGAGAAAGTGAGTGAAATCACCCACCAGAAGGAATGGCCACACTGCAATCACTTTTCCTTCATTCTCCTTGGGGAAATTTGGGTATTGACACACATGTGCCTGGCGTGATTTCCAAGCTGCCAGTACCAGGGCTCAAACTGCAGTCGGCTGTGTGGGAGTCCAGAGCCTTAACCACCATGCCACCTGCTGGCCCCCCCTTTGGAAGCTGCTGCAACTCATCAGGCAAGTGATGCCAAAGGCTGGAATGGGACAAGGGCCAGGAGAGAGCAAGGAGACAAAACGACAGCACACGGCCCAGGGACGAAGCAGAGGGACAGAGCGGGCAGCTGGTGATGACCAGCGGGAGGGGGTAGTGTTGTTCGTCCAAACAAGGAGGCTGTAAAGACATCCGGGACATGATGACAGGCTGGACTCAGGTGGCAGGCACCTATATGAAGTCCCACTGAAGCCAAACGGGAAGTAACTGAGCTTCAACCCTGAGCTTACTGAGAGGGACAGGTGATGAGTGCAGAGCTGAGGGTCTCACTGCAGCGAAGTGGGGTGCCTTTAGGCAGAGCACACGCAGGGACCCGCTCTGGGGCCGCTGCGTGCTGTGCTCCTCCGATGCTGGGCCAGCATGGCTGTGTAATGAAGACGGCACACAGTGACCACCTCCCTTCTAAGCTCTCAGACTGCCACCACGGCAGGGGAGTTGCCACCCAGTAAAATCACCATCTAGTCTAGCGATGCTTGCTATACTAAACTGCAGAATCACTGCAGTTCCTGAACTGTGTGGTTTTCCTCACAGCGACGCCAAACAACACAGCCTCTTGAAGGGCTCCGGGGACTTGGCACCCCCTGACAGTCCCGGAAAAGGAGCCAGGTAGAACAGTTAGCAGGAGGCACTCGCCATACTGCTGCATGAGATGCTGGGAAGTGACCAACCTCCTCCACCCTGGAAAGCATTTACGGAGCTTTCTCTTTGTTGCTGTTGTTGTTTTTGTTCTTTTTCTCATTGCCAGGTGTGTCCACTCACCAGAGAGACACAGAGACAAAGAGAAGGAGAAAGCATCCTCCAATGGGGTGTGGTCGCGCTGCAATCCCTGCTCCTCCACTCTCCAGCGTGTCTGGATTTGGGGCACACTCACACATGTGCTCGGCACACTTTTCAAGCTACCAGGGCTAGGATTTGAACTGCAGTTAGCAGGTGGGATCTGGTTCTTGTAACCACGAGGTTACAAGACTGGTCTTAAAGCTTGCTTTTCTTTTTTTGGGGGGAGGGGTGGACTTAAAAAACTTTATTCCAAACAGTTTCCCAAGAAAGTACATTAACTCTGAGATATGTGACAGATTTCATTTAAACTTAAGAATCACACAATACTCAAAATATCAAATAGCTCGCTTTTAGACAAGAAACTTTAAGAGAAGAAAATGTAGAGATAGCCAAACAATTTGGGAGCCATTTAGGCAAACAAGTATTAAGCAAAAAAAAAAAAAAAAAAAAGAAAGAAAGAAAAACAGCACCAAAAAAAATTAAACATTCTCAAATTTAGGGGCCAGCAGGTGGCATGGTAGTTAAGGCACTGAACTCCCACATGGCCGATCACAGTTCAAGTGCTGGGCCTGGAGGCTTAAAATTCAAACCGTGTGTGTGTGTGTGTGTGTGTGTGTGTGTGTGTGTGCCCAATATCCTGAAAGGGAAATGGAGGAGAATGGATTGTGGCATTCCTCCCAGGGGTTGATTTCTCACTTTCTCTCTCTCTCTCTCTCTCTCTCTCTGGCAAGTACACATGCCCTATGGCTTAAAAAAAAAAAAAAAACTAATTAAAAGAAAATCCTCAACTTTGGAGAATGTTTGTTTGAGTCTTTCATTTGCATTTATTTGCACATGAAAAAACAAATACTTTGATTTTTAAAAAAGCCAAATCTGGGGCCAGCAGGTGGTGTGGTGGTTTGGGTGCTAGTTTCCCATATGGCTGATTGTAGTTCAAGTCCTGGACCTGGCAGCTCTATTTCCCACTTTCTGTCTCTCTGTGTCTCTCTCTGATGATTATAGCAAGTTAAAAAAATAATAATAATAATAAATAAAATAAGTAATTCTTTAAAAAAATAAAGCCAAGTCAGAGTGCTTACCCATTCTTCAAGTGTCCTCTCCTATGTAGTCTTCTTTAATGACCACAGTCCTCACACTACAGTACTCCATCCATACTGAAGCAGTGTCAGTTCAACACCATTAGCTTAACTCAAGGGCCCTATTTCATACATCCTGTCACCCACACTGGAGTCCCTTACATATCTGCACAGTCTGATACTGAGTATCATCACTGCAACTGAGCTTGGAACGTCAGGTATGGAAAGAGAACTACACATACACGATTCTGTTTTATTGCATGGTTCGTGAAATAGAGCAGCAGGTGATTATTAATCAAACACAAAATGAATATGGATATAAACTATTTAGAAAAAAAAAAAGTGGGACCAGCAGTTGGCGTAATGACTATGTCACTTGACTCCCATGTAGTTGCCCGCGGTTCGAGTCCCACACCCGGTGGCTTAAACTCACACCGGGCACGTGTGCGTGCATGCCCAAGATCTCAAGAGGAGAATGGAGGAGAAGGGATTGTGGTGTGTGGCCATCCCCCCGGGGGGTGATTTCTCACTTTCTGTCTCTCTCTCTTTCTAGTGAGCGCACATGCCCTATAGCAAAAACCTTTCAAAAAACAAACAATAAAAAATCCACTTTGTCCCCAACCACTAAGAAAACAATTAGGACACATTTAGTGAGGACACTGGACTGACCTGCCCCATTTATACCTGCTCTTCAAAGTGGTGTCTGCGATTTAGGTGGTTGTTTTGAAGTTCCATAACTCTCAAGGATGCCTCACATAAATGATACTGGTGACAGAGTTTCTAGTGAGACAAATGCTCTTTGAGAACCGACTCTTCTCTTTCTCCTACTTGTAAGGAAATACTCCATCCTCAGCTAACGACCTCCAAGACAGAAATGCCAGCATCTGGTATTGTGTGAATATCCTGCACTTTATAATTTAATTTTGTCTCGGCTGGTCCTCCACCTGGCAGCCTTTCACAAAGGTTTCAAGACATTTATGCAAACACCTGTCCATCTCCCTTCTGGAGCCCACAGTTACCTGTGACTGCCTCCTGCATCACAGAACGGCCCTCTCGTCATCCCACCCAACTGAAAGATGCTACAAGGACCAGCAGATGGCAGAACGGTTACACTGCTGGACCCCCACATACTCAACCGTGGTTCGATTCCAGGACCTGGCAGCTTCAAACTCATGCTGGGCACGTGTGCGTGTGTGTGCAAGATCCTGAGAGAAGAATGGAGAAGGGATTGCATGATGGCCATCCCCTCGGGGGGAAATTTATTGCTTTCTGTCTCTCTCTCTCTCCGGCATGCGGCCTATAGCAAGACTCTCTGTCTCTCAAAAAAAAAAAAAAAAAAAAAAAAAAAAAAAAAAAAAAAAGTTGCTTTGTGGAGAAAATCGAGTAAAGTCTCCATGGCACATGTTAAAAAGCCTCATTGGCCCTTAACACTGCTTTGGGAATGCATGCCTTTTCCTCCCACTTAGCTAAGAACATGGAAAGAACCTGCTTGGCTTCCTGAACCCCCAATCAAACCTGAGTGGGAACCCAGAAGATACTTTCCCGACACGGTGCTCAAATGTGCCTTTCCATGCACACTGGATTCATGATTGGCACAGCATCTTCAAGTACAACTGTGACTTAGCAAAAGGGAATTTTTTAAAAGTTGCAAAAAAATAAAAATGTGTAGTCCATTTGCTGGTGGTTCTCTCAGCAGCTCAAAAATGTCCTGCCGCCCCCTCCTGTTCTTTATAGGCTGGCTCAGCTTCTGTGGGCTGCTCTGTTGGTTTCTGGCTTCAACGGACTGTCAGATCCACATACAGGGCTGGAACCACCAGCAAGGACAGTCAGGACTTGAACCCGTGCAGCCACAGTGCAAATCTCTGCATTGTCCCACGCCAGGCCTGCCCCTGTTGGAGTGATAAGAGGAAGACAAGAGTGGCCGGTGTGACCACTGCAGTCTGGTAACATCAGATTCCAGTCCTGAACCTACCCTGCTCATGAGCGCATTCATGTGTGACCATGGCAGCTTCACTTAATCAGTGATGGGACTGCTCTCCTGCACCCAGACAGGAACCTGGGGTCCTAAGAGCTGAAAGAAAAAATCACACAGAAGAAACTGCTGGGGCAGCAGGCGAGATTTTGAAACCCAAGACCCAGGTCCTGGCTCAGCATAGCCTGGTCCCCACTGCAGGTCTCTCGCAGGCCGAGCTGGCGCCCCAGGCTCAGGCAGGGGCTCCGTCATTTCTAGGAGCACTGCCGGTGGGTAAGAAAGACAAAAATGGTTTTCTGGGCCAGGTGGTAGCACAGGGAATGAAACTGGACCTACCAAGGAAAGGTCCTAGCTTTGTGTGCAGGACCTGTCTGAACACACGTGTGCACACACGGTCCCACGACCCAGGGCCAGCTGGATGGAGCACAATGGGGTGACCCCGTTGGGGGTGCCCATCTCTCTCTTTGAGCAGAAAGAAATTGGGCCATCAAATGGCATGGTGGTCACAGTGCTGAGCTCCCACATGGCCGACTGCAGTTGGAGTCCTGGACCTGGCAGCTTGAAAACCACCCAGGGCACATGTGCATGCAGGCCTAAAATGTCAGGAGTAGAATGGAGGAGCAGGGGTTGCAGTGTGGCCATATCCCCTCGGGAGGGGGGTGATTTCTTACTTCCCCTCTCTCCTTCTCCAGTGAGTGCACATCATAACCTATGACAAAAGCCTAAAAAAGAAAAAAGAAAAAAAGAAAGAAAGAGAGAGAGAGAGAGAGAGAGAGAGAGAGAAGGAGGAGGAGGAGGAGGAGGAGGAGGAGGAGGAGGAAGAAGGAAGAAGAAGCAAGAAAAGGAAGAAATACATTAGCTAAAAATAAAAGAAAAAGAAACTAATTAACTAAAGAAAAAAAACTTCCCAAAGGCTCTCTAACATAAGAGAACACTTCATGCAGACCAAACTAGGGCTCTAAGGGTTCAGAGGACACACTGATTTCACGTCCCCAAAGGCCAGGCAGCTGCCCGGTGAATGCGATCTACACAGTGTGAGGCCGCTGAGATCAAAAAGCCAGCATTTCCTGGGCTCCTACGCTGTGCTCAGTCCTGGAGCTTGTGCTGTGGTGAGGAGGAGGCAGAGGCAGTCTCATCCCTCACAC
Organism: Tupaia tana; assembly: GCA_026018925.1. Taxonomy (NCBI): domain Eukaryota; kingdom Metazoa; phylum Chordata; class Mammalia; order Scandentia; family Tupaiidae; genus Tupaia; species Tupaia tana. The sequence continues at coordinate 19,522,236 of JAKSZU010000024.1, read as the reverse complement.
GGCTGTGCTCAAACCACAGTGTGCATGAGCATTACCCGAGGTGGGCTTCCTGGGCTCCACATCCCTAGACATGGGGTTCATCAAGCCTGAAGTTACTAAATCTGCAACCTTTAAAAAGCATTTTCTTAAGTTTATTTATTTCTTCTGAGAGAGAAAGAGACAGAGAGAGAAATGGAGATACCCTCAATGGGGTCTGTATACCGTGACCCACCCCCACTCAGCCAGCCCAGGTCATGAGTAACAGGTGCCCAGCTGGCACAGGGAGGCCCCGGGACAGAAACCCATGACCTTCCCACGGGGCTCCACCACAGCACCACGTCTGATCTCGCGCATGTAACTTACTAACCACGCTCAGGTCATCCAGGTGCAGGCGGTCCTGCGATGACCCGTCTTGAGAAACAGTGGTCTGGGGCCTGATCCCTCCTTTTCAGTTTGCAGCTCAGATGGCAAATGCCCATGAAGCAAAGCACGGTGGTATATTTTGCTTTTTTCTGTTTTGTTTTGTTTTGTTTCGTTTTAACTCGCGGGGGCGGGGGCGAGTGGGAGAAAGCACTGCCCAGTGGAGTGTGGTCATGCTACAATCCCTCCTTCTCTTCCTCCATCCCGTCAGGATTCGGGCCAAGTATAAACACATACTAGGTGCGTTTTGCAAGCTGCCAGGGCCAGGATTCGAACTGAGCAGTCAGCCATGAGGGATCCAGCTCCTTTAGCCATCAGGCCACAGGGCCGGCCCACAGAGCCCTGAATGTGTGTGAAGCAAGCTTGCATGCCAGAGGAGTGCATGAGGAGAGAGTGGCTAGTGAAATCCTGAAGGCTTGGGGAAAACTGTGAATAAGAGGCAGGCTTCATGGTCAGGAGGGACCCAGAGAGAGAAAACTCTAAGCACTCTTCTTCACCAAATCCCCTGGTTCCACATGACACGGCGGCAGCCACAGCACACAGCACAAGTGACACTGAAGACACAGAAGAGAAGCCCCCACCACCCCGTGCCAACCAGGTATAGGGGCTTCTGATGTTAACGACAGAGAGGAGGATGTCCCCAAGAGAATCATAGAACTGGCATTTCCAGAGAACACTGTGTTTGCATTTTCATTCTGCCGCATTCATGTGGTTTCCTGCGCTTCATAATTTAACATTTGTAAGAGAAAAAAAATGCTGTTATGAAACCCAAATAATGCACCACTCTGAGGCAGACAGCCAGCTGCTAACAAGAGCGACATCTGAGAATCATTCAAAGTGTCGTTCACAGTTCTACTTCAGAAAGGAGCTGTTTAGTAAGAGAGAAAAATAATAAATCCCATTCAATGTAAAACAAAGTTTGGGGCTTCATGGGGTTAAGAGGTTGGCTAAGAACCAAGAACACAGTGAGAAAACAAAAGAGAAGGAAAAGGTAGATCCTTTAAGAAAAAAGAAACAACCATCATTCAAAAGATGCCTGTCTCATGTATTTGAATATGCTATTCTAAAACGTGGTGCTACGTTTTCGTTAACACCGCAAGGGAATCAGTCACTAACCACAGACACTGAAAATCCTGCTTGACCTAGGGCAGGTTCTTAACATGGGTGCAGCAAGGGGAAGAACCCCCAGGGCCTGGCCCCTTTCCTCCACACTGGCTGGTACAGTAAACCTCTCTGCAAATGACAACTTGCCAAGGGCACAGACTAAATTCTGCTGATGGGGTTTTAATTATTTAATTAATTTCACTAGAGGGAACTGAATTATTTTCTATGTTGTTTTATTTACATTTCATCACTGCACATCTTTACAGCATATAAAAGGAATCTTCCCAGCATGAATTCACTGAGTATTAGTCCAAAAATATTACCGCACATGTCTTCCTTAAGACATAATTTTACACTTTTGTGTCTGTTAAATGTTTGGCTTTTCTTTTTTTTTTTTTTCCCCCAATTCCCTCTCCCCATCACCCCTTTACTGTTCACCCTCCTCCCACACTGTCTCTAGTATCCACGATTGCTCTCCATGTCTGTATACCTTCTAATCTTTCAGTTTCTGTCACAGAGTGCAGACATTCAGTATATATTAACTGGGGACATACAGTGCTTTTCTTTCATAGTCTGGCTTGCTTTGCTCACATTACATCTTCCACTCGCCCACTTTCTACCAAATGTCAAATACTACTTATGGCTGAGTAGTCTTCCATAGTGTATATGTGCCACATTTTTTTCAATACATTCATCTGTTCCTTGGACATTTGGGTTCGGTCCATGTCTTAGCAATTGTGAACAATGCTGCAATAAACAGGGATGTGCAAGTACTTTTCTGACTGAGTGTATTCCTGTCCCTTGGGTAAATACCCAGGAATGGAACTGCTGGATCCTATGGTTGTTCTATTTGTAGGTTTTTGAGGAACCTCCATATTGTTCTCCACAGTGGTTGTGCTAATTTACATTCTCACCAAAAGTGCAGGAGAGAAGAGGGAACTGAATTTTAAATTTGCAAGAGAGTTTGGAGATCCTGTAGGCACGTATTTGCACTATTACAAGTGAGTCACTCCAAAAAGGTAAGTTCTTGAGGTTAGGCAGACAGATAGGACAGAACTGGACTTCATGTCAGGCTCTTTTTTCAGGAAATATCATGAACTAGACAGGAAGTCTACATTATTTAGAATAATGCAGCATAAAATTATTTTTAATTTAATTTTATTCACTTCTTTCATGAGAGAGACAGGGACCTTGAGAAGGTCTCATCACACCGTGATCCTCCCCAAGTCGGCCAGGATCATAGGCACTGCGCACACCTAGGTCACCTGGTATATGAGCCTGGGCCTCCTACAGAGCGCCAGAATCACACAGTGGCATGTAACCGCCTGCACAACCATGCTGGGCCTGCAATTTTTTTTTCCCATCATTTAATTATTATTTGAGTCTGAATTCCAACCTCCAGACCAAGATCCTCATTCAGGACACCATGTTTAGTCAAAAGTTACTTAGTACACGAGGAGTCCTCAACAGTTCATAAAAAAAAAAAAAATGCATATTATGAAAAATCTATTCATGGATTTGAAAAAGCTTTTTGAACCAAAATGAATGCATCATGTAATTTCATTTTTTCCACTGACTTTGCAAAGTCCCATCATACTTCTGTTGAAAAGGACTTGGACACTCGCAGTGTCCCTCACCTTGTACATTCCATACTGGACTACGAGGTAACAACCTGCCATCAGATTTGACTCCACCTCCTGGATGACTGATCTTACCCTTAGAGCTAAAAGGGAATATGTGGAAGATATAGCTTCTTGTTGTTAGTTGTTTGGGATATTTTTTGGTCTTTTTTTTTTTCTAACCATAAATACATCCTATTTAGATCCCACTGTGCTGTAAATTTCAAAAACAAACACTATGTTAATTTGGTTGCTCTCTGGCACTGGAACATTTTCTCCAACATCCTGCTTCTTGGGTTGTAGAGAAGCAGCTATGTACTGGAATAAGCTGTCCTAGCCAAGTAAAAGATGCTTGATCAGACTATACGTGTGTGTTTTTCTAACTGCCAGAGGATGCATGCACTCCCCAGAGACAGACAGAGGAAGGGAGATGGAGAAACACCCCTTGATAGGGTGTGGTCATACCGCAGTCCCTTCTCCCCCATTTCTCCATCCCATCGGGATCTGGGGCACACACATATGTGCCTGGAGTGTTTTTCAATCCACCGAGGCTGGGATTTGAACTGTCATCAGCATATGGGATCCAGCTCCCTTAGCCATGAGGCTATGAAGCCGGCCCAATGCCTGCTGACGTTTAAAGCTAGTAAATGCCAAGTCGTTCGGATGACTTACCAAAAAACACTTGCATTTCAAGACCATCCGTACAGGCTGAAGTCCACTCTCTCGTGCGCTCATAGTCTTGCAGCAGCACGACTTCTGAGGCTTCAGAACAGACTGCTCATTGTGCTCCTGTCCGCTGCCGTCCAAGAAAACAAAACACCGAGTCAGAATGGAAATGCCACTTCAAGCAGTTGGTGGATGTTCAGGGGAAATCCCTGGCCTTCTCAAGTGCATATTTTCTAACCCCAACCAGCATGTTAATTACCAGAATGAAGTTATCACACACCTGATCTACATATGATGCCCTAAAAGACTGGGGGTGGGATGCAGGGAGGAAGAAAGAAGGAAAACAGAACACCAGGCTGGGGCGGGTACAGCACCCTGAGGAGCTCTGCACCAGTTGGAAAGTGTGTGCGAAATTCCAAGTTGAAAGTTGAACAAAGTCAACAGAAAACTTCTTACATTGAAGTAATCGGAGACTGTGCAGTTATCGGGGCAGATAGTGGAGAAAGTGTTTTGTTTCATATGAATATTCATATGCATCTGCCCAGTAAAGACTCACACCGATTGAGCTAATGTTAGTATTTTTTATACAAATGGCAGGCCAGCTCCGTAGTGTAGTAGTTACGGAAGCTGGATCCCATATGGCTGACGGCGGTACTGGAAAAACACTTGGAGGACATGCCATTGCAAGCCCCAAATCCTGACAGGATGGAGAAATGGAAGAGAAGGGGTTGCAGCTTGACCACACCCCACTGGGGGGATACCTTCTCCCCTCACTCCCACCTCTGGTGAGTACCAAGAAAAATGGGGTGGGGGTGGCGTAACAGGACTGCACAAAAAGACAGTGTCAGAGAGACAGGCGGTTTTTCCTTTTTGCACTACAACTAGGTAATGGATGAGTTTCCCCTGTCTAACTCTTGAAGAAACTTGATAAACACCCCCTCACCCGAGTGGAAACCCGTGGTTCCTTTACGCACCAACTATGAGAAGAATGGCCGGCCCTGCGTGCCTTCTGACCCCACTCAGAGCAGCTGAGCGAGCCTACACATGACAACTGCCTGCGACAAGGTCCCTCTGAACGGCTCTCTTCTGCATTGTGAGCGTTCAATGCTCGCTTGTCACAGGCTGTTGTTGGAACTTCTGACGCTCAGTCAAATCCACCCCACTGTTTGTTTTCTGACAATGGCCTTTTGAAAGCCTGGAACAGTCTTCAAAGGATGTCTGCATGTTCTTTCAGCCACTGAGTAGCTCTTCCTCATCCACTTGGAGAGCCCACTGGGGGCCTGTCACCCAGTTCTCCAGTCCTCAGCACACGTGACTCTCAACTCCACGTCTCTGAAGGTTCTGGGGTGGTCACCAAAGTGCTCACCACGTGACCCAGCTGCAAGAAGAGAACAGGCTTGTCTGCTCACCAGGTGACTGTGAATCACTAATTCCTTGAATGCCTTTTGAAGCTATTGCTTTATGGAACACTCCATGTGTTTTAAAAGGACTTCTGAGCAATGTGTGTTGGTACAGTTAAACTGATGCGGACACTTAAAACTTCCAAGGAGGAGGAAAAAGCATCCCTGGGTTCATGTTTAAGTAAACGAGTTAAGTTTAATGCCATTCAATTCTCAGTCTCGCTAGAAGGACGACTGCCTGAAAATGCCGTCCTTCTGTATTTTCTTGCTGCTACCAGTGCCCACAGAGTGGGGCTGTAAGGATTTTTATTAGAGTGCCGAGCAGTGTTCATGAGATGTAATCTGCTCCCACTCCACCATGTAACAGTAACATATTGACAGAAATCAACAAAAACCAGGAAGTTCAAAGCATGACAAACTGTCTTTAGCTTACCCGAGGAATAAAAACAGAATCTGGGAAGAGGAGGATTGAGCAAGCCCTCGGGGAGTTACTGGCTGGTATCAATCTTTCTTAGGTTACTAAAAATAACCTGCTACGTTGCTCTGATTCATTCCCAACCTTTCAGCTAGGTATTTCAAAGCTGAAAAGGGCCTTTGCCACCTCATTCAAACTTCTTCAGATGAATGAGGGAGGCCAAAGTGCCTCTTAAAGTCAATCACACAGCAAATTCATACGTGCTGTGACTACGTAGAGCCTCTCAGCTCTCTGACTCGTTTGTTTATTGATTCATGGATTAAATGAGGGGGAGGCCTACACAGGGTCTCACAACGCAATCCCTTCCACAGCCTCTCCCAGCCAACAGGGCCTACGGTCATGAGCACACCTGGCATGTCCAGGTAGACCTGGAACTCAAACCTCAAGCTCAATTCTCTTCTCGGGATTTTGGGCACACATGCACACCTGTCCAGCGTGTCTTTCTAGCCTCCAGGTCTGGGACTAGAACTGCAGAGTCAGCCATGTGGGAGTCTAAATGCCTTAATCACCGCGCCACCTGAATTACATTCTTATCATCTGCCTTGGAGCACGTGGGAGAGGCAGAACTGCTCTGTTGCTACTTCTAGGTCCTTTAGGTGTCTAGAGAAGCAAGGATTTGCAGAAAAGAAAAAAAAGAAAAAAAAAAAGGGAGGGGTGGGAGGAGACTCCTCTAACTGACAATATTTTCCGTTCTTACTTATCTCTGTAGGTATGAAGGAGTTGGAAGTGATTCATTGTGTGACTTACAGCCGACCTTCAGTTATGACACTGCGAGAGGCAATAGACAACGTTGGCTGAAAGAAGACCACTGAGAGTTCCACCCGCCTCCTAGTAAGAAAGGATCTTAAGATGCACCCCTTCTCCACGTCAGCAAACTCTCTACCAGCACTGCTCACAACCAACGAAACAAGCTGGCTTGAGCTGCATCCCCACCCCCTCCCCACTCCTACCCCCACTGTGACCGAACAGCTGAAGTTCCCATAAATGGAGATAAGGGCCAAAGTCTAAAATAGAGAAAAAGAAAGCCCAGGGTCTCCAGTGAGCAAGGATGCTTGAGGACGAGAAAGATGGCAACATAAACAAGGATTCCACTCGAGGGGACGTCCGCACGGGGTCTGTGAGTTCGACAGGCACTCGGTGACGCTTTCGGGACCATCAGAAGCATGAAACCAGTGTAGTGACATAAGCCAGATGCAGGGGCCTGGGAGCCTGGAGATTTGCTTGTCAGTATTGCTTTTGCAGCTAACTGGATTTTCAAAGTTAAGCCTTGTAAGTAAAATTAGTCCCTATTTTATCAAATAAAAGGACTTAACGTACATTTTCTGTAATTAATTCCCAATTATGATTCATATTGTTTTTACATGTATTTGAATATTCTAAATCAAACAAAATCTCTACAAACACAATCTCTTTCTCCTTCTCTCTCTCTTTTTTTTTTTTTTTTTAGAGACATTTTTGCTGAAGGGTGGATATGCTCACTGGAGAGACAGAGGCAGAAAGTGAGAAATCATCACCCAGAGGGTATGGCCACACTGCAATCCCTTCTCCATTCTCCTCTCGGGGTTTTGGGCATGCACGCACACATGCCTGCCGTAAGTTTTAAGTTACCGAGTCCGGTACTTCGTGGGAGTCCAGCAACATAACCATTTCGCCATCTGCTGGTTCCTCCACAATCTATTTTTTTAACTGCCAGAGGGTGTGTATTTGTGCTTGCCAGAGAGATAGATATCGAGAGCGAGGGAGAAAGTACCCCCTCGATGGGGCATGGTCACACTGCCATCCCTTCTCCTCTCTGCACCCTGTCTGGAGTTCTCTAGTTACCAGAGCCAGTATTTAAACTGCGGTTGGCCAGGCAGGACCCAGTTCTTAGAACCACTACGCTATAGGGCCAGCTCTATAAACACAATGTTAGATGATCTGACTGGTTAAATACTTCTTTATTAGAAAACTCAACAACTAGACTCTGCTTGTGCAGGAATGTACTGAGACGTCCCTGTTTTGTGGTTTTGTCAACTGTGTTGGGGAGAGATGTTCACCTGTTGAAATATCCATTTTGTAAGACAAATAATAATGTGATTGAATGCATAAAAGAAAGTGAAATGAAAAATTAATTAATTAATTAATAAAAAAAGAACTAACTAAACACACACACACACACACACAAAAGAATATTGCCCCACTGGGGAAACAGTATTTGTTCAATAAATGATGCTAGGAAAAGTGACTTATCACTTGGGACTGATCCCTACCTCAGATCATATAGAACATAAATCCTAGATAAATAACTAAACATGTACATATGTGCTTACATAGTTATATATACAGCATTTATTACACATACATATTACTTTACATAATAAAATGCAGAGAAATCATTTTTAAAGAATTATTTATTTATTAAATTCCATTTGTTATTATTTTTTAATTTGACCAGAGAGAGAGAGAAAGGGAAAGTGAGAAAGCAAGCTGCCAAGTCCAGGACTTGAACCACGGTCGGCTATGTGAGAATCCAGTGTCTTTAACTACCACACCACCTACCAGCCCCCCAAATAATTTTATCATTTTTAAGTGGCCAGAAACCTGCCAGCACCATGCAGGCAAGCTTAGCAAGAGATCCCCACCATCCCCACCACAACCTTCAGGTGAGACTGCAGCTCAAGCCAACCAGTTGAGCATAACCTCCTGAAAGGCTGGGACCAGGGACACCAGCTAAGACGTGCAGGATTCCAGCTCACAGAAATGGACAGCTAATACCTATTTATTGTTTGAAACCACAAAGTGTCGGCGTAATTGGTTGTACATCAGCAGAGAGCTGATCCAGCCATAAGCCAGGCATTCTTCTAGGAATGTCTGTGACTTCCTGCAATTAGACAAACTGAGTCACAAAAGAACGGTCACATGCCCAGCCCCACACACATGTGGTGTAGGCAAGAATCAAACCTAGGCCATCCAGCTATAAGCCCAGGCCCACACTCACTGCAGGACACCACTCTGTGGGGTGACCTCTTGCCGTCCCTGAGCTCTGACTTCCCATTGCAGAAAGTGCGAGCACCCCCTCATGGACACGAGCAATGGGCCATCGGCCCTGCATCCGACTTCTCGACCTGCCACTGACCTCCTCCATCCTACTAACTCTGACAAGCCAAATATGGCACCCAACAGTCAGAGAATAGAAAGACAGGAACCCAGACATGCCACTCTCTGTGGAAAGTGTGACTCTCTAAGACGGACGCACATGAGGAGGTGGTCGGTTTGCCTCCAGTGACCTTCCAGAATACACTGCACACATGCACGTCCCGATCTGGGGCTAGGGTTGGGTCACAGCATCAGGACCCTGCTGGGGGGTCTCTGTCTCTCTGACTCTTTGTATAAATAAATAAACAGTAGGAAAAAAGGTAGCCTCTTGCTGCTAGAAGGGTAACCTCAAGCTGGTTCTCCCATTTCAGTCTGGTTAATCTGGCTGCTTCGACTACTGGGGAATGTACAACATACTTTGCAAATTCTCATACATATTCCTATAGACTGAGTGTCTTTTTCGGACATATTAAAGAGTTCGCCCTAAAACTAGTCACTGGTGAGGAAAAGAACAAGACACTGAATAAGGAAACAGCCACAGCAATTCGTTGGGATTTTTCAAAATAAGAAAGGAAAATCAATTTTCGGTTGGCAATAGAAAGTCACTGAGGATTCAAAGAGTCTTAAGTGTTTCAGTAGGAACTGGCAAGAATAAAAAAAAAATTTTTTTTAAAAGCTTCTGAATTGTGTAAAATAGTAGGACTATTGTCCCTGTAATTATTATAACAATTAAGATATTTCTATTCTTTCTCTGACATAGACAATGTGAAATGCAGGAGAAAGAAATGATCTCTGCGTGTCTGCCTGAATACAAACACAGAATGGTCATGCGTCAGAAAGAAGCTATTGCTGGGCTAGCAGGTGGCATGGCAGCTAAGGTGCTGGATCCTACATGGCCAACTCTGTGGTTTGAGTCCTGGACCCGGTGGCTTGAAAAATCACCCCAGGCTTGTATGCGTGCATGTCCAAAATCCCCAGAAGACAGTGGAGGAGAAGGGACTGTATGACCATACCTCCGTGGGGTGGTTTCTCACTTTCTCTCCCTCTCTCTGGTGAATGCCCACATTCTCTAGCAAAAAACTTAAAAGAAACAAAAGAAAGAAGAAAGAAAAACAAAAAAAAAAAAAGAAGGAAGTTGTTACTGGTGAATTTGAGTAAAAAGAGAAGGAAGGAAGGAAAGAAGGAAAGAAAAGGGACAAAAGAAAGACAGACAGAAAGGAAGGAAGGAAGGAAGGAAAGCGCTGTCGTTGGTTAATTTGAGTATCATTCTGATTTTATAGGCAAATAACATTCATGATGTGGCAACCAGGAACTTTTTTTTTGGTCTTTTTTTTTTTTTTTTATCCACACTGGTGGAACACTTTCATTTTAAGTGTTAAGATCGCACCCACGACCAATGGAAACCAAAGATGGAAAGACAGACTCATAGAAATACAACCAACCCCACTGCCATTTATATGACTTTCTGTTACCAAAAGCAACTGTGTTTTCTAAAGGTTTGTGATGCGTCACCAAAGGTAGTGTGTAGCCATTTATAAATACCAAACAGCAGTACTGGTTCACGGTGGTGCAAGGCTCCGGCCCCTTCAACGGCCGTCTGGGCCCTCTGTGTGGGTGTGGGGATGAAATTACTTGTCTTACGACACGTGGAGCAGATGCTACTAATCAACACACAGAAATGTCTACAACAGAGTTTTCAGAACACAGGACTTTGACATATAAGCAGAAACTGCTTCAAAGAGTATAAGCAAAATGGTGTAATACAATGAAGGACGCATTCTTGTTTCTTGTATTTTTTTCAAAGAAAATCAATCAGATTAGCCAGTGAACCTTCATAGGTCCTACTCTAATACAATAAAGTTTGAAGGAAAATACCTGATTCTTTTTTTTTTTTTTTTTTTTGGAGAGATTTTTGCTATAGGGTGCGTGCGCTCACCAGACAGACAGAGAGAGACATAGAGACAAAAGGCGAGAAATCACTCCCCAGGGGGGATGGTCATGCCGCAATCCCTTCTCCTTCATTCTCCTCTCGGGATCTTGGGCACGCACGCACACGCACCTGGCGTGAGTTTTAAGCCACCGGGTCCGGGATGCGAACCGCAGTCGACTACGTGGGAGTCCAACGACATAGCCATTACGCTAACTGCTGGTTCCCAATACCTGATTCTTAATAGAAGGGGAGAAAGTAGCCCTGTTTCATAAAAGCCATTATGTTCAACACAACACTATATTCCACTGTGAAACATTATATTCTACTAAAAATTTTGAAAAGGACAAAAAAGGTGAAGGTAAATTTGGTAAACACATTTGAGGGACTTTAACATATTAGTATGTAGTGCAGGTCTCTAAGAGGGAAGAAAGCACACGTTAGCCCAAAATATCTTTGACCACAGAACACCTTTTCCAGAAGAAATAAACAGCCAGTGGGTAGGAATTGACCAGAATACATCTCAGTAAATACACTATGCCAGGCGTCCTCAACTCTTGGGTCTAAAGGCACCCTCCCCCTTACAATTTACTGAGAGTCCCAAAAAGCTCTTAATCAGCTATATTATATTTAGTAATATTTATTTTATTGGAAATTAAAATCGAGAGAATTGTAAAATATGTACTAATTCAAATACTACTATGCCCATTGCATTTACATAAATCTTTATGAAAAAAAAATTTCAGAACAAAAAAGTAAGAAGACTGACATTGATTTAAGTTTTTGCAACTCTTTAATGTCTGCCTTAGTTGAAAACAGTTACATTCTCATATGTGCCCCTAAATTCAGTTTGTTACGATATGTTGTTTGTTTGAAGTATGTACAGAAAATCTGGCCTCCATTTTCAGCTAAGAGTATATGCGATATTCTTCTTTTATATTACACCCCAACTTGACAAGTGAAAATTTCATAAAGGACAACAGCAATGTGAAATCTGAAGCGTAGCAAAAATTCCTTGCATTCTTTTATGCGAAAACTCACTGATCTACCTCTTACTTTGGGTGACTATTTGATCACGCACAATGTTGTACCATCACACAATGGTCACTTCAAAAATTAGTTTGCCAAATTATGCCGATCTTCCTGAAAGCTGACACATTTTATTCTACAATATCATCACTCATAATATAGCTTCTGCAGAAGTCCACTAGATACTTGGGAGAGAATGGAAAAGAAACAGGTAAATAATGTCTTGGTATTATTAAAAATAATTTTGACCTTAGAGAAATCAGCTCCACCCCCACCACCAAACAAGATGGAAAGGGTCCCAAAACATGTTGCCTAAGCAGATCTTCTTCTTCTTTTTTTTTTGCTTGAGGGCATATACACTTGCCCGAGAGACACAGAGAGAGAAGGAGAGGGGAAAGCGCTCTGTCCCCCACGGAGATGGTCACACCACCATCCCTTCTCCTCCATCTCTTCTTCCTTTTGGGATTCTGGGCACAATGTACACACACCTGCTGTGTTTCTCCACCTCCCAGGCCATGTGGTCAGCCATGCGGGACCTGGCTCCCCTAGCGCCACATTAAGGGCTGGCCTTTTGAACACTACAGATCCTACCAGAAGCACGGCACCCTGAGTTTCCTTCCAGCAAGCAACGGCCATCTGTAAGTCCTGCCGTTTCCCTTCCAGGAGCCGTGGGGTTCTAACTACAGCCACTGCTGTACCTGTGCTGGTCACTGTGACACAGACCAAGAGGGGACAACAGGAAAGGGTTAGTTCTTGGGACGACAACAGTTGCTTCCCTGGATTCTACCAGGGAGAATCTGTACCAAGTGTGTATTTTAGACGTTTCCTTAGCAAACACTTTCTCTCCACCTAGGCTTTAATGACCGGTTAGGACAAGTTTACCTGAAGGGAACTTCTTAAATGCCCCGAAAGAGATGCAAAAGGAACTCCATTATAAAATCAATTCCTGAAATAACCATGGCGTTATAATTCATTATCTGTTAAGAAGGGACCTAGGCCCAGCCATGGTGGCACAGTGTTTGTGCAACACTCTGGCATGCTAAAAGTCACATAAAAATCAGGGTTTCATTCCCAGGTCAACCGTGATCCCAGATGTCTGGGAAAAAGGGACACCACATGAAGCCCGAGTGCTTGTCTCTCTGTCAAGAAAAAAAAAAACAGGTAAACCTAAAAAAAAAAAAAAAAAAGGTACCTAAAGAAGTACTACAATACTGCTTACCACTGGTTGTTCATGTACACATGCAATAATAATACTATGCATGTAATAACAAAATAACAATAGATTTGAATGTGAAGCCCTTCAGTTACATCATCTCCTTAATCTTAGAACCATCCTGGGTGACAGACACTTTTATTATCCTCTTTTTAACAAATGAAAAAAATGGAGGCAGAGAAGCTCCCTCTGCTGAAGGAGTTGCATGCAGAGTGACAGTCAGGCCTCCCACCTCTACCCACTTGTCTGACACTGGAGTCTCTGACTCCTCACTACGCTGCCTTCCTTCCAGTGGCTTACTGAACTTCAGGAATCTGATGCTCCTTCTGCCGCTTATTCCAAAATCATGAAATACTCTCTTTACTTTCTCAGTTTTTGCTTTTGTTTTTTGCTATAGATGTGTGAGCTTGCCAGAAAAGGTGGGAGAGGGGGGAGAGTGAGAAATCACCCCCTTGGGGGGATGGCGGTGCCATGATCCTTCTCCTCCATTCTCCTCTCAGGATTCTGGACACACATACACGCGCACCATGATTTTCTGGGATTTGAACCACACAGTCAGCTCTGTGGGATTCAGCCACCTTAACCACCACACCACTGGCTGGTCCCACTTTATTTTAAAGCAAGGAGTGGCAGGTGGAAGTGACTCAGAGCTTGCCTTAGTAAGTGTCTGTATCAGGAAGATGCTTTTGTTTCCCCCAAGCAGACCGGTTATCAAACGGAAAATGAAATCTCACACAAAGTCACATATGCTGGGTGCTGGGAAGTCCAAACGTCTGATTCTTAAAAGGTCATGGGGGTGGGGCCAGCAGGTGGCAAGGTGGTGAGGAGCTGGACTCCCACATAGCTGGCCACAGTTTGAGTCCTGGACCTGGTGGTTTGCTTTCTCATTCTTCTCTATCTTGTGAATTAAATAATAATAAATAAAATTAAATAAATAATTCTTTGGCGGGGGGAAAAAAAGGTCATGAGGATAGAGCACAGATAAAGATGCTCTGTAGAGACCAGCAGATGGTGTAATGGCTATGTCACTGGACTCCCAAGTAGTCAACTATGGTTAGAGTCCCAGACCTGGTGGCTTAAACTCACACCGGGCGCGTGTGCGTGAGTGCCCAAGATCCTGAGAGGAGAATGGAGAAGAAGGGACTGCAGCGTGGCCATCTCCCTGGGGGGTGATTTCTCACTTTCTGTCTCTCTGTCTCTTTCAGTCTCTCCAGCGAGTATACACACCCTAAAGCAAAAATCTCCTCCCCCTGCCCCCCCAAAAAAATGCTCTGTAAACAAAATCCAAGCTACCCTCAGCCTATTTTTCCTTTTTATTCCTCTGAAAGTAGTTATGAAACAAGGTCAACGAAAATGCGTCACCTCAAAAGCCCCACAGTGAGGCAAGGAAGCAACGCTGTCACCTCCGAGTGCTCTCGATGTTTTCTTTTAAGGCCGAGTCTCACATGGCACTCTTCCTGCTTCAGGCTGCCGTGTTGCTGGGATCACAAGCACACACCTGTGTACCCAGCCTGCAGACTGAATGGGCCTCGCAAGGTCCCGTCCGGCCTGCGAGCACGGTGTGTCAGCAGCATGTGTCACCCCAGCTGGGTTGTCGAGTGTTCACTGGGCAGTGTGGACACCTCCCAGTCCCTTCACCCACTGTTTCTCTCACCCCAAAGCTTTCCTTCCACTACACCATAGTCGCTGGAAACACGCCAAGGGCCAGCTCTGCAGCACCACAGTGGTTAAGCACTGTGCAGAAGAAGCTGGATCCTACATGGCCAATCAGGGTTCAAGTCCTGGCCTGGGTGGCTTGATAAATACACCTGGTGCACCCACATGCAGCAGGATTTGACAGGACAGGGAACTGGGGGAAAAGGACTATGGCATGGCCAGGCCCACTGGGGGTGCTCCCCCCCACCTTTGTTTATATCCTCTGACATTTACAAAACAACAAAAAACACTTCTAGATGATTCTTAACCATTTTTCTTTCTTTTGCTAGAAGGCAAGTGCACTTGCCAGAAAGCAAGAGAGAGAGAAAAACAGAGAGGGGGAGAGAGAGACAGAGGCAGAGAGAGAAAAACAGAGAGGGAGAAAGAGACAGAGAGAGGCAGAGAGAGAGGGAGGGAGGAAAAGGAATGAGAGAGAAGAGAGATAGCACCCCACACGGGGAATGGCCATGCCCAACCCCTTCATCTCTCCCTTCTTTCAGGACTTTGGCACACATGCACAAACACCAACTGTGCAGTCAGCCATGTGGGATCCGGCTGCCATAACTACCAGGCCACGGAGTCAGCCCAATCATTAATCATTCTGTCATGCCCGGTCAAAACATCTGTCCTTCCAGAACTCCTCCAGCTTTCCCCTCTCTCAAATAGCCTCTGGCAGGGACCCCCGCCAGTATGGACTCTCCACCCTGTGCATCTGACTGCCAGTAACGTGGCTCCATTTACGTGAGTTTCATCTCACAGCCAGCAATGCGTGAGGTCGGCATTAGGACCCTCTGCAGGACCTCTCGCATGCCCCAACGGTCCACACAGACCCAAATACAGAACATGCCCATTTTCCTCTAGCCAGATGGGGACTAGAAAACACAGGCATTTTTATTTTTATTTTTTTAATCTGACAGAGAGCACGTTCACTCATTGGGGTGGGAGGGACGGCGAGAAAGCACCCCTTCACGAGGCAGGGTCACACAGCGATCCCTTCTCCATCTCTCCCCCGTGCCAGGATCTTGGGCAATCTACTGACAATGTCTTTTCCAAATGTTTGCTCAGCCATTCTCAATGAGTCCTGCTCAGGTCTGCTGTAGCTCTCTGTCATCAGTCTGAATGCTACAAATTAGCATAGAGCTTTTTTTTTTTAGGTTTTTGCCATAGGGCACCTGCTCTCACTGGAGAAAGACAGAAAGAGGTACAGTGAGAAATCACTCCCCAGGGGCAAAGGCCATGTTGCAATCTCTTCTCTCCATCCTCCTCCTGGGATGTTGGGCACACACACACAGGTGCCAGGCGTGATTTTCAAGTCATCGGATCTGGGACTTGAACAGTGGTTGGCCATATGGGAGTCCAGTATCTTAACCATGGCCAAAGCATGGAACATTTTAATGAAGATTACTGTTTGGACCACAGACCGTAAGACAAAGAAGCCCAGAATCCACCTCATTTTCTTGGCATCATAATTACTCTTTGGAAAACTGTTCTACGCACTTCTTACAAAATAGTACAAAGGAAATTGATAATAACAACTCTCCTTCCGTGGCAATGTCAAACTCAAGAGGCAGTTCGTTTCCCTCCCAGACTCAGTCTCTCAGACAAACAGCAGGGCCAGGTGCAGAGGGCCTCTGGACCACACAGAAGTCACCAGAGGTGCCTGCCTGAGGGCCTGACCTACTGACTGATGGATTTCCATGCTTACAGGTCAGGTTCCCACTGTGAGCGCCACTGCTGGTTTACAGAATCCTGCAAATGCCCGCCTTCTTCTGAAACCTGACACCTTGGTCTCACTCACCCTTTTTTGCATAGCCCATTCTTGGTGGAAATTCTCAACCACCACAAAGGTGGGGGAAAGGGCGTGGCGTGCTTGGGCTTCTTAGTCATGCTTCCTGAGGTTGCCATTTTGGTGTATTTAAAATATTTACCTATAGCACCATCTGAGTAATTACAGTTGAGGGAGCCTGTTCTCTTTTTCCATCTCCTAGGACCTTCGATGTGCTGTACCACAAAAAGGAAGTTTTCTGTCACTGCCCTTCATCAGTAAAGGTTGACAGACTTCACTGGTGAGCAGCAAAGTTCTCCCATTGTTCTTGAGATCCGAATGAGCCTTCACAGGTCGGCAACGTACAGGGATCTTCAGTTCATGGAAAATGCACGTCATGAAAAACTGCCCATGGATGTCAATATTTTTGCACCCAAATACATTCGTTTTTAAGTTCCTTTCTCCCACAAAGTCTCCGAAGTCCCCTCATGTGTTAAATATTCATGCTTTCACATTATATGCTAGGGCAACTCTAGACTAATTTTTTTTGTTTGTTTTCAGTTTTTTGCTATAGGGTGCATGCAATCTCTGGAGGGAGACAAAGAGATGAGGAGAGAGAGGGTGAGAAAACACCTCCCATGGAGATGGCCATGCCACAATCCCTTCTCCATTCTCTTCTTGGGGTTTTTGAATATGCATACACACCCAGCATGTTTTCCAAGCCACCAGGTCCAGGACTTGAACCACATACTCAGCTATGTGGGATCCAGCTGTCTTAACCACTACACCACCTGGCTGGTCCTAGACTAACACTTTCTTTGGTCTCCCTCCACATTCACATTGGTGGTATCTGCACCCCAGCCACCCCAGCGAGGTAGAAGGTGTCACTACTCAGAACCTCCAACCGGGAAGGCGTGAGCGAAAGGACCATGGAAAGCAGTGAAGCAGGGCAGGTGACAAAAGAAACTCCTGCATCCTGCCACTTCTCTGGATCCACTGAGCCTATTCCTGGGGCCCCAACATCACTAAGTCACCAACCTGGAACCAACCCGCTGCCTTCCCCCGATTGCATGGGGAGCTGCTTCCACATCCTATCAATCCCATTTCCTGCAGTGCTACTGCAGCCCCCCAGCCCAGCTCCACCTGTACCCACCGCATGCCCCCACCCAAGTCCGGCTGCTCCCATGAGCCTCCAGTCAGCCCTTGCACTGCTCCCACCCAGAAGAACACACAGACCTGACCACTGTAGTCCTCAGAATAAAATGTGGATGACTACAGCATACATGGGGACTTCAAAAAGTTCATGGAAAAACGGAACTAAAATATCAGTTCATCTTGGTGCAAAAAAAAGTCAATATGTATTAGTTTTGTGTGTGTGTGTGTGTGTGTGTGTGTGTTTTACAACATGCATTTTCTCTCCACCCTTTTTGGGTTAATTGTCAGAGGGTACATGTGCTTGCCAGAGAGACCGAGAATGGGAAAGACAGAGGGAAGAAAACACCCCTAATGGAGCATGGTCACACAAGTCCTTCTGCTCCATTCTCCTGGGAAAATCGTATCCTGTTGGGATTTTCGGACATGCACGAACACACCTGGCATGTTTTTTAAGTCATCAGAGCCAGGATTCATATCTCAATCAGCCATGTGAGATCTGCCTCCTTTAACCCCTAAGGTATGGGACCAACCCTCGTAACATCCCTTGTCCATGAACTTTTGACGATCCCACATGTTCTCCGCGGTAACACTAAAGAAGCAGAAAGGATATGAAATGTACGTCAATAAGGCAGTTTGCAAGAGGCCAAACAGCCATACAGCAGGAAAACGCAACACTCTGCAAGGCAATCTCACAGGGGAAGGGTCCAGTTCCAGTCCAGAGACCTCCCTGAGAACAAGACCCTGCGGGGGTTCTGTCTCTTCTTCTCTCTCCACCGCCTCTCTTTCATGAAATTAATTAATTAATTAATTTAGAAAAAAAGAAAAGAGGTGAAATTGCATGATGTGATTTCCCTGTCCTTCCCCTTCCGCTGTCAATGGGCAGGAACATGGAAATGTGGAGAAAACAGGAGAATCCGCAAAGGGCCAAAAACCAACGTTTTATTCAGATTGCTTTCTGGGTTTACTCGGCGCAGCTATATTTTGGGTCCGTTTTTTACAAACTCAATCTGACTTTTAATCATTAGAAATGACTCTACAAGCGTGGCCCGTCGGGCACTGCCAGGCTGCACTGAGGTATTCATGACTGCTCAAAAGGCCTCCTATCTGAAACAATGCTAGAAGTCAAGCTGAAGGAAATAAAACGATTTGGGGTATTTTTAAAGCAGTTACTAAAACAGAAACAAATGTTATTTTTAATCGCTGGCTCACTGTAAGCTGACATGATATGAATATGAATTTTACCAAGTCATGTATAATAACGGCTTCTGCTCACCCCAGCCACATGGCGACTGCTCCTCTATAGGTTTCGTGGCCATGTGCTGCGTGGAACGTATCACCTGCATTATCACCTTCACTACAGTCAGGTCACTCTAGCGAAGCGTTGATAATGTGACATCACAAAACATAAAAAAAAAAAGCTTCCTAAGTAACTGTGCTCAAATTTGCTTTTAGGAAAGTCATTGGGAAATTGTACCTTTCCCAACACGTAAGGAACAATATCTAGAAAATGGCAGGATGGTGCCACCACCGGGCATCATGCTGTGGAAAGCAATTCTCAAGACATCCGTCTACCATGAGGAGCATCTGCTCTGGGTCATGGGTCATGCCTTCTAGAGCGTCACACTCCACCCGTGCGCACAAAGGGCACCATGTTCGTTCAATACCGTAGGACAACAGAGAAGTACAGAGGGTATGGGGCTTCAGGAAAACCCATCTTTTTATGCAGGAGAGGGCAGCATGCAAGACTCTATAAAGAACTGGGCCTGGAACCAGCAAATGGCATAATGGTTACATCGTTGGACTCCCATGTAGTTGATTGCAGTTCAAGTCCCAGACCAGGGGGCTTAAAACTTACACTGGATGCATAGACATGTGTACTCAAAATCTCAAGAGGAGAACAGAGGAGAAGGAATTGAAGTGAGGCTATCCCCACCTGGGGGGGCGGGGGAGTGATTTCTCACTTTCTATCTCTCTGTCTCTGTCTCTCCAGCGAGCACAAGCAAAATTTTCTCTCTCTCTCTCAAAAAAAAAAAAGAAGTAGGCCTCCGGGTTGGGAATTCTAAACTCACCTAAGTCTAGTCACAAAGTGAAACGAATCAATTTGTCTCTGGAGTTAGCATTTGCTGGACAACTACGGTGTGTCATGAAGTTCAGAGATGTTATCTCTAAGCTTCCCAACCAGCCTGTGATGACAACTTGGATGTGACATTAAAAAGGCCTATTAATGTTCCCAAGAGTCCTCAGTTCTCACTGAACAGGAGTAAGCACAAATCGTATCTATATCAACACAAGAGTTCATCACACTGAGATGACAGACTTACTGAGACCATCACGGGTCTGATCATCATGCGTTCTGAATACAAATATGGTATAAGATGACAAGGATTTGGATGTGTCAAAACCCCCATCATGTAAGGGAAATGACTAGGGTATCAAGAACCTAAGTGGGTGTGTATTCTGACCTCTATCAGTTATGCAATGGTTTCACTTTAAATTACCGACGTGTATCTCTGCTTTAAAATAGTTACTGGCTCATCCACAGCAGCGTTTTTCAAATGTGACCCAAGAACTTTGTATGTAAAATGCATCACAAAACAGTGCTCCTTAAAAGCACAACTCCTGGGCCCAGGGACTCTGACTGGTGGGCAAGCCCTCTCCTGGTTCCCACTAGGACTAAGCCCCACGTTAGGGCTCCCGAGCCCGTGTAGAAGCTCCCCCTCCACCTGTCTCCTTCTTTCTTTCTCTTACTGGGATGTGTCTTTGCCAATTTAAACGATTACTTTTCAACAGCCTCCAAATGTGTTCTGAGTCACACTACATTAACTTAAAAAAATTGCTTCTAAAACATTGAAATTATACCACTGAAAAGAGGTTTTTTTCAAACTATGTTTATAACCCTTTTCCCCCCAGATTTTTGCCACAGGGCACATGCACTAGCTAGAGAGAAACAGAGAGAGAGAAAGTGAAAAACCACCCCTCAGGGGGCATGGCCACACCACAATCCCTTTCCCTCCATTTTCCTCTTGAGATTTTGAGCCCACATTCACGTGTGCTCAGTGTGTTTTTCAAGCTGCCGTGTCTGGGACTCAAACCCCAGAGTTGGCCATGTAGGATCCAGTGCCTTAACCACCACAATATTAGTCCCAACAGCAGAGATGTGGCACTGGTAAACACACTGAGGTCTGTGGTGGGCAGGATAACAGCTCCCAAAGATGCTGCCACCCTAGTCCCCAGAACCCGCAGACATGTTACCTCGGAAGGGATGTTGCAGGTGTGATTACCCATAAGGCTCTCGGGGTGGGAGGCTTGTTCTGTATTACACAGGCAGGTGCTATGTAACCGAGGGGTACTTAAACGTGCAGGAGGAGGAGGGGGCACAGAGGCGAACTGACGGTGGGAGGGAGGCGCAGAGAGATGGGTCACTGCTGGAGGGGGAGGACGTGGAAAGGCAAGAATGTGGACAGCCCTCCAGAGCCACCCCAGGACCCCAGGACCCCAGGAAACCAGGAACCCAGCCTGGCAAGACCCATTGGCTTTCTGACCTACAGGTTGTACACTATGCTGGACTGTGTCCTAAGCCACCGAGTCTGAGACCAACACTTACAGCAGCCATAGGAAACTCACACAGGAGTTTTGAAATACCTGGGTCACCTCTAACACAGGCTATGGCCTCACAGACCCCTTACTTTTTTTCCCCCACTTGCTGGGGGAAGAGAGAGAGGGAGAGGGAGAAAGGAGAGAGAAAAAGCACCCCCCAGTGGGGATGACTACGCTGCAATCCCTTCTCCATTCTGCGCTCAGGATTTGGCACATGTATACATATGTGCCTGGCATGATTTTCAAGCCACCAGGTCCAGGACTCGAACCGTGCAGTTGGCCATATGGAATCTAGCACCTTAACCACCACGCCACCTGCTGGCCCCACTTACTTTTTAAAAAAATTACTTAAGTCCTTCTTCCATTAGTAAAAGAGACAGGGAGAAAGGCACCCTCAACAAAAGCACCCTCAACAAAGTTTTCACATTGCAGTGTAACCCCAGCCACAGAACCCTGGCTCATGGCCCATACTCACGGCATGCCAGGGAAGTCTCTGCAAGTGAATCCGGAAGCTGCCGATGCAGGGCAGCCTCAGAGAGCCTTGTGGCACCACCATCCAGTGCACACGCTGCATCCTGGCCCGTCGTACCAAACACACGGAGGGCCCCAAACAGCCATTGGTCCACACAGGAGGTGGTTCACAGGACTCACTTTCAGAGGGCTGCCACCTTCTGTCCCTCTCTACATCCTTCCCGTTCTGCCCACGGACCTGAGGTCACCTGCCCACTTTCCATCTGGGCAGACTGATTCACCACCTTGGAAACTGAAATGAGAGGGACTCCGGCCACGGGTCAACTCCCTGCCCTACTGACATTGGGGCCAGGCAGTCTTGGAACCGGGGAGCTACCAAGGAGCAGAACACGTGGCCTCTCCTTGCGATGCTCTAATGCCACCCCCCACACCTGTGCCAGCCACACTGTCTTCAGACACGGCCATGCATGCCCTGGGGTTCAGACCCACGTGCGCATGCATGTGGTCTGTGCCCTCTTCATCAGATCCCTCCCAGAGAAGGCAAAGCTCCAGCCTGATGTGCAGGTGGGACATATAAACACATGAACATATATGCACGTATGTACACACACACACTTACAGTGTGCGGGTCTCAAACGAATTTCCTATGAATTCCTTTGACAATGCTGTTGGGCATTTTAAACAGTGGAGTCGAAATTCAACCACAGGCTTTTCTGAGTGGCCCAACTACCCTCATTCTCAGTCACAGGCCAGGACCACAGGGTGGTTCCCCAATGCCCCCGCCCAACCCTCCACCCCAGCCTGCCAATGAGCGAGCGCACAGTCCGCCCTGCTGCTGTAGACTCCAGAGGCCAAGTCCTGCTTGACGGTTATGGAGAACTTCCTGCAGCTCACTGCAGCTCCATCAGCAAGACATCACGAACACACACCCTCTCGATTGGAGGGCCTAGACCAGTGTAGTGCAAACCGGCAGGGCCTGGCTCTGACGGCAGCACAGATGTTCTGGAACCAGATCCTGGGACACCGCCACTGTCCTGGAGCAAGACACCAGCATGACTAGAGAAACAGCTCATTTCCTGAGCCATCTCTCTCCAAGAAAATGACTTCAACACACATGCTGAAGAGCCTGTCTGGTGTCGCTCTGCATTCCGCTCAGACTTTCAATTTCAATTTCAGAATAACTAAGCCCTAAAGCACGAAACCAGAAACGTATCTCCTGTTTCACTGAGATGTTTTCACCGACATCCATAGCTCCTAGACTGGACATTAAACTGAGGGGTGCACAGCTCTCTCTGACGGGAGCGACAGCTCAGCCTACGAGGGCGCTGGGGAGACGGGTGACTTCACAGACCATTCTTTCAGGAATGTGAGCACACACACTACGGCCGTGCCAGGGAGCCAATGGCTTTCTAACAAGTCGACTTTGGTCCCCGCCCAAGGAAGTGAGCCCTCACTCATCCTCTGCCGTAGAAATTTCTGCTAAGACTTTAGCACTACACATTTTCTCAAAGGTCTTTCTCCAATCGCACAATAATTTCTGTAAAACCTGAAAATATCACATGACTCTGCAGATCTAAGGGGCCCAGGTCCTGAACAAAACACAATCTTTATTGGGGGCTCTGCCATAACTCCCTACAGACATTTGAAATCAAAATGAAGGTGGAGGGGTTGTTCTGTAATGATACTGGCTTTACGGCCCATATGAGACGGGGTGAGTTTGCAGGGAAAGAACACTTATGTATATGTGTGTGTGTTTTATTTCTTCATTTCATGAGAGAATGAAACTCCTCTACAGGGTCCTCATACCCCGATCTACACACAGTCACAGCTGGCCTGAACACACCTGATGTGTTCAGAAAGGATCCAGGACACGAACCCAGGACCTTTCCCATGTTTGTGCAGACATATCACCACTGCACCACTCGTATGTAGGCAAAACTGGGACACAGGGTTAGCAGATGGTATAGTGGTTACATCGCTGGACTCCCACATGGCCAACTGAGATTCAAGTCCCAGACCCAGGAGCTTGAAACTCACACTGGGTGTGTGGGCATGTGTGCCCAAGATTCCAGAAGGAGAATAGAGAAGGGATTACAGTGTGGCCATCCCACCCCACCCCCAGAGGGGGTGGTTTCTCTCTTTCCCTCTCACCCTCTCTGTCTCTCTTTGTCTCTGGCAGGCACATGTGCCCTAAGGAAAAACCTCTTTAAAAATACACACACACAATACAGAGCACTGTCAAGAGAGAAGATGACAGGGTGCGGGCAGGGTAAAAGGAACACATTTATTACTACACATAATACATGTCTCCAATATGCACACGTTCTGGGGTAACCAGTGCTGTGCTGTACACAAGAACATCACGACAGGTACACCACTGCAGCCCGTCTTCCTGCTCCCGGCTGCTCTGAGCAGGCCACTAAATACTAATTAATGTTCCTCCCCAGGGTAGTATGACATTGGTAAGTGTGGGTGAGTTTGCAACTGGCAGAAATAAAGCTAAGCGAAGATTTCTGAAAGATTATTTACTAAGATATACGCGTCCCTTTCGCACGGCTCGTTGAAAAGAACAGGAGGATGTTCTTAAAGGGACTGAGCCACGGGTTTAAGACCCTGCCAGAAGCATCGTCCTGTAACTTTTTACTTCGACAGTCACTCAGGGATACTACATGCGCGTACAAATAATGTACACAGTCGCCCCTTGTTGCACCATGACCTCTGACTGGTTTTAGCACTGATTCTACTCGTCTTCTCAGCTCTCATGGAAACTGAAACATCTCATGCCTTCACATCCTCCATTTTTACTCTCCTCCCCAAAATGAGTGCTCTTTGAAAATCCCACCCAGATAGAAGGACAGAGAAGCATGCACCTCTTAGCTATGTTATGTTTAAAAGTTAAATAATTCTTAATTTTTTTATACTTACTGCTTTATTTCAAGGACTTTGCCCTTATTATTATCATCGTCATCATCATCGCCATTTTTTGGAGAGGTTTTCCTATAGAGCGCATGCACTCGCCAGAAAGACAGAGAGAGACCAAGAAACAGAAAGCGAGAAATCACCCCCCAAGGGTGATGGCCACGCCACAATCCCTTCTCCTCCATTCTCCTCTCGGGATCTTGGGCACACACATACACATGCCTGGCGTGAGTTTAAGCCACTGGGTCCGGGACTTGAACCGCTGTTGACTACATGGAAGCCCAGCGACGTACCCATTACGCCAACTGCTGGGCGCCTCATCATTATTATTTTAAATCACAACTTCTAGTTTATGTATAATTAGTCTTTATCTTTGTGGGCTACAGTATGGATTTTTTGTTTTCTTTTTGTTTTTGTTTAGAGAATTTTGCCTTAGAGTGTACATGCTCTGCTCGCTGGGGAGAGAGAGAGAAAGACAGAGGTAGAGAGAGGGAAAGTGAGAAATCACCCTCCAGGAGGGATGGCTATGCCACAATCGCCTCTCTTCCATTCTCCTCCTGGGATCTTGGGCACACACGCATGCATATGCACCCAACGTTTTTAAGCCACCAGGTCTGAGACTCAAACCACAGCTGGCCACGTGAGAGTCCAGTGATACAACCGCTACAGCATCTGCAGGCCCTACAGCATGGCTGTGACAAGGCACGCAGACAGTACATAATACTCAAATTCGGGATGTTCCCATTTTCATCTTCTTTGACCCTGAACGTTACATTATGTCATGCACATCTGTTAATAGTTCTCACAACTGGAGTTTTTTTAATGTATTAAATTGTCCATGCTTTTTCACTCCATCATACACCATCCTGTAACCTCTTCCTCTCATTTCCATGCGTTTTTGTTTCCATTATAAACTGATTTGTAATACTTAGATGAAAGCATTTTTTAGCTGGCCCTGGGTTTCTTTTCTCTCTGTGTCATCCTTAGGTCTAAAGTGATGTCTAGTGGTTTCTCTACACAAGAAGATGAGGATACAAAACCAGTAGACTAGGATATATATATATATATATATATATATATATATATATATATATATATATCCTAAATTTTTTTAACTCTTGAGATTGGAATAAATCCTATTTATTTTACTTGTACCTTGCTTCACTCACACAGGGAGGACTGACACATCCGTGCAGAAGCCTGTTGAAGGGTACTCACTCTTCAGGTAAATGTAATAAAAACACATGTCTTTTCCAGCAGCTCACTCTTTTTTAAGTAGCTCAATGTTCACCAGCATTTTTCCCTCAGTGCATCACGGTGAATGTAGGCAAAAGATAATTGATGAAATTCAGATGTAATTGTCTGAAAATTTCTGTCATTGCTCTTCATTCATTCTGTTTTGTCAATCATCGCACCACATTTTCTGTATTTACGAGTGCTTACTTTAAATTGCACACTTTTTAAGAATTAAAGTCATCTGAAAAGTGTTCAGTGCACCCGAATGAGATTTTTTTCCTTGCAACTTTTATCAGTGGCTGCCTATATAAAAGGACCTGCTGTTTGAGACAAAATGGCTTTCCCCAAAAAACCCTAACAGCAATTTCAGATGCGTTTTTCATTTGTCATTTAATTTTTCCAACAGCAAATACACAAAGGGAAAAAAAAAAGGTTTCTTCACTGGGTTGAATGATTTAAATTTTGCCAGTGAGAAATGGCAGAACTCAGGGGCTAGACGGTGGTGCAGCAGTAAAATGCAGCCCTCTGCAAGGCTGACATACACAGGAGGTTCCAGGTTTGCATGTCCGGACCTCTGAGTACTCTGGGCATGTGCGCCCAGGCTCTGGGGCTGGCTGAGGGTGGGGTTGGATGGCGGCACCTGCTGGGGCTGCGTTCTCTCGTTCTCATTTCTGAGGAATTGATGTTCTATGACAAAAACGCAAATGGACATACTCTTCTACGGTGGATATAAATGAAAAATGTACAATGCCAATGTTTAAGTCATTTATTAAGATGTTCACTGAGATTCGGCCTTGTTCATACTATAAATTCTCCGGGATCTAATTGAATGTTTATTATTTTGGGAAATATACACTTGTTTGTTTTATTTTTTTTGTTTATGTGCGTGAGGGGGTGATAAGAATTTTTGACAGTTGTGACCCTTCTGCCCCACCCTTCTCCCACTTAGCTAGGACTGCCGGCATCTGACCGCATGGCCGGCCTGTTTTAGGTTGGGCTGGGAACCAAACCCAGGCCTCTCGTGGCTTCAGCCATCACACAGCAGGGCCCTTCCACCTGCACCACTGAGGATGGGCCGTGCCTCACTATAGGTTTTTGAAGAGGCTTTTGCTATAGGGCGTGTGCATTCGCCAAAGAGATAGAGAGAGAGATAGAGAGACAGAAAGTGAGAAATCACCCCCCAGGGGAGACGGCCATGCCACAATCCCTTCTCCTCTATTCGCCTCTCAGGATCTTGGGCATGCACACATGTCTGGCGTAAATTTCAAGCTGCCAGTTCCAGGATTTGAACCGTGGTCAGCCATGTGGGAGTCCAGCAACGTAGCCATTACACCATCTGCTGGTCCCCCTTCTGCTCCGTTCTTTTTATTTTTCCTTCCCTAATCCATAATGCCTTGAGTTCCCAAATGAATGCTCATCCACTGTACATTTCGGCTTCTTTTTCTAAAACATACATTTCCCCGGGAGGACTGACAGACTAGAATGCGGACATCAGCGTGTGCAATTCATTCATCAGACCTTTCAGGGGTGGTCTCAGGTGATTGTGACGATGGGGTGGGGATGCGCTGTCCCCATGAAAGAAGTGAGAGATGGTTCCAGAAAGGGCAGAAACCTGTTCTCTATCCTAGGCTCCAGCAGCTCATCTTAAAGTGAAGCAGACATGGGGCACGTGTCACCTACGACCGGTGGCCAGTGACAGAATGCATGTGCGGTGTCCGTGCATGGTGCTCCCGGGAGGAGTGACGGTTCCTCCAGAGCCCAGGCCCATCATGAGCTACGTCTCCCAGGTTTGCGGGAAGACACTCTGATGTGTGCACGAAGAAGTCACCTGATGTTGCCTTCTCGGAACCCACCCCATCATTCGGAGGCACACGACGACCACTGAAGGTGTTACTCACTGCTGTGAAGAAGGCGGCCGGCGGGTCCCCTCATTCTCAACAGCCAGAGCGTGGCCTGAGCACTGCCATGGACGTGGGACGCGGGACGTGCCAGAGGACTCCTTCCCTTCCTCCTGGATGACGGAAGCAGCGTGTGCCTACAGAAACAATCCACGTCGTCGTTTTAGGAAGCACAATATCCCACCATGCATTATTTCTTTTTTTTATTTTTTGGAGAGATTTTCACTATTGGGAACATGCGTTCGCCAGAAAGATAGAGAGAGACAGAGAGACAGAAAGTGAGAAATCACCCCCCAGGGGGGATGACTACGCCCACAATCCCTTCTCCTCCATTCTCCTCTCGGGATCTTGGGCACGCACGCACACGCGCCCGGCGTGAGTTTTAAGCCGCCGGGTCCAGGACGCGAACCACGGTCGACTACGTGGGAGTCCAGCAACATAGCCATTACGCTAACTGCTGGTCCCACCATGCATTATTTCTTTAGAGTGGTGGGAATGACTCCATCAATGAGAGCTAGTGTCCGGGGACTAAATGACTTCACTGAAAATCTTAAAACGGCGGTATCGGACGAGCTCAAATTAGTGGTCCAGCTAAAAGAGTATGCGAGAGGGGGAAGGTGGATGAGAGGGCTGCAGAGCCGAGGAGCTAGCTGACACACTCCAAAGACAGGCGACAGGACAGTGACACTGCCCTCTCCCCTGCTCTGTGGGACACGCTCCCTGCAGACGCCTGGATCCTTCTTCGGTCCCTACTCCCTGGTGGGAGTCTCTAGCTCTCTGCCTCCCAGCTGGACATGCTGGGAGGGAAACTGGTGCTCAGGACAAGACGACGAGAATCTGTGTCAACCCACAATGCCCCTGATGGACACCAGGTAGCCCTGTGGCACAAGCCGTCTCCACCGTGATTCTGTCCTCCAAAACCAGGGCACGAGACCAGAGGCACGTTTCAGCATGCAGTGTGGGGTGACGCCATGGGGTCATGGCAGGCTGCCTCTCCAGAGCCGTCACTGTTGGTAGTATTTAGAGGAAAGGGAAGAAAGCTATAGCCAGTGTGACGTGCATTTAAGGTTAGGAAGTAAGAGCCAATTAGCACAATGATTTGGCAGTCCTGCCTCACGCACGTGAAAAAAGATGCACCGTCCATGAACGACAATGCGGGGAGGCTGGGGGAGCACCTAACTTCGACACATCCAAGACACAGCGCACACCTCCGGCCTTCTATACCCACGCGCTCGCCCTCGTTTGGATCAAACAGCCCAGTGAATCCATCACTTCTGTGGAACTGTTTATGTGTTTTCCAAATCCTGATGAGGCCATTAGTCACTGAGCACCCTGCACAGGGAACGCGAGCAACTGCAATGACGCAACTTCCCAAGAACATACACAGAGCATTTACAGGGAGGCCCCAGTGCCAGTGAGATGTGCAATGGAGATTCTTTGTCAGCAGATTTAAGAACAAGGCACTTCAACGCCACCCAAAATAGACAGACGTGTGGCAGGTACAGAGGTGGGGGGGTGAGGGTGGAGGATGATGCACAATGAAAGTGCCAATGTCTACTCTTCTGAACGCAGTAGATCCTGAAAATGAAAGTTCCCTATAAAAAGGCTACCGGTCACCTTTCCCTCTACTATAGTTCCTACAGGAGTCTGGAGTTGAGGCAGCAATCAGAAGTAAAGAACCAGAACTGAGTCTTGAACCCAGCCTCAGCTAGCAGCTGTTCCCTTTCGGAATCCCCCCACTCCACCCCACCTCCAATATCTGGATCTGAACACAGTCAACGTTGGGTCCGGCAGGAAGATGTCCCTTCTTCCCGTCATTCTCATTTTGTAACCCTGAGATTAGCAAAAAGCAGATAATACGTATGTATGTAGATTTCCCATTCAAAGGCATAAAAAGCATTAACAGAAGAAAGACATGTGCAAAGTTGACACCTGGCAACTTTTACCAGACCCCTGAGCCACACTGACACACACTGCCCACCTACGCCAACGACGATCTTGAGGGAAGTTATTCCAAGAGCATTTGCATGAGACAGGCCGCTCCAAACCTCCCAGCAGGGCAATGAGAATGGTGGACACCAGAACGGCTCCAAGGCTCTGGTTAATGGCACAAACCGGACACGAGCGAGAACCCCCCTCGGAGTGCTTTCTGGTGTTTTTCATGGCAGGACGGTTACTTCTCGGTCTATTAATCGTTGCTTTCCTACTCCTGTTCGTATACTTTGTATGTATTTATTTGCTGAGTTATATATTTGAGCTGAACTTGGAATGACAGCTATTTCTAGGAGGTTGCCAACCTGGGTCAGGAGCAACCTCAGAAACCTGGCTCCCAGTTGCTCTGGTACAAGCAGCCTTGACAGCCAAAACCAACCAGAAAGTTCATGAGATCCAGGTTTCCAAAACACCGGAGAAAAGGCATCCTTTGCTCTCTTCCCTCTGGCCATTTTGGGAAAGAAAAAAACTCCCTAGCAAAGAGGACTCTTGGGCAACCCAAGGACCCACTTCCCCATGTGTTTAGAGTGCAAATCTAAGTATCTGTGTGTCATTCCAACGTAAAGCAAGATGCAGCTTTTTCTGTCCTGAACAGGGCCAGGGCCCGGGAGAGAGAAGGCACACATCCAGCCTGGCATAGTCGGGCACCCAACACAGCTGTTGTCTAAATGAATGGCCCGGACTTCCCTGA
Organism: Tupaia tana; assembly: GCA_026018925.1. Taxonomy (NCBI): domain Eukaryota; kingdom Metazoa; phylum Chordata; class Mammalia; order Scandentia; family Tupaiidae; genus Tupaia; species Tupaia tana. Next base: position 19,491,910 of record JAKSZU010000024.1, on the reverse strand, counting down.
CAGCCTTCCAAAGCTCATCATGGCTGTCAGGAGAAAGAGGGCAGCTTCTCAGCCCCAGTGCCTTTAAGGTTATTTCAACTTTCCACCTCTGTGAACGACCCGGCAGGAACTTTCCAGAGAGCCTCTTTAATATTCCTAAAGCAGAGATGTTCAGAAGAGTTCCCACTCCTCATCGGAGAGCTACGTATCTTGGGGACCATACTCAAGGAGTGTGGGGCTGCCTGAGAGTGTTTGCGATGGACAGACTCTCGGATTTAAGCTTGGGACAAACGAACCTTTCACGGGAGTCCTCACAGACAGACAGTGCTCTGTTGGAACTTCGGAGCCCATTCGAGTGCAAACATGCTTGCCCGCAGAAGCCAAGGGCTTGGCAGAGAGTCCTCTTCTCAGCAAGGCGCGCTGCTGCCGTGGGTGTCACCCCTGCAGGATCCTGCAACTCGCCTTTCTTCCTCTGCTCCGTCCCCGTGCCCTGAGATAACATCTGTGCCCAAGCTGCAGGGACGCCGTGGTGCGTCTGCGTGCCAAAGAGCTGTTGGCGCCTGGGGCAGCAGCAAAGTTCACAGTCCCTGGCTCTTCTCCTGGCCCCTCCTGTGGTCTGGCATGGCGGCAGAAAATGGCCACTTTCTGCATCATGAGTCTTTGCTCAGAGGCAGACCACAGGGCCACAGACCCAGCCCACGGGGTCTGGAGTGTGAAGACGCAAGGGTACCTAGAAGCCATCCTCAAGCTTCAGGGACATCAGTCGCTGTATTTCCTCACTGTCTTCCAGGGGGAGATGACAGAAACATCTCCCGACTCATCTCTGCCCTTTTGGAAAGAGCTTAGGATTGTCTGAAAGGGAGCAAGCAGCAGCCCTTGGAGGTGACCAAATCCAAGGCCCCTGCCGTTTTAAAGTGTCCCTTATGTGGTTCACTATGGGAGGCTCAACTCCTTATGGGATGACCTCCTACTGAAGAGTCAGAAGCAGGCCTAGAGACAAATTCAGTGGCCCGCCCTATGGACTGAAATTGCCCAGCAGCTACTGTAATATCGACTCCAAGGTCTCAAGGCCCCAGGCCTCATCCGGCCCCACCAAGCCCTGGCCTAAGTCCGTGAAGATCTGCTGAGAGACCTGGGCGCTCCAGGGACTTCTGCAGCCACACTGGAAAACCACTGATATTACCCAACCTCCTCATTTTCCACAGGCCCAGAGAACTTGGGTTATTTATCAAAGTCCTCACCACAGCTAATGACAGCCTAAGGCTGCAACAGAGTTCGAGGCGTGCCAGAGCAGTGCCAGTGTTCACCTTCCTGCCCGAGATTTCTGCACAGTAAACCTCCTTCACGGAGTCTCTGCTGAAAGAGAAATGTACTCTTAATGAGCACATCACTCAATTTCCTTGACTTTGTCACGTAACCTATACATTTTAAGGTTATTTTAGAATCATTTATTTTTAAATTTATTGGTTTTTTTTTTTTCCACATGAGTTTTGCCAGAGAAAGACAGAGAGAGAGAGAGAGAGAGAGAGAGAGAGCCACCAGGACCAGGACTCTAACTGTGGTCGGCCATGTGGGAATTCCAGCACCTAACCACCACACCACCCACTGGCCCCCATTTTTAAGATCTTATTAGCAAGTTAAGTGTCTCCTCTTCTAAATTAGGAGGGTTTTTTAAAATTTTTTTTAATAATTGAGCATTCTTTCTTAAGAGAGATTTTTGCTACAGAGTGCGTGTGCTCGCCGAAGAGACAGAGAGACAGAAAGTGAGAAATCACCACCCCACCCACCCCCACCCCTGGGAGATGGCCATGCCACAATCTCTTCTCAATTCTCCTCTCAAGATTTTGGGCACGCACGCACACGCGCTGGCATGAGTTTCAAGTCTGGGACTCGAACCATGGTTGACCAAGTGAGAGTCCAGCAACGTAATCATTATACCATCTCCTGGTCCTGAGGATTCTTTCTTAATTCATGTTCCTGTGCTAAAAGTGATAGAGACTTTATAGGAAACAAATGAGCACAACTGAACACACACTTCTTTAGGAAACCCAAGAAAATGGCCAGTGAGCCAACATATCTGTTAACTTATACAAACTTCTCTCTCTCTCACTCTTTTAACTTCTGGCTCCAGAAATTACTTACTATGAGGGAAAGACCTGAAATGCTTTTTTTTTTTTTTTTTTTTTTTTTTTTTGAGAAGTTTTTACTATAGGGTTCATGTGCTCGCCAGACAGAGAGACAGAAAGTGAGAAATCACTCCCCAGGGGGATGGTCATGCCACAATCCCTTCTCCTCCATTCTCCTCTGGGGATCTTGGGCACGCACACACATACGTCCGGCGTGAGTTTTAAGCCACCGGGTCCAGGACATGAACCGCGGTCGGCTACATGAGAGTCCAGCGACATAGCCATTACGCTAACTGCTGGTCCCTGAAATGCTTTCACAGTCAGGTCCGATCAATCTCTAAGTATATTATACTTTCTTTCCAAAACAGCATCCCCACTCTGATGGCTAGTGCCACGTACATATTAGCCTGGACAACATACTGACTGTAAAGTAATGACTGCATATTTGGCCAAACTTCTGAAACAAAAGCTTTTGCCAGATGACAGCGACCTCCCACACCGCCCACCCCTACCCCTGCTCTCAGCATGAGTCGGGTATACGCGCTGGGTTTTCCCTTTCTGGTGAGGACTACTGAATAACTAGAGAAGGCACCTTAGGTGGTTCCCCCACCTACATCAATGAGGCATCTTGCACATTTTGAAAGAAATACACAATATTGCTACGGCACCCCCGCTCCACATACACACACACACACACACACACATGCTTTTTAACTGTGTTCCTTGATGTAATCTGAAGAGAAGACCTCCCCCCCCCCCCCACTGGCAAGGAATATCAGAGAATTACATATCGTTAAATCTGAGTCTAATTTATATAGCTCACATAAAATGTTTACAGGTAGTAAAAACGTTAGAATCCACATTGAAACCAATCTGCGAAACCAGTCATTACTCGGTCTTTAAACTGCAGAAGCTGAAACTTTCTCTAAGCATTATCAAGCCCTTAAGAAAAATGAAGTGTCACAGGTAAGTATAGTTTGCAATGGATACCTTTAAAAACAGAAAGCACTGGCTTAGCTCTACCAGTACACTTATTTATTATCTCCTTTATTTATATAATTTCATTTTTAATGCCAGAAGGCACATGGACATGCCAGAAAGGAAGGAAAAGGACAGCAAGAGAGAAACCACGCGCCCTCCAATGGGACCTGTCACACCACAATCCCCTTTCCCCACCTCGACAGGAACCTGGACACACATACACACACTCCTGCGTTTCTCAAGGGCCAGGCCCGTGTTCGAACTGCGATTGGCCATGCGAGATCCAATTTCCTCCACCTACCGCTTAGCCCCTGGGCTGCAGGGGCCACCCCTATATAAACTTTCAAAAAATGGAGCATTTCCAGGAATCAAAACTATAAATAAATACATGATCAATGCAACTTTTTAAATATTTCTGATAATGAAAAGAATTTTTAAATAGCTTATTAACATAAGCACAGCACATTTTGTGGGAGTACCTTGTGATTTTTTCAGTACACAAATATAATGTGTAAGATTAAATTAGGGTGGGGCCAGCAGATGATGTGATGGTTAAGGTACTGGACTCCCACAAGGTTGACCAAGGTTCAAGTCCCAGACCCCTGATGACTTGCTTTTTCACTTTCTCTCTTTCTCTAGAAAGCACACATGCCCTAAAGCACATTAAAATAATGATAATAAATAAAATTAAATAAATAACTCTTTAAAAAAGATTAAGTTAGGGGAATGAGTATATCCATCATGTAAGCCATTCATCATTACTTCGGGTTGGGAACATTTGAACTCTTTTTTTTTGGCAACTCTGAAATATACAGTAAGCATTATTAACCAGATTCTCTCCTACTGAAAAGAATGTCTTACTATCGAATTTCCTTCACTGAAATTTCCGTATTTTTGAAGAATCCTTTACAGGCATGCAAATTCACAAAAATGCAGATTCAAGAAAAATGACTCAAACTGTATTGACTTTAAGCTTCTTGATACTTTATCTTGCAGGGGCTGATGACACAGGCAATAATGGTTTCAGTAATACCTTGTTACACAGATGATCTATAAGCATCCTCAAACATACAACACAGTCTAAAATTTTAAAACCATAGGAGATTCTTTTTTTTTTTTATTTTTGGAGAGGTTTTTGCTATAGGGCACGTGTGCTCGCCAGATAGAGAGAGACAGAGAGACAGAAAGTGAGAAATCACCCCCCAGGGGGGATGGCCACGCCGCAATCCCTCTCCTCCATTCTCCTCTCGGGATCTTGGGCACGCATGCACACGCACCCGGCATGAGTTTAAGCCACCGGGTCCAGGACTCGAACTGCGGTTGACTACGTGGGAGTCCAGCGACACAGCCATTACACTAACTGCTGGTCCCAAAACCAGAGGAGATTCTAAAATACACCATGTATCCTTCGGAACTTCCAACCCTGCTAGAGAAAGTTTACTCTGCGGCAGCTCCGGAGGCATGGAGCAGCATGCTGGCCATTTCAAATTCTGCATTAGTAAATTACTGCAGTGGCGCCTGGTCCTAATGAAGACAGGCTGGAAAGGCCTCCCACCCAGTACCACAGCAGCCAGCCAGAGCTTCTGGTTCTGTTACCATTCACCCCACAGCGGTCCCACCCCGGAGGCAAGGCAGACCCTTAGGATTATTCTGAAAAGAGTTATTTATACATATGGTCATCTGAAAAATCATGATGCATCTTTGCATAGGAAAATACATGGCTTTCCTGATGACCCCACAGAAGGATTCCTTAGAATACATGGACTTCCTGAAATACCTATTCCTAGTGGCCTGATGGCAGTGGCGCATGGCTAGTGCAAAGCTCTGCAATGCCGGAACCCATATGGACGATCAGGGTTTGGACCCCAGGTCAACTTGAACACACCAGGTACGTGCACAGGTCTCCATGATCTTGGCAATGGGAGACTCTGTTGAAAGTGATATTCTTTCTCTCTCTCTCTCAAATAAATAAATAAATAAACTTTTAAATAAAAATTTGTTTTGGCTACCAGAGCCACTCAAAGTAATGCTTAAAGCTAGAAACAGAAAAGACTGAATAATGTATTTTTATGAGGAACCAATATTTCCATCAACAACAAGCAGAGAACCGTTACAGCATTTGAAGGCAAGATTTTTTTAAGTCCTACAAATACTTCAGTGTAACATAACCTCTCCAGATTTTTTTAAACACAGTTTATTTAAAGACATAAATGAAGTCAATTAAATAAACAAGACATATTTACGGAGAACCTCCTATGTGGCCAGGATTTTGTTTCTAAATCCTATGAACTTTCAGCTTGTTTGCAAAATCATTTAACTTTATGAAGTATTTCCATAAATAATGTACTCTTCCAAAATGTGCATGGGGCTGTAATTCCACCTAGTTTCTACGATGACACTATCAGCGGTGGATGGAATTACAATCTTAAACGTGAACAATCAAGGTGAGCAACTCCACAGGCTTGGAAAATCCGGGATGAACTCTCCTTCTAAAATAGTAACCCCCACACCATTGGCATGTAATTACAGCCAGGAAACCAAGCTGTCTGCTGGGAAGTACATGAAAAACATTCCGCTGAAACTACCATCTCACCTTAAAAGTCTATCTGACACATCTGAAAAACCTCTTCCTCTCCAAATTTAAACCTTCTACTTCTGTGACAAGGGTCTCCCCATATATGAGATAGATATAAGGTGATTGCAAGATTGTCTGGGTACCACCAGTAAAATCTTAGGGTCTTCTAAGACCACCTATGTGCACCTAAAACTGAATTGCAGAGAACAACAATATATTTTTTAACAATTATTTACTTGGGGCCAGTAGGTGGTGTGGTGGTTAAGGCGCTAGACATTCCCACATGGCCAACCACGGTTCAAGTTCCAGACCTGGTGGCTTGCTTTCTCACTTTCCCTCTCTCTCTCTCTTTCTCTGTCTCTCTCTGGTCAAATTATACATAAATGAATAAATAAGTAAAATTAAGTAAATAATTATTTTTTCAATATTTCAATATTTCCATCAATAACAAGCAGATAACCATTACAGCATTTCAAGGCAAGTTTTTTATTCAAGTCCTACAAATACTTCAGTGTAACAGAAGCTCTCTAGATATTTTTTTTAAGAAATAGTTCTTTTCAAAAAAGAATTATTTACTTAATTTTATTTATTCATTCATTTATGTATAATTTGACCAGAGAGAGACAGAATAAGAGAGAGAGAGACTGAGAGAAAGTGAGAAAGCAAGTCACCAGGTCTAGGGCTCAAACCACAGTCACCATGTGAGAGTCCAGTGCCTTAACCACCACGCCACCTGCTGGTCCCCAAGAAGTACAATATGCTAAGAAACAGGATAAAAATGAGGCTCTGAAGCCTTATGAAATTCCTGATATTTCTTCTAATACTTTGGGACTAGTCTGAGATTCTTTGGCAAAAACAATGGAAAAGGCCTTGTGTCTGTAAGAGGAGAAGATAAAGATTTATCTAGAAAGACCAAGCTCAGGGTTGCTACAGAAAATGAATTTAGAAACAGATTCAGAATTTCCCTGGGAAAACAAAAGACAATGACACGATGAATCAGCATTTTTGTACAAGCAGCCTGAAATAAATGAAGAAATACACACAAACACACTCAAGGACACAAGCACCCTGAGGAATGAAGACAAAACATGCATACAAATTTACGCTGGCTATTTCTGTTTGGAACACACATGGCTTCCTGACCTCACCATGCCTTGATCACACCTGACTTCATTTGGTACTTACAGAGATCACTCAAGCTCTGTAAAAATCAGTATTGCCATAGCAACTGAGACTTGAAAAAATAAGACCACATAAAAAAACCAAACTCTGCCAGAGAGTCTCACCAAACAAAATACAAGGTATTAAAAAAAAACGTACTGAGACCAGAAGATGGTGTAAAGGTTAAAGTCACTGGACTCCTACATGGCCAACCACAGTTCAAGTCCTGGACCCGGCTGCTTAAAACTCACACTGCGTGCATATTTGTGCATGCCCAAGATCCCAAGAGGAGAATGGAGAAGGGATTGTGCCATGGCCATCACCCTAGGGGGTGATTTCTCGCTTTCTGTCTCTCCAGCAAGCTCGCGCACCCTCTAACAAAATTCTCTCAACAAAAAAAGAAAAGCTATACTCTTTCATATAACTACATTTAACACTGTCATGCTTTGGACTATCTGGGAAGCAAAGGTATGTGACATTCCCATGACAACTGGGTTCATCAGGGGATCTGTGGATTACATGTCACCAAGTTCCTGAGAGTTGAGAATTTACCATTCACATGATCTCTTCAGTTTATTTCCACCCAGAGATTTAGGTACACTGTACATGGTGGTTACTTCCAGGAAAAGGTAACTAAACAGGAGACAGTAGATGAAAACAACATTGATGAATTTCCATGAACTTGAGAAATATTATCTAGCAGGTTTACTTTTTTGTTAAATGAACCAAAAAGGACTAAGGCGATGTCTGTCTCTTGGGGGTCATCTCTCCCTGTAACTTGAGAAAACATACTTGGTGCAAGTAAACAACTACTTCTGGAAGTAGCTCTGGGGACACAGAAAGAACAATGGAGACAGGAGTCTCAACTCAACTCGAGAGACACCTTGGTACGCAGGTATCAGCTGAGGGGACAGGTCAAGCTTCCCTTGTGGAGGTCCCTCTCTCCAGGATGGGGAAGACTCCTACCTCGGACCTTCTCCACAGAGCACCAGCTGAATTGAGAACCCATTACGGAAATACCAGCACTACAGGTTGGATCGTTTTCGCAGGCTGTCACAGCTTGTGGATGGGATGCGGCCAGCCTGGCTCAACATAACCTTGCAAACCAAAATAGAAGGATAAGAAGGAAAAGAAGGAGCTGTTATTTTCTTTTTAAATTAAAGTTTACTTATTTCCTGGGTAGGGGAGCACCCTCAACACAGTCCACATGCTGCAATCCTCCACCGCCTCAGCCAGTCAGAACCACAGGTGGACCGGCGTGAGGAGGAAGGCCCTGGACTTGAACCAGAGCCTTCCCATATGGTCTCTGGCATCATGCAGCAGTGCCCCTACTATCTACACCAGCACAGCTGGGCCAGGAGGGAATTCTTCATATGACTTCTTTCCAAGAAAAACTCTAGGTGACATCCAATCTGCTTTGCTCCTGCTCATCTCTTCGCAAAGGGGCTACCTAAAAAGCAGGCCATTCCAAAACGACCGATAAACCACTTTATTAAACTGAGCTTAATATTTTGAAGTTCTCCTTATGATATCCCCAACGATCCACTAAAAGCTGGTTAGACATCTCTCCTCTGTTTCTAGGTGCTTTCCTGAAAGGAAGCAGGGGCAAAGACAGGCTGGGAGATAAGTGTGTGAGTGTGTGTGTGCATACTTAATACTTTCCCTATATGCAACAGGAATTTCCTGTCTGTTTCTCGGAGCGAGCCAACATAATAGTTACTCTTCAGGACAGGCTGATGAGTCAGGCAGAATGAGAGAACTGCAATCTCTGGGTGTGCTGAAGTCATAAGGAAAGCAAGTTTGAGGCCTGAGGCTTTTCCAGCCCAAATGGAAAAGCATGGGAAAGAAGATAGCTTTTTTGTTATTTATATTTTTGTTTTCAATTGCCAAATAATAACCCCATATACTCTGGGGTATAAGGTGATTTTAAAAAATTATTTAATTCTATTCATTATTATTATTTTAATTTGCTATAGGGCATGTGTGCTCACCAGAGAGAGACAAAGAGTGGGAGAGAGAAAGTGAGAAAGTGAGCTGCCAGGTCCAGGACTCAAACCACAGTCAGGCATGTGGGAGTCCAGCACCTTAACTGCCACACCACCTGACCCCCCCTAAGACGATGTGGGTTTTTTTTTTTGTTTTTTTTTTTGGAGAGGTTTTTGCTATAGGGCACGTGCGCTCGCCAGAGAGAGAGAGACAGAGACAGAAAGCAAGAAATCACTCCCCAGGGGGGATGGCCAAGTTGCAATCCCTTCTCCTCCATTCTCCTCTCGGGATCTTGGGCATGCACACACACATGCCTGGTGTGAGTTTAAGCCACCGGGTCCAGGACTCGAACTGCGATAGACTACATGGGAGTCCAGCAACAAAGCCATTACGCTAACTGCTGGTTCTAAGATGATGTTTTGATACCTGTACACACTGTAACATTATTCTTTCAAGCTAATTAACATACCCCTCACCTAACATGCTTATTTCTGGAGTAAGAACATTTCTCTCCTTATAGCAATTCTGAAACAGACATTATTAACCTCTGTTAATAATAAATAACCATCACCCCATGCAACAGATCTCAGAATCGCGTTCCTTCTGTCTAACTGAAACTACCCTCTTTGGTCAACTGAAAATGGTTTTTGTTGACAAATTGCCAAAAACAAACAAATCTTTAATTTATTATTAGAATTAATTTCATGAGACACTTCATCCTTTTTTAAGTTTATTTTTTTTTTCTTAGATCAGCAGGTGACATAATGGTTGTTACTGGACTTCCATGCAGTTGGTCATGGTTCAAGTCCTAGACCCAGTGACTTAAAACTCACGCTGGGCACATGTGCATGCGTGCCCAAGATCCCAAGAGGAGAATGGAGGAGAAGGGATTGTGGTGTGGCCATCTTCCCTGGAGGGTGATTTCTTGCTTTCTGTCTCTCTCTCTCTCCAGCAAGAGCATGCGCCCTAAAGCAAAAATATCTCTCTCAAAAAAAAAAGAAAAACACTTTATTTCCTTCTTCTGTGAGTATAAGAGACACAGAGCGAGAAAGAGAGACACCATCACAACAGGGTCCACCGCAGTCCCAGCCAGCCCTGGATCATGGCGGGATGGTCACCTGGCGTATGCACAGGGAGGTCTCCAGACTTGGACCGGGAACTTCTCATGTGCTACTGCCTCCCAGAGCATTGTGTTTTCCCACTGCACCACTGTCTGGTCCTGACCACTGAGACAACAGAGGAGAACAGCACTCTTCAGGACTCCTATGAGAACAACGAGGAATACAGGTTTGGTCTGGTTTGGTTTGGGGGGGTAGGAGGGGAGTGTTTGCTTTAAGTACTGTTTGTGCCCTGGGAACGCTCTAGGAGGAAGAACTCAATCATGATGAACTTGATTCATGATGTTCAGCGCTCAACTCTATCAGCACCCAGACTTCCCCCAGTCCACACAGCCTGGGACACTACTCCCCCAGAAGAAGCTAGACACGGAGGCACAGAGGCTCGCATGCCCACGGCTCTCCGGCAGCTCTTACAGCTCTTCTTTTTTTTTTTTTTTTTTTTTTTTTTCTCTTTTTTTTTTTTTTTTTTTTTTTTGAGAGGTTTTTCGCTATAGGGCGCGTGCGCTCGCCAGACAGACAGAGAGAGACAGAGAGACAGAAAGCGAGAAATCACCCCCCAGGGGGGATGGTCACGCCGCAATCCCTTCTCCTCCATTCTCCTCTCGGGATCTTGGGCACGCACGCACACGCGCCCGGCGTGAGTTGTAAGCCACCGGGTCCGAGACGCGAACCGCGGTCAACTACGTGGGAGTCCAGCGACATAGCCATTACGCTAACTGCTGGTTCCCGTCTTACAGCTCTTCTCAGCAGCCGCAGCCTCACAAGTAACCACCTCGCAGTGGGCTGAGAGCGGCGACGGGGTTAGAGGCCCCAACGCAATGATGATAAATGATAAACCAGGGGAGGGGACCATTGGAAAAAAAATGTCCAGGCTCATTGGAAAATATATTTCCATTTACTGAGAAAAGTCCCCTGAAGTTTTCAGGAACCTATGAATCACAGAACTGCAGCATTGACAGAGACCTTAGAAAACCATGCTATTTCAACTTTTTCTACTAATAGTGAGAAAATGGAGGTAGAAAGAGAGAGACTTGCCCAGTCACGGTTAGTCAGCCAGCCCCCATTTATTCCACACAGCCCAAAGGAAGACCTGAGCACACAGGAGGCATCCTCTCCCCCATCCACTCACCCCCGAAAATCATGGGGTGCAGTTTCAACATGTGCCGCCCATCCTGAGATCACCCAGCCGCACTTAGGAACGTGTTAGGAAATCGTGAGAAAGCTCTGAAAACTGAGGATAAGATCAAAGGAAGAAAAGGAGAGGAGAAGGGAGACCATCAGAGACTCAGAAAAACCTTTCTGGAGTGTTTGCCATTGCTACTCGTGGTTCCGGCACCTGTGACCACGTGATGAAACATGCAAGGTAAGCTCCCCTATCCCGCAGTGATAAGGGCCGGGTGGGGTTGCAGTTTCATCTTCGGCATCACAGAAATACCCCTTTGGAGCCAGGCCCCAAATCATTACTGGCTTCTTTCATCACCGTCCTCATCTCATATGACAGCACAACTCCGAGGGTGGGAACTTTGACTGTCTCATTCCCTAAACCTCGAGAATACACAGAATAAAGGAGGTAAAATTTGCTGAAAGAATGGCTATAAACTCTTATGAAGAAGGAAGAACAAACATTCGTTTGGAAATAAATATGCAGTATTATAGTTTTCTGTAAAGAAGAAGGAAAAAAGACCTATTTATGATTTAAGGCATATTGAAAGGTTCTTATCTGTATGTATAAACAGGTGAGGAGTGCTAAGCATGGAAAGCACCTATTTAAGCCATTACTATCAGTCTCGTCTATTAAATAGGTCCTCCTTGGTAAGCCAACGTGGTTCCTAAATTACACAGTGCATAGCCTCAGGTATATCAGGAAAACATGCAAACAGTCACTAAGAAGATACCCTGAATACACAAAAAGCAGCAAACATAGCTGGAACAGAGAGTAAATGGAAGCTCTATGGGCCATGAGTACAGACGGCAGAGATGTGGTCACTGTGTATGCTGTGACCAGAATGTTGATGTCCTTCCAAAATTCATATAGTGAATCTTAGTCCCCAGGTGATGGTATTAAAAGGTGGGGCTCTGGGGAGGTAACTGGGTCATGAGGGTGGAGCCCTTATAACTGGGGTCTGTGCCCTTACAAAACCCTCGCCCTGTGAGGACACAGCAAGAAGGTGCTATCTGTAAACCAGCAACAAATCTGCCAGCGCTTTGCTCTTGGACTTCCCAGCCTCCAGAACTGTGGGAGAGAAATGCCTGCTGTCTAGAAGCTACCTGATCTATGGCATTTTGTTACAGCAGCCCAAATGGACTTAGACGGTCTATCTTCTAACGAGGACTAGGTCGTCTGCATGATTGCCCTGCTCCTAATCATGGAAATCCCCATTGCTTAGGCCAGCTAGCTGGTATGGTGGTTAAGGTGGCTGGATCCCACCCGGCTGACTGTGTGGTCGAGTCCTGGTACCACTGTCTAGGAAAACACGTCAGGCATGTGTACGGGTGTGCCTAAGAATCCCGAGAGAAAAATGGTGGAGAAGGGATTGTAGTCATCCTCCCAGGGAGGTGTTTTTTTCACTTTCTCTGTCTGTCTCTGTCTGTCTCTCACTGATGACTGCACACACTCTATAGCAATTTTTTTTTTTAAAAAAGAAAGAAATCAATATTTTTCTTTATACTTTAAATTCAAACCTCTGCCTCAGCAGCTAAATATACCACGATCACAAATGAACTATATGGCAATTTGGATGATTGGTTTTGCTTCTCAGATAACTTGCTAGCTGTCTAAGGAAATAAAATCGTAAGTCAGGTCAGGTATGTGTAGGTTATAATAACAACAAATAGGAGATTGGCCTATTTGAAAGACTCAATTATATCGAATGAATATACTCACATTCACACAATGGATACAAATACTAATTATTGAAAAACTTTCAGTATGCTTTTGGTGACTGTGAATCCATAATAACAGAAGAGAGGGCAGCCCCGTAGCACAGTAGTTAGGTGCTGTGCAAAAAAAAACCCAGGCCTGCATGTCTGGCTAGGGTTTGCGTCATGGCCCAGTTGGCTTGAAAAACGTGCTTAGGATCCTGATGGGAAGGAGAATCGGAAGAAACAGGATAGGGTAACCAGACTCCACTAGGCAGTGTGCCCACTCTCTCTCCGTCTCTCTCTCTTGCTCTCTCAGGCATGCTTGCACACATATACACACACTCTGGTGTAAAAAAATAGAGAGGAGGAGGAGGAAGAGGAGGACCAGGAGGAAGAGCAGAAGAAAGAGAAAAAGATGAGGAATACTAACCACGTTATACAGACAAGGCTATGAGCACTGCTAGGTGTTTTGCATGTCCTTCATGGTGTTCTCATAAGAACGACAGATACTCAATATTCTCATTTTCGAGATGAGGAAACTGAAGCTCAGAGGCTCAGTAACAGGCCCACGGTCTCGAGTTGGCAGATCTGGGCTCAAAACCCTAGGTGGAATGGGCCCAGACCACCTCCTCAGGAAGAGAGCTTTGTAGACAGGACATATGTCCAGATACATGTTTCTTGATCTCCTGCACATGGGCATACTCATACACTGCATAATTGTGGCATGACCATGACAAGCACACGCTTGGGGGCCCGAGCTCCTGGGTCTTGTTTCAGCTCTGCCACTCACTCATGTGTGCCCAACCACTCTGTGTCCCAGTGTCCTCACCTCTAAAGACAGGAATCATGACAGTCCCAAAAGAACAGACAGCCACCTCCTCACAGGGCCACTGTGGGGATTACACGCATGAACACACATGCCGCACAGAGAACACAGTAAACGTGAGCCAGTGTTCCGTGTCCTCTGGAACACCAAACAGAACACTGAGGTCGGCGTCAAATGCTCTCAGACTTCATATACTATCTGATCTCCGAGAGGGCACTCGGATTCCTCAGTTCCAGTCTTCTCATCTGTAAAACGGGAAGCCCACTGCCTTGTTTCCTTTCCAGGACTGTCATAGGGAACAGATAACAGCGGTAAGGGGTGTGCAGGTGCATTTGAAGCTACTGTAAAAGCACCATAGACTACCATGGAACTGCGAAGTGCCATCCTCAGCGCTCAGCCTCTCCAAACCCCAGAGGTCATCCTCATCCTCTCTCCTCCCTGAGATCCAGCACCTAGCACTTGACACCAAGTTTCCTATGTTAACAGGACAAATGTCCAGTCACCCAGGACTTGATCAAATGAAACTCTATTAACTACCTCCCCCTGCACACCCACCGTGAGAAGGTAATTGATGTTCAAAATGACCCTAAAGCACTCGAAGGCTCTGAAGTACCTTCAGGGGAAGATTAAATTATGTTCAGCCTAGTTTATTATAAAGTGTATTTAATTATACTTGGATTCTTTGAAAACTGGTGACCTAGGAAAAGCACAGAGAGGAAGTCACGGGCTGTCTGATAGGCAGAAGCCTCCCCTTCTGGCCCAACCCCTGCCCCCAGAGTTGGCTGTAAAAAATGTAGCCCATCCAGGAAAGGTAAAACTGGGGATCCCACAGGCTAACTGTATACGCCCAAAGAATGTGGCCCTGCGTAAATCTTACGGACCACCGGTGTGCCCAAAGAGTTAAGCCAAAATCTTGAGATAATGAAAATTTAAACTATGTATGATGCCAACATGTTTCAAATACGCTTTTGTTTCTGCTAATAATGCATTTAAACACCTGAACAAGGAAAAACATCAATATACCACTGAATATCTTATCATCATCAATACTTACAAGTAAAAAAAAAAAACGCATAAAACCAAACGAGTAAGTTAATATGTTCCTTAGAGTTGGAAACTAATATTTTATCAGGTTAAGTTTTCTCCTTTATTAAAAAAAATTTATGTGCATGCTAATGAGTAATATAAAGTACAAAATAAAAGGTTATACTGTACTAGGGTTGGGAAAGTGTGGCTATTTACCTTTGTTTAAACTATTTAAATGCTGTCACATTACCTAACGTCTTCAGTTAATCCTGGGACACAGGCCCAGGCTGGCAGCAGTCAGTAGCCTACAGGACTGCAGCCCTGGAAGCCACGTGGCCGACCACAGATTCAGACTCCCAGCTCCGTCCACCAGAAATGCCGGGGTGTGCAAGGCCACAGGATCCTGAGAGGTTGGAGGCCTGGAGGAGGGAGTGAGTCATGGCGCAACCAGCCTTGCTGGGGTGCTTCCCTCCCCCTTGTTCTCTCTCTCTTCTCCCTGCCCTGTGTATGCACACACTCTAATATGAATTTTTTAAAACTAGGAAATGGGGAGGGTAACAGGTGGCATGGTGGACTCCCATATGGCCAACCATGGTTCAAGTCCCAGACCTGGCAGCCTGAAAAATCACACCAGGTGCATGGCCATGCAAGACCAAAATCCCAGGAGGAGAGCAGAGGAGAATAGAGAAGGGAGGAGAAGGGATTATGGCATGGCCACGCCCTCTTAGGGAGGTGATTTCTCACTTTCTTTCTCTCTCTTCTGGTGAGTGCATGTGCCCTATAGCAAAACTAAAACAAAACAAAACAAACAAACAAAACCAAAAAAAAAACCCTGGGAAACAAATCAAGTGTAATGTACATTTCAGTGTTAGGAGAAAAAGGAGTGACCAGTCTATTAAAATCATCCATCCCATTCCCAGCTCCTCCAGATTACCTGATAAAGGGGTCCTTCTACCAGTGCGTGAACATCTGGAGGACAGAGGTTTCATTACCAGATCAAGGGGCTTGTTCTACTTTTAGATGGGCCTGACTGCTAGAACAGTGTGCCTCCAGTGGTGTCCACCTCTCCTGATGTTATAGCTTCCCTCCGGTTGACAGCTGCCAGGTGGGCTTCTGGAAGCTCTTCAGTAAGTGACTGCACTCTCCAGCAGCCCCTGCTGGCTCCGCTCACTTCATCAGTGAAGTAATGACTGACGCCAACTCACATGGGTCAGTGTCATTCTGCAAGCCCCGATGACTGCTCTACGTTACCACCTACCACCGGTGCACGGGCTCCTGGGCAGCCTGGCTCCATGGAGACAATCCTGGCCGTGGTGCTAAGGCTACTAGGGGATACCGCAGGCTTTCCTAGAACCCGGCTCTCTAAGGTGTACAGTTTCTAGGAGAAACAGATTGCGAGTGTCAAAGGCCAGGCTCAGAATCTTTCGGGAAAGAATCTACTTATACATCACTGCTGCTACTCTTAGGGAAAATATTTTAGGGCAAACGAGATGCAACTGAGCACTCTGTCTTCTTCCCTGTCTCACAAGCCGAGAGAGCGTTCTGGTGCATAGGTAAAAATTGCACAGCTCACCCCCCTATGCTAAGAGAAGCCGACCAGAAGCAGAGGGTCGGGCTGGCAGACCCTCCTATCTAGACCCCATCTCTCTGCTGCGTCGGGCAGGGATGGGTAACAGGAGCTGAAGGCAAATGCCGGAGTGTTCTCTAAGCCAGTGTCTGTCTCCCAGGGACCACTTAAGAACCCAAACAAGCCTGCCGGGTGGGCGTGTGAACAGCTCCGGAGACCTGGGGTCCAGCCAGCTTCTGAAGCTCCCAGTCAACACCCAGCAGGCCTCCTTCCCTCTTTGCCAGTGTAAACCCTGAAATCCTCTAGAAAACATCTCTGGAGCTTTGTCTGGAACTGCGAATGGTTAAAGCAGAGGAGGAACTGTATTTCTTTTTATTATTTTACGCAAGGCCCATTTGGGCTGTTACTAAATTTCTAAATGCCATGCATGCCTACAGCCCTTCCTATATTAAGATCCTATTTAACCCTGGATAGTCTTCCTGAAATTTCTCAGCCTCCACCACCCAGAGGGCCATAAACATCTCAGCTGAAACTGGGTCAGTGGGAAGGGAAAGGGTCAGAATTCACGTATACAATTCAGAGTAGTCACTTTATAACCTTGATCATCCGATTTCCCTTAAAAGTACAATGGCCCAGACACAGGCAAATGAAGAGAGTTTTAGGACTTGGCAACTAAGAAAGTGGGTGAAACAGAGGCCGCGATGTAAGGGAGAATGCTAAGCCCCAGGGAAGTGGTGACGACTCCCTCACTGTCACACTGCAGAGAAATGACAGCAGGTTGCCAAGAAAAAAAGTTAAATAATGCCCACCATATCGCCTCCATTTAGGAAGGAGGAAACTCTGGCATTTCATGGTATTTTTTAAAAAATTCTTTCAGGGCCAGCAGGTGACATGGTAGTTAAGGGCACTGGACTCTCATATGGCCGACCATGGTTGAAGTCCTGGACCTGGTGGCTTGTTTTCTCACTTTCCCGCTCTCTCTCTCTCTCTGTCCCACTCTAGTCAAATTAAAATAAATAAACAAAGCTAAATAATTCTTTAAAACAGAATTCTTTCTAACAATGTAAGCACTTCACACATTCATGTGGTCTCAGTAAACACACTTCCTGAAAGCAGGTCACTCCAAGGGTACACAAAATTAAATACTTAGGGGGGCAGTGGGCGGCATGGTGGTTTAGGTGCTGGACACTCCATATGGTCGACCACGGTTCGAGTCTTGGACCTGATGGCTTGCTTTCTCACATTCCCTCTCTCTCTTTCTTTGGTCAAATTAAAATAGATGAATGAATACATAAAAGTAATTCTTTTAAAAACTTAAATATTTAAATATTTACTAGAGAAACACGGATGTAAGGGGGGAAAGGCGGATAATCCCTGAGGAACACTTAAGAATAATGGATCAAGGGGTCCGGACAAAAAACAGTAAGTGGGATGCTCCACAAGGCTGACTCGAGTGAGAAATTTCACGTTCGTGTCCAGAGACCGCCCCGTGCCCGCAGGAACACTCAGCACATGACAGAGGCTGGCTGAGGCTGGGTGGTGACAGCCCTGGGGCCCTGTTGGGGTGCTCTGTCTGTCTGTCTCTCCCTCCCTCCTCTCCTCTCTCACTCAGGGCAGAAATAAACAAACTTAAAAAAAAAAAAAAAAAAAAGAACTGATTGTAGTTTGACTTTCTCTTACCAGAGAGGAACAAGCAGTGGAAAGAATTAAACTTACTTTCTAACTTCAGGGGTCCAGCCGGCATAAAGCCCCCCAGCTTAGCTGGACCGGAATTCTGAAACCCCTCTCTCAGAAACAGCGTAAATGTATGTCTCTCCTTTCTAAGAGAAAGGCAGTTTGAGCCTAAAAGCTAAGAGAGGAAAAGACGGGGCTGTGTGTCACACGACGCCTTCTCAATGCCCCGTGCCTGACATTCTTGTTCTGTGGAGAACCAGCTAGTTAATCTGGCGACTATCCTTCACTGCTCTGAGACACCAAATGGCCAGCCAAGTAGCACCAAGGCCACCATGCTCAGGTGGCAACGTCACAGTGGAGCGTAGTGGGCTATTATCGTGGGACTGATGGACCTGGGGCATTTCAGGTGGATTTGGTTAACAGTACATAGTTTGGTTAACTTGGCTTCAGATGATAAACCGGGAAAACTCCTCAGCGTATTTTAGTTTATTATCAAGTACTAAGGGCAAAACAGAAACTCTAAGTCAGTTGTCATCAAGCGATATACAATCTCTACTTCTTTAATCCTGTGTCTACTTTTTCACCCAAGACGCCTCTCAGGCCTTCTCTTCCCTTCAAATCCCAGTTAAGAAGCTGCTATTTAGAATATATCTCTTGTGGTGCCGGCCCACACAGTCTACCATGGTTTGAGTCCCAGACCTGGCAGCCTGAAAAATCACACTGGGCACATGCGCATGCGTGCTCAAAATCCTGAGAGGGCAATAGAAGAGAAGGGATTGCAGCGTGGCCATCTCCCATGGTGGGTGGTTTCTCTCTCTCTCTCTCTCGCCAGCAAGCCCACGTACTTTATAGCAAAATCTCTCTACATACATAAATGAATAAAAATAAATAAATAACCCAAACATAGATTAAACAGCATTACTCTCCACAGCACTGAAGTACAAATAAAGATGCAAGTCCCAGTAATCAACAGGACAGAGATACCGTGCTGGCTCCCAAGTACCCACACCAGCCATTTGCCTGTCCTAGGACGGGACCCACCGAGGCACCAAGCTCTGCACCAAGGAGTAGAAAGAGCCCCTCTGGGACACACCACCACGTGTGAACACATCCCCACAGTGCGTGCCTATTTCTGTGGGCACCAGGAGAAACCCTGGTCTGTCCCAGTCTTCCCTTCCCACAGCAGGAATCACGCCAGAGAGTAACAGGGAGCAAGGAAAACAAGCCCCCACTTCCAGTCCTCAGCGGTTAACCTGCACCTTAACCACATTCATTATTTACTTCAGCAGCATCTAAAGAACTTTCATGTCACATCACTCCACCGCTAGTGACTGTGGACGAAAGACTTCCCTGAAGTGCTACCGTAGTAACATGTCAGGAGGCAGAATTTTCTTCTCGGTTGCCCAAAATAGCAGCCACTCCCTACCCTCCACCCCTCACTTCCTCCCAATACCCAGGAAGAGATGCTTCAGTGCTCTGAGCTTATACTTAATAGGACATCAGGCTTTTGTAAGCAAATAAACCTCCTCAAGTGGATTCGGCACCTAGACCGCCTGGGCACACGCACATCACTGCAAACTGCTCGGCATCTATCTGGACAGTGCCCATGCTCCACGGCAGTGATATTTTAGTCTAGGAAGTTGTTGTTTTTCTCTAAGCACAGTGAAATAGAAATAGTAATTTTTTTAAGACAAACTCATTTTAATTTTTTTTTTAATTTTGCCAAAGGGCACATGTACTCACCAGACAGAGACAGGGAGACCAAGAGGAAAAAGCACCTCCCATGGGAATGGTCACGCCACAATCCCTTCTCCTCCATGTCTCCTTTTGGGACCCGGGGCACAGACTCACACATGCCAGGTATGTTTCTCCAGCTGAGTCTGGTACTCAACAGGACAGAACTGTCCCAGCAAAATCCTTCTAAAACAGTTATTTTAAAGAGATCCTAATTGGTCCCACCTCAAAACAGGACCGTCGGCAAAGCAGATTCACACGGAAAGGTTCCCAGCTGCCAGACTCCGCGGTACGCCAGGCACAGGTGTGCCCAGGACCCAGAGTTCACAAGGCTGGTTGAATCTCAAAGAAAAGACTCTGTTGAGTTTTAAAGAAAAGAAAATAAAAAACAAAAAAGATCCTGTTGGGGCTGCTGCTCTCTCTCCTCCCACCCACCCCCACTTCCACTTATGAAAGAGACAAACTAAAAAAAAAAAAAAGAAAGAAAGAAAGAGGAGAAAGGAAGAAGAGAAAAAGAAAGGAAAAGAAAACTATGGGGCCAGCAGGTGGCGTGGAAATTAAGGTGCTGGATCCCACATGGCCAACCGCACAATTCAAGTCTTGGACCCCGTGGCTTGAAAATCATCTCACAAGTGTGTGCACACATTTCCAGAATCCCAAAAGGAGTACGGAGGAGAAGGGACATATCCCCTAGGGAATGATTTCTCAATTTCCTTCTCTGTGTCTCTCCAGTGCTCCAGTGAACACATATGCCCTACAGTGAATAAAAAGAGAAAAATAATAAAAGTGAAATGATGTCCTACGAGGAAAATGCATTAAAGTAGGAGTTGGAGAGCTGGTTTTCAGCCTCCATCATCAAACAAACAAGGTGTGTGTTGTCGGGCTGGTCATTCCACCTCCCTAGGCTTCAGATTTCTCATCTGTAAAATTAGAACACTAGGTTAGATTAAAGCCCTTTCTACAATTCTGACTCTATGACTAGCCCTTCAGTTCAATAAACTGCCTGTTTTCTCAGCCGAGCTCTTTTTTTAAAGGCAGAAATTCTCATATACGTTGAGAAAAATAAAAACAGAAAATGATAAAAAAATAATTTCACTTCTGCACAAGCTTTGATCAAAAGTTAGAATCCGCTCTTTATTTCTACCTGTCTTGGTTTTACTTCCAGTTGTTCTGTGTTCAGCTTAGCACCAGACAAGACGTATCACGGGCTTGCTGAGGTTCATCTGCACATGCTCACTGGGTAGGTTCCAGGGCTCAGGTGCTTCACAGCAGAAAGAAACCGTGCTATTACTCACTGCTAAACGGCGTGTAAAAGCATCAACAGAAACACCTCAGACAGAAGCCAGCAAAAACCTAGCTGTCCTCCCGCTGAAACTGCTACAAACTTCAGCCTAATTTCAGAATCTATGACCTCACCACCCAGTGCTTTACAAATTGAGTAACGATTACACCATTATTTACTACTAAAATGACCAAGTAAAACTGAGTGGGGAGCAGGCCACGAAGGCTGGCAGTTGGCAAAGACAGGCCCGGGGAGGGAAGAGGTCTAACCGAATTCTCAGGCAAGTTGGCAGTAGGTTTCAGAGAGGACTCAGGTCAGAGAAGCGAGAAGGCAGGCCGTCTTGTCACCTGGCAGTAAAATGCAAGGCCTTGTGAGCTGACCCCCGTGGCCAGGTTCTGTGTTCACATGCAGAGATGTCCCTGAGCACGCCAGGCACACGTGTCCTCAAACCCAGGGCTGGATGCAGTGGGGGGCTTCAAGGCCCTGTTGGAGTGCTCTCTCTCCATATCGGCCTCTGCTTCTCTCTTGCTCACGGAAAAAATCAATAAGTACTAAACCTTAAAACAAAAGTGGATGTTGTTTTACTGTGTGTTTATTCATGCCTTTACCTCTGACTCATCGGACTGAGGTCTGAAAACGTTTGTGGGTCACAGTCACAGTAAAGAGAGCTCTGAGCCCCAGTGTGACATCCAGGGAGCACAAAGCCAGACCACACCACGTACACCAGCAGGAGAGAGACTGAGAGGCGATAAAAAAGAGAGGCACTTGTTTTTATTAACACTAGACCTTACAACTTCCTTAGACTGCCCCGAATGAAATGTCAGCCTTGCATGATTTTGGATAAGAATCCATTCTTAAAAAAATTATTTATACATTTACTTATTTATTTAATTTTAGTTTTTGCTATAAGGCACATGCACTTGTCAGAGACACCAGACAAAGAGAGAAAGAGATAGAGAAAGGGAAAATGAGAAATCATCTCCCCCGGGGGGGGGGGGATGGCCACACCACAATCCCTTCTCCTCCATTCTCCTCTCGGAATTTTGGACACACATGCACCCAGAATGATTTTCAAGCTGCTGGGTCTAGGACTTGAGCCACACCGTCAGCCATGTGGGATCTAGCACCTTAACCTCCATGCCACCTGCTGGCCCCAAATAACAATCGATTTTGTCCTTTAGAATGAACGTCATTCAAAATTGCAACAGAGTTTATCTAACAACATATATATTTTTTTTTTGAGAGGTTTTTGCTATAGGGTGCGTGCACTCGCCAGACAGACAGAGAGAGACAGAGAGACAAAAAGTGAGAAATCACCCCCCAGGGGGGATGGCCACACCACAATCCCTTCTCCTCCATTCTCCTCTCGGGATCTTGGGCACGCACACACACGCGCCCGGCATGAGTTTAAGCCACCAGGTCCGGGACTCGAACTGCGGTCAACTACGTGGGAGTCCAGCGACATAGCCATTACGCTAACTGCTGGTTCCCAACATATATTTTAAAAATATAAATTTCCCAACAGGAAACAACACAGTATAGAGTTTAAAAAATAAAATTCTTCACCCACCCAAGATGAAACACACAACTTAAACTGAATGACACCTAAAATGATCTGCTGAATGAAAAGGAAAACTATTCCGAGTCACAAAATAAACTATTACGAAGCGAGGGGAGCTTCTCTCTGTTCTCACTCTCCTTTTCGATTACAGTTTATGAAACACAAGTGGGAGGCAGCTCACGCTTTTCAGCATGGGAAACTCAAGACCGTTTCCCTACTGAGACAGATTCTGGGGTCTTTCAGGCCCAGCCCTTCCTCCTGCTCCTTCCCGCCAGGCCAGTCGGCAATCAGCAGTGAGGCGCTCCGGCCTGAAGAGGGAATGCTGGCCAGGGTGCGGGGCCGCACGCCTCTGCAGTGGGGTCACGCACAGGACAGAGGACACGCTCCCTGCTCCGCCTCTGCCACTCTGGTGCTCCTGCTGGGTGGACCGCACTGCGCCGCTGACAGCGGGATCAAAGGAGGACGGAGAAGAAAACCAAGTTCAGTCATCTTACCAGGAGGCCAGGCTGTCTGAGGTGGCACCGAAGTCCTGAGATAACAGCTGGATCTTGGCCATGCGCAGGACAGCACAAAACTTGTCCTGTCCTTTCCAGGCTGTGGTTGCCATGGCCGACCCAAACAACAGCCTGGCTTCCAGCAGGCCCGCTGGCTTCCCAGTCAGAAGTGCAACCCTGCGGGAGGCTGGAACTCAGAGCTGGGAGAGGAGGAAGCAGGGCCTGGCAGGACGCAGATGAGCCTGGGCGAGGGTGCAGGGCAGAGAGTGGGCATGGAGGTTCCAGCAGCAAAGAGCTGCTGCCTGATTCCCACCTCAACTTCCAAGTGGAAAACAACTTTTTTTTTTTTTTTTGCCATAGGACATATCCACTCGCTGGAAAGAGACAGAGAGAGGAAAAGTAAGAAATCATCCTCCAGGGGGATGGTCACACCACAATCCCCTCTCCTCCAGTCTCCTCTAGAAATTATGGGCACCCATGCACATGCATCTCACATGATTTTCAAGCCACCAGGTCAGGGACTCGAATGCCTTCAGCCCATGTGGAAGTTCAGCACCTTAACCACTATGCCACCTGCTGGCCCCAGGAAGTAAAGAAACTGGCTGAAACCCTGAAGACGAGAGAGCACCATCACCTTTAAACTTTGGTTCTACGACAATCAGCAAAGCAAGCACAGGGGTGGGGGTGCGGGGTGGGGGGCGCGTCCCCCTGTTACAGTAATGTCTGCACACAGGCCCTGCCTCAGGATCATGGGGGATACGTCCTAGGGATGGTGTAAACCTTGGGATGTCCTCATTGAGAATGAATTCCTGTTTCTCAATGCCATTAAAAAATAAAATCCAGGCACAAAATCTACACAGAGACAGAGTGATAAAGAGGGGGGAAGAGGAATTAAAACAACTAAACTGTATTTTTCTTAAGAGAGATTCTTGCTATAAGGCATGTGCGCTTGCCAGAGAGACAGAGAGACAGAAAGTGAAAAGTCACCCCCCCTCCCAGGGGAGATGGCCATGCTGCAATCCCTTCTCCTCCATTGCCCGCTGGGATTTTGGGTGCGCATGCACACGCCTAGCGTGAGTTTCAAGCCACAGGGTCCAGGACTCAAACCACAGTGGGCCATGTGAGAGTACAGCTATGTAAAACACATTCTGCACACATGGCTAAGATCCTGAGAGGAAAATGGAGAAGGGATTGGGCATTGGCCATTTCCCCCGGGGGGGTGATTTCTTACTTTCCTTCTCTCTGTCTCTCTCCGGCAATCATGCACACTCTATGCAAAAACCTAAAATAGATAGATAGGATAGATTACAAAAATATACTCTGAAATTAAGGACAGATTAGCCCCAGGAGTAGGGCTCAGAGCATGAAGAGTCTCGACTCTGGGCCAGTTCGGCCATTCACTTTCCAGCTAGGGAAGCCATCGTCCCTTTTGGCCATTTGTTTCTTCATCTAAAGAGGGAGAAGGCAGGATGGGGTGACCATCTTTAAATTCCCTTCTAACTCTAAAATATGCTCTTATTACTTAAAGTTTATTTATTTTTTCCCTCAGTCAGAGAGATGAAGATAAGGGGGGGAGGGAGGAGGCATGGAGGGAAAGAAAGCGAGCGTGCACTTGCAACAGAGCCCTGACACCGTGACCCACCACCGGGTTCACGGGCACACACGAGCCCAGCATACTCAAGGAGGTCTCTGGACACGAACCTGGATTCTTCTCATGTGGGTCAGCCTCACAGAGCATGGCCTTTTACCACCATGTCACCCTACAGCCCCTGAAATTCTCTGGAGAATGTGACAAGAACAAACTCACATGAAGAAGAGAAATGATGTGAGACTAACATCTCCATTCTAGCAGGGGCTAGACTGGGCTGTGGGGCTCGGGGTAATGTTTATTTGCTCAGTTCAGGAAACTGAACGGGTAATAAAAAGTAGATCCCCAGGGTGGCTGGGATGGTCGCACAGCACCGTAAATGCACCTAGCGACACCAAACTGCACGCTGGCAGATGGCTAAACGGAACCTTTTATGTTATGTAGCTTTTATCTCTGTAAAAAACTGAGATCTCCACTTCATGGAGCCCCCACGGTAGGAATGTTTTGAAGGTTGGCACTGAGTTAAAAATAAATGAAAAAAAAAAAAGACCCCTCAGATTGAGTGTTCGTTTCCTATCTACTTTAATTTGGTCTCCAGGGTCTGCTGAGTACGGTCTCCATTTCTACCCGGATAGAAGAGAAATCGCTTATTTGCCGTTTGCCAGAGCGCTTCCTTCACCACCCGTGCGTCTCCCCTTCCACGCGAAAATTGGCTGTCATTCTGCAGAATCAGTCAAGTGCTCCAAATCACTACTAAAAGCTCCTGTGCGGGGCGCTCCCTCTAAGAATCTGCACAGATCAAAATCTCAAGTGCTTACTTGCCGAGGGACTGCCACAATCTGAGGTGTTGTTTCTCTTTCGAGAATAAAAAACAGATGCTCTCGGCTGATGAAAGCACACGTCCTTTCAACACATCTTCCCTAGCACTTGAAACTCTTACCAAGGAGAAGTACTCCCCACACTCTGCTCAGAAATTCCTGCACTTTTCACTTCTTTGAAGTCACGGTGCAGCATGAATCTACACCTGGGGTAAAAGGATTCCTGGCAAGCTGTGGGAGGGCACCCCCAATCGAGGAGGCTCCTTGAAGTCAAGTGGGACACCAGAGGACAGGATGTCCCTAGGTCAGAGCTCAACTAATCAAATTCTTGACAACTATTTTTTTTTTTTTTTTTTTTTTTTTTTTTTTTTTTTTTTTGCCATAGGGCGTGAGCACTGGCCAGAGACACGGAGAGAAGAGAAATCACTCCCTAGGGGAGATGGCCACATCGCGATCCATTCTCCTTTCTCCTCTCAGGATTTTGGGCACGCATGCGCACATGCCTGGAGTGATTTTCATGCCAAGGAGTTAAGGACTTGAACCATGGTTGGTCATGTGGGAGTCCTTAACCACTATGCCACCCAGCCCTCTCAACAACTTCTACCAGGAGTCTTGTTATGTACACGGTCTTGATCATTCCCAAACTTCTGCACAAATACACAGCCAAGAATTTTTCTGTCCGGCTCTTTAAGCCCCTAAGCCCTACAGGGTGGGAGTGGGGTGTTGGGGGGATGGTTAGGCATTGTGCCAAAGAGACCGTGAATCGAGGGACCTAAGCTAGGCTTTGCTCCTCACGTCCGTACATGCAGAGATTGGATCAAACTTTCCTAGTTTCCCTAGAGCAGGACTATTCTGAGAGTTTGCAGGACAGGAATGTGACAAACAGCCCCCAGCCACGCCAGGTGCAAGCCCAGGTCAGAGCAGTGAGCCCATGTTGGGCCTCGGGGTGAAGGGAAGGCAGGAAGGGTGAACACTGAAGTCAACATCGAGAGTCCTGGATTCCGGCACTACCTGAGACATGAAGGGAAGCCACGGCCTCCGTGAAACAGCTCAACAAGCAGAGACCAAGACCGAGTCACAGAACAGCACAGATCAAGTCACTGGAGCACCTAGTCCAGCCCTTCCCTTGGACCTGGCACTGCAGAGCCTCCTCTGGGGACCCAGACATACCTGGGCAAGTACGTGCTAGGCACCTGTTCCCTGAGACCCCTCAGTTCTCCTCAGGACTCCCCATCACAGAGAGCTCATCTCATTTCCCAAACTGAAACTCCTCCGCCTCACCTCCGATGTCTGATCAGTCGTCATGTCCTCTAGGTGTGTCCTCACACACACCTCTCCACTCTGTCCATTCTGGCACCGCAGGGCCTCCGCGGGCTCCCTCAGAGCCAGAGCCTTGTCTGCCCTGGCCCACGCCGGAGTCCCAGCACGCAGCCCCGTGACTGCCTGGAACAGGTGCTCCCAGACTGCTGAGTCAACATGCCTGCGTCACCTGGAGCCCCGCAAACGTCCCCTCCCTGGTCGCTGGGCCCACCACCTGGTTCCTCATCCCAGCAAACGCACAGCGCAAGGAGGGAGGTGTCTGACACACACACCTGACTGTGCACATCCCTGTGTGACCTTCCGTGGGCCACACCACACTCCAGGTTAAATCCAAGCCCCTGTCTTGGCACAAAGGCTGCCCCTGATCTAGTCCTGGAGCCCCTCCAAGGGGCAGACGCACAGGCTGGAGGCAGGGGCATCGCTGCATTATTCCCAGTCACAAGACAAGGCTCGATCTCTGTAGGGAGAAAACTGGGGACACGGGAGAGACAGGAAGATCCAGTGGCTGCTCGAGAAATTATGGGGAGTGACCTGGGGAATAAAGTTATCAGTAAGTCTTAGACACAAAGGAAACTGTGTTTAGATCTAAGTTTATGTTAAGCCAGAGGTAAAGACTGTAAGGAAAAAATAAACTGTTCTTTTTTTTTTTTCTTTTTTTTTTTTTGAAATTCTTGCTATACTAGAAAGACAGAAAGTGAGAAATCACCCCCTCCTGGGGGGGTGGGAAAGGCCATGCTGCAATCCTTTCTCTCTCATTCTCTTCTCAGGATTCTGGATATGCACACGCACCCAGCGTGAGTTTCAAGCTGCTGGGTCCAGGACCCGAGCCACAGTCCGCCATGTGGGAGTCCAGTGCCTGAACCACTATGCCACTTGTTGGCCCCTAAAATGTGTTCTTTTAAGATCAGCAAAAGAATACTCACTTTAGCCAAAGGAAAGAATGAAAAGTGTTAAAACAAACAAAAAGGAACAGAAATGGCAAGTAGAAACCATTAAACAAGGTGAAAAAGTCATTATAAAGACTCCAATGAGGTACAATTGGGCAAAAAGTCCCAAAGCAGTAAGAGACTAGGACTGAACTAAACTATCTGCAAAGCGTAAGGTGAAAAAAAAAAAAAAAAAAAAAAAAACCAGTGACCCACGTAAAGTGAAAGAATACAGAGACTGGCCACGCAGCACAGTGGTTAAGCAGTGCGTATTGGGAGTGAACTCCCACAGGGCCAACCACAGTTTGAATCCTGGCCTCGGTGACCTGAAAACTCACTGGGTGTAGTGAGTGTCCAGGATACCCGCAGGATGGAGAAATGGAGAAGGCATTGCAACATGACCACACCCCACTGGGGCACGTTTTTTCTCCCCCCCTTCTCTAGCAAACACACACACCGTGTGGCCAATAAAGTTAAAAATAAAGGATTTTTCAAAAAAGAAAATATAAACAAACATAAAGACAAAGCCAAGATCTATCTTTATCAGACAAAATGGAATGTAAGGTCAAAGGCATTTCAAAGGACCATGAGGCACGAGAAACACTAAACTGGCAAAAAAGAAGCATCAGCAAAGAAAGATTGTTGGTCACATATGCGTCACAAAATGACCTAAAAGCATTTAAAACACTAGAGAAAAATAAAAGCCAGCCAGTGGTGTGGTGGTTAAGGCAGGCAGATCCCACCTGGCAAACTCTGTGGTTTGAGTCCTGGACCTGACATCTTGAAAACACACTGGGTGTATGTGCATGCATGCCTAAAATCTGGAAAGGAAAAATGGAGAAGAAATCGCAGTGAACATCCCCCATCACGGGGGTGACTTCTTGCGCTCGCTCTCGCTCTCGCTCTCTCTCTCTCTCTCTCTCTCTCTCTCTCTCTCTGTGTGTGTGTGTCTTTCCAGCAAGCACACATGCCCTCTAGCAAATTTAAAAGCAAACAAATAAAAATAAAAAATATAGTTAGCAATCAAGAAAATCCCCCACTTGTCTGGAAGCTAAAACATTTAACTTCTAAACAACTCCTGCAGGAAATGAAATGAAAATTACAAAATACCGGGTTAAGTAACAATACAAGTATTATATGGCAAAACGTGTGTAGTACAGCTAAAACCCAAGGGTTGACTGCAAGTCCTTGGCAGAAGGGTGAACAGCCTACAGCCATTGTGACCCTATCCGTACCGGACTTCTAGACCAGAGTTAAAAGGCCATTTCGCAATAAGTAAAAGGTGAACTCGTTAAGAAAACATATCACTCTTAAAAGTGTATACACCTAATAACAGGAAAGAATAAAACTTTCAAATCGATGATCTAGGATAAAAAAAGAGCAAAATTAAATCCAAAGTGAGGGCAAAGAAGAAAACACAAAAGAGTAGAAATCAATGAAACAAAAACCAAACAACAGTTAGTTTATTGAAAAGTTTAATGAAATTGATTAATTCCTAGCAAGGCTAATCACAAAAATAAGAAAATAGAATCAACAATGTTAGAAATGGAAAAGGGGGTATTGTACAGATCCTACAGACATTACATAGGTAGTAATGAAATACGGTGGTATAAACAACATTACGTCAATAAATTGGACAACAGAGATGGACCATCTCTTGAAAAATGGAAAATAACTTCATGGAAATGAAATCAGGAATAAACAGAAAACTTGAATACTGTGCTGTGAAGAAGCTGAATTCCTGATGAAAATCCCAGGCACTGTGGTAACATGATTATTCAATATCTCGACTGTAGTGATAGTTGAACAATCCTATACATGTGTTAAAACTCATACAACTGTACGCTGAAGAAAAGGACATTTGGACTGCATGATATTTTTTAATTAGGTTTTTTTTTTTTTTTATCATAAAACCATCACACAAAGAAACCACCAGACCCATATGGTTTCAGTATTGAAATTCATCTTTTATTTTTAAAAGAAATAAAACTAATCTGACACAAGTGCTTTCAGAAAATAGTAAAGACAGCAACAGGGTACCAACACATTCTATAAGACCAGCCTAACACCTGCGCCCAAATCTAATAGAGTCTACACAAGGAAAGAAAATCATACACAAATATTCTTCATGGACAAAGGTACGAAATTACATTTATTTTTTTAATTAACAAAATTCCAGCAATAAGTGAAAAGATCACTTCTTCTTCTTTAGATGTATTATTTTCTGTTGCTATGATAAAATACACATAACATACAATTTACCATCATCAGCACCACTTCTTAATGTGCAGTTCAGTGGGATTAAAGACATACAACTTCTCAACCCTCATGCCACCTTCAACGTCATCATCTCCGTTAACTCTTTCCATGTTGTGAAACTGAAACTCTGTACCCATTAAACTCTCCCCATTCCCGCCTCCCCACAGCGGCTGGTAACCACCATTCTACACTGTGTGTCCATAATTCTGATTACTGCAACCTCCTCATGCGGGGAGGGGTAAGTATATATGCCACATTCTGCTCGTCCCTTCATTGTCATTAAGACACCTGGGTTTCTTCCATGTTTTAGCTATTCTGAGTAATGCTCTTATGAATAGGAGGTACAAAAACCTCTTCAAGACCCTGCTTTCTAGTACATCCGGAAAGTAGAATTGCTGCACATATGGTAAATCTATTTTTTTTAATATTTTTGAGGAACCACCATCCTGTTTTCCAGTGACTATATTATTTTTACCCTTTCATTAGCAATGCATAAGGGCTCCAATTTCTCCATATCCTCACTAACATTTGTTATTTTCTGGTTTTGTTCTTGCTTTGTTTTGTTTTTATGACTAGCCATCCTGATGAAGGTGAGATAATAATAATCTGTTCTTATTCTGGGAACTTAAGGTTGGTTTCACATTTAAAATGCATCGATGTAATTCACCACATAAAGGAGAAAAACCCTTCAACATCTCAAAAAAAAAAAAAAAGACACAAAACAAACTGCACAAAATTCAACACCCATTCCTAATAAAAACAAATGAACCAAACACACTCTGAAAATTAGGAACAGAAAGAAACTTCCTCAATCTAATATGGGCAATATGAAAAACCCATAGCTAACATCATACTTCGTGGTGAAATAGGGACTGCTTTCTCCTTAACTAAGATCAGGAGGAAAACGCTATTATTTATCCACCCCAATTCTGTTCAACATTTTACTGCAAGTCTAGATGCAGTAAGGACAAAATGATAAATAAATAAATAAATAAAAAGGTATAAAGACTATAAAGAAATACATAAGACATCTTATTCACAGACAACATGACTGTTTATGTAGAAAATTCTCACCTACCTACCAAAAAATATCAGAAATACTATGTGAATTTAGCAGGTCACAAGATATAGGTCAAACACACAAAGTCAGCTATAGTTCATTGTACAAATATAAATCATTTAAAAATGAGATTAAAAAACTCATTTATGAAAGGATCAAAAAAACATAAAATAAGTTAAATTTTACACACGACACACAACACCTTTACATCGAAAACAGGAAAACACTACTAAGAGGAATTAATAAAGGGAGAGAGGTATATACTATGTTTTGGGATCAGAGATATTTATATTATTAATAGGTAAATATTTCTTAAAATGATCGCTCATACTTCATGCAATCGCAGAGACTTCCAACAGGTATTGTGCATATGTGGTAGTTTTTGTGGTTGTTTGTAGTGTTTGTTTGGCTTTTTTGTTTTGAAATTATGATTCCATTCTAAAATTGATATGGAACTCAAAAGGAGCCAGAATACACAAAACACACAAAGCAAATTTGAAAAAAGTTCGAAGGCTCACGGTACCTGATTTCAAGAGTAACCATAAAGCTATTTTAATTGAGTCAGTATGGTATTGAAGTAAGTACAGGCCTGCATATCAAAGGAAGACCAGGGTGATGAGACTGAATAACATATACACAATCCGCTGATTTTTAACACAGGCATTAAGGCAATTTAATGAGGTAAAGGAAACACTTTTTAAAAAAATTTTAAATAATTATCTATTTAGTTTTACTTATTATCATCATTTTTTTCTCTTTCCGGTTTGCTACAGGACACACACACCCACCAGAGAAAGACAGGGAGAGAGAAAGAGAGAGAGAGAGAGAGAGAGAGAAACCAAGCCACCAGATCCGGGACTCAAACCACACTCGGCATGTAGGAGTCCAATGATCATGCGACACACTGGCCTTAAAAACCTTTTTAATAATGGTTTCATGCATTTCAATAACTGTATGGGAAAACATTGAATCTCGACCCTTACCTCACACCACACATTAAAGTTAATTCGAAATGGATTATAAATTTAAATCTTAAGACTCACCTAAAAAGCTTCTAGGAGAAAATCTCAGTAACCAGAGAGTAGAAAACAGTTTTATAAAGATAATTTTTTTTAAAATTTTCTTAAAAAAGTAAACACAGGATAAATTAGACATCACTAAAACTAAAAACTGTTTGTTCAAGAAAACATATGTAGAGCAAAAAAAAAAAAAAAAAGATGACGAAGAAGAAAACAGATATAATAAAGTACATACAGAATGATTTTATCTGTATGAAGTTCAAGACCAGACAAGTAAGACTCATCTATGGCAGTGGCTGACAATATAGAAATGGAAATTGACAGGAAGAAGACACAGGACTTTCTTTGAAGTGAGGGAAATGTCCCGTGTCTGGGTTAGGGTGCTGGTTATGCCTATGTATGCAT
The DNA here is from genome assembly GCA_026018925.1 of Tupaia tana. NCBI lineage: Eukaryota > Metazoa > Chordata > Mammalia > Scandentia > Tupaiidae > Tupaia > Tupaia tana. Next base: position 19,459,563 of record JAKSZU010000024.1, on the reverse strand, counting down.
TTACCAAAACTCTGTCCTGCATGCTTAAACAGTGGACATTTACAAGTCCCAGATCCAGCGGCTTGAAAAACACACCAGGTGGGTGGGTAATCATGCATGCCCAAAATCCTAAGAGAAGGGATTGCAGCATGGTTGTGACCCCCCACCATGGGTGTTCTCTCTCTCTCTCTCTCTCTCTCTCTCTCTCTGTGTGTGTGTGTGTCTTTGTCTTTCCCAGTGAGCACACAATTACTATAGCAAACATTTTAAAATAAAGTGTACATTTCACTGTATAGAAATGCTCCCAGAATAAACTGACTTAAAGGAAGATGTACTTTACATTTAGAAAATCTTTCTGGGGATAACTCTTTAAAAGAAAAAAAATTATTTATTTAATTCTGTTTATTATTTCTTAATTTGCTATAGGGCATGTGTGCTCACGAGAGAGAGAGAGAGAGAGAGAGAGAGAGAGAGAGAGAGAGAGAAAGTGAGAAAGCAAGCTGCCAGGTCCGGGACTTGAACTGCCATTGGCCATGCGTGAATCCAGCACCTTAACGACCATGCTACCTGCTGGCCCCATAGGGATAATTCTTAATCTGCATAAAGAACAGTGAACGTGCTTGAGTGAAAAGGCCACGCAAGGGAGACAGTGAGAAAAGCCCAAGGCAGAGGAAGAAGGGGGAGAGAGACTGAGTCAGAAGGGAAAGTACCAGCTGGACAGGGACGCACCAGTGACCTGCACCTAAGGAGTAGAAAAGAGGAGACCTAAAATTACATTTCCAAATAACCCCGCTTCATAGGTGTACCCCAAAAAAGAACCCAAAGTGGTTGCATTTGGAAACTGTCCTCTTCCTCCCTTGGCACGTCTGTTAATCAAATTGAAAGCTAGGAGGGGGGAACTCAGTGAAGGTACACGCCTGAACATGCACCTTTGTTTTTTTAAAGATATTTTTTAAAAGTTTCTTTTCTTTTAAAGAAAGAGACAAAGAAAGAGAGACAGGTACTCCTAACACCGTCCCCACACCGCAATCCTCCCCCAGACAACCAGCCCAAAATCCAGGCATATGCACACAGAGCATGTTCCAGGTGGCCCCAGGACACGAACCCAGGACCCTTCCCAAGTGGGTCCAGTCCTACCAGCACTGCGCCACACCTGGCCCCAGTTTTTGTTTTCTTTTTTCATCAACCATCTTCAACACAGTGTTCTTCTAGGGCTAGCATCCTGCCGTTGGCAACAGCTGGTTACCAACACACCACCAGGAAGCGATGGCGATACCCCAGGGTAATGAGACCCACAGTGCGTGCGTTCCCTTAGTAAGCGCATGCAATGCTGACCACAAGCCCCTAGGAGGAAGAACCCTCAGTAGCTGAAGCCCAGCGTGGCCTCAAGAACCAGAGGTAACAGGCTCCCCTTTCCTGCCGAATTACTAAGGCATGAGAGCTGACAAGAACACACAGTCGATGGAGCAATGAATGCCATCTCTCCTTCACTCCATCAGCCCTTCTGGCGGGGGCAAAAAAAAATCACATAGAAGCATTAACCCAGCCTGAAAAAGTAGATGCCGCGTGAGCAAATTAAACTTTGCCACACAGCGCAGTGACAGGAAGCGGGGGACCCCTGCGCACACTCTCTGGATCTGGAGAGACTTCTCCATGAGTAAGTGGCAGCCAGAGTGGCCTAATCAGCACCACTTCCTCTATCTCAGTCTCCGAATGCTGGGCTTACAGGAATCGCTTTCTGAGCCATGCCTACAAAATTAGCTTACTCACTGAGTTTTAGAAAAGGAGAACAGAGCCAAAGGACACCGCTGGCTCCGGGTGCATAAACGCGTGTGAATAAGCTGACGCCGTGAAATAACGATGCGTCAATCATCTTCTGGCAACTTGTGTGAAAACTGCTCCGTCCTGGAGCCACTTCTTGTTCCTCACTGGCCAAAGCAAGGCGAGAAGAGCAAACGCTCGGGAGAAGGAAAGGACCGCAGAAAACATGCAGTCTGGTGATTTCAGAGGATGCTAGCGAGGGCCGTGGGGGTGACAGTCCACTGGATGCTTTTTCAGCTCAGAAGCATCAGACGTCTCCCACCGGCCTGCTACCCATCCTAAGGTGTGGTCCCTGGCCCAGCAGCAGCTGCCCCGGAGGAAGGTGGTGGATGTGCATGTTCCACTCCAGCCTTACTAAGTCAGAGACCCCAGGGTGGGCCCAGGAATCTGGCCTTTAACTAGGCCCCCAAGGTATTCTAGGCACTCTCAGGGTGGAGGACCACTCCCTAGGGCATGCCCCTCCGACCCCTTCCTTCTGATTCCCCCATCTCGTATCTCTCCGGTGTGTGTGCACAGGAAGATTCAGCTGCCTTGGCTCCAGGGGGCTCATGTCACTTTCCTGTCACTGCAAAGGAACAGGAACCTGAGCCAGCACTAAGACAACTCTCATTGCCAGACCTGGAGGCTCACGTCTGTAATCCCAGCTCTACTAGATAAGGCTAAGGATCACGAGTTCAAGGCCAGCCCAGGCAGCACAGGAGGACTCAGCACCTTAAAAAATTAAAAAATTCAAAAAAAGAAAAAATAGAAGAAAGGAAGGAAGGAAGGAAAAAAGAAAAAAAAAAGAAGAAAAAGAAAAACAAAATTCTCATACATATAGCACTTTATAATCCATCAACACATTTCCAAAGTAACCCGTGAGGTCGTCAGAAGTGTTATGACTGTCCCCGTTCACAGCTGGAGAAGCTGGGGTTAGGGAGGTAGTGACTCCGGCAAGTCAATTACAAAACTGAGTAACAGAACCAAGACAGGCCTGCCGGCTCCTGGTCTCTGCATCAGTGTCCCCAGCTGCCCCAAGGTGAGAGCCGGCACCTCCACCGAGTGTGCAAATACCCACAGTGGAGTGTGAAAAGGCCCAGTGGAGAAATGGCGGCGGGTGGTAAGAATCCTATTTAACAATTAACAACTCAATAAAATGCAATAGTCAAATCTTGACTCGCCCCTACAGCACATACTAGTGCTACTCTCGATTCTCACTTCCGCCCACCTCTCCCAGCTCCCTCAGATCACTTGGTGTAGAGGAACACCAACCGACTGTGAAGAAACACTGCAGGGACGGCACCCACTCCCACCAGCGCGTGCAGCCCCGAAGCGTAAGGATCGGAAGTTCCCTTAAGCTTCCCACCGTTCCTTGTTGTGGTCATTTTCCTTCTTAAACAAGGTTAGAACTCTTAAAGAATGAGAATATATATATATATATATATATATATACACATACACAAATATTTTATGTACATAATGTGTATGTGTGTGTATACATATATGCATATATATATATATATATATATATATATATATATATATATAATATATTCATTTTGAAAACCACAGAAACTATAAAGAATGAAATACATTGCCCCCAGTTGACACTTACCATTTACCCTGCCTGGCTTTTTCTAAGCATAGATGTATGAATATTTAATAAGACAAGTGGATGAGCCAGCCAGTAGTGTAGTAGTTAAGGCAGCTGGATCCCACATGGCCGACTGCACAGTTCACGGTCCCAGACCCAGCAGCTTGAAAAACAGGCCAGACACATATGCCCCAAAATCCCAAAACGAGAATGGAAGAGAAGGGACTGCAGCATGGCCACACTCTCGGGGTACTTTCTCACTTTATACAGCAAATTAAAAATAATGATAATAATAATTATATGTGGGGACTTACAAAAGTTTGTAAACAGTGAAATTAAAGTATGAATTTATTTTGGTGAAAAAATATTTGAAATTCTTTTAGTAATAACTGTTTGCAAGTTTTTTTAGTAATAACTGTTTTTTAGTAATAACTGTTTCCAATGAATTTTTGAAGACTCCTTGTATGTATACATTGCTTAACTGTTTTTGTTTGGTTTGGTTTTAGGTTCTAACTATATGGCCTGTACCCTCACCAGAGAGTGACAAAGAGAAACAGAGAGGGAAAGTGAGAAACCACCCCGGGGGGAAAGCTCCACCACAATCCCATCTCCTCCATTCTCCTCCTGGGAGTTTGGGCATGCATGCACAAGCGCTCAGTGTGATTTTCAAGCTGGTGGGTCCTGGACTTGAACTGCACAGCCAGCCATGTGGGATCTAACACCCTAACCACCATACCACCTGTTACTCTCAATTGTTTTTCATTGGGAATATGCTACATATCATTCTGCACACATCCCTCTGAAAGCTCTATTCAGACACAGATTCAACTGTGGGGCTGCACTAGGTCATAATGAAACAAGATAGGTACGTTGTACTTCTCATGTTTATGTTTCAAAGAGGGCTTATTAATGCATTATTAATTTTTTTAAAATTTACCAGAGGTGAATTTTTACCTATCAATAGATCCATTCTAGGAATGATGAGCCATGCAATTTGCCAGATAAAATTTGCTATAGGGCACATGCATGTACCAGAGAGAGAGAAAGTGAGAAAGCAAGCCACCGGGTCCAGGACTTGAACAGAGGTTGGCCCTGTGGGAGTCCAGTGCCTGAACCACCATGCTACCTGCTGGTCCCAGAAGGCCAGATTTCTCTTAGTTCACATGGATAGTGTAGAGAACAATCATTCAGGAATACTCAGTGTGTGCACAGCACTGTGTTTATAGAAAAGAAACGCAGAGTCCCCAAGAAGTCTTGTGGTCAGAGAGACTCAGAGTCACCCCTAAAGGGACGGTGGGTAGAAAAACTTAGAAAATGACCATTTGGCCCAGCTGCAGTGGCTCACAGCACCACCTTCTGGAAGGCTGGAAGCCACACGGGAGGCCTGGGTTTGGTGTCACACCAGTCCATGCCAGAATGTCACAGACGCAGGTTTCCTTAGACACTAACTCCCACCTTGTCTGTTGCTCTGGGAAGAAACAGAACACAGATTCTTTCCTACCTAAAGTGGATGTGAACCTTGCCACCATGACCCTCCCTCTGCCCTCATCCTCACCCCCTTCTATCTCAGTTGGACAACCACTCTCCTTTACTTTTATGAGAGATTTTTGCTACAGAACATGTGTGCTCACTAGAGACAGAGAGACAGAAAACGAGAAGTAACCCCCCCCCAGGGCAGATGGCCATGCCTCAAACCCTTCTCCTCCATTCTCCTCTTGGGATTTCGAGCACGCACACACACATGCCTGGCGTGAGTTTTAAGCTTCCAGGTCCAGAACTTGAACTGTGGTCGACTACATGGGAGTCCAGTGATAGAACCATTACACCATCTGCTGGTTCCCCATTGTCTCTTTTGAAGTCACCTTTCACACGGGTCAGATGTAAAACACATCTGCATATGCCACTCCCACTAAGAATAATAAAGACAGTCTCTATTGCTGAACACATCCCATGCATTCCACATCACATCATGTGTGTCCTGCATTACTCTATCTGTAAAGCAATCTTTTTTTTTTTTTTTTTTTTTTTTTTGGAGAGGTTTTTCGCTATAGGGCGCGTGCGCTCGCCAGACAGACATAGAGACAGAAAGCGAGAAATCACCCCCCAGGGGGGATGGTCACGCCGCAATCCCTTCTCCTCCATTCTCCTCTCGGGATCTTGGGCACGCACGCACACGCGCCCGGCGTGAGTTTTAAGCCACCGGGTCCAGGACGCGAACCGCGGTCGACTACGTGGGAGTCCAGCAACATAGCCATTACACTAACTGCTGGTTCCCATATCTGTAAAGCAATCTTAAAGCGGCCAATGGAAGTATTTGACTGTTGGAGAGAAACGCCTTAGAGACATTAAATAACCTGCTGGAAGTCACGCAGCTAGCAAGATTTGGAGCTGCTGAATCTGGAACCTGGTCTGTTTATTCACTCAGAAAACGTCTTGGCACTCTCTGGGCTCAGACCTTGTTGGTCGCGATAGGGAGCCAACTGGGAAGCCCATAGCATTTTGTGCTAAGGCGTATGCACTCTAAAAATCCATGTGATGTGTTCCTAAACTAATAGTATGTTTTTGATCATGACATGTCTTTTTAGCAACAGAGTGATACATGTACTGCCCAAAGTCTGCAACATCTCCTATTTCAAAAACTGTCAGGAATTACGATTGTTGATGGCGGTAGCCAAGACATTTTTTGTTCTGTTGTGTTGTGTTACATAAATTAACCCACTTATTGCAGGCTAGTGACATTCCAAATGTCTGTGGAGCCATTCCTGACCACCCCTCCACCCATCGAGATGGAATGAACACACCCTTCCTTCATGTGACTACAGCCTTCGGTCAGCCCTAAGGTGCACTGAACACGCTGCAAATACAGGAGGGCAGATCTGAGTCTCCTCTCATCCGAACTTCCTGAGCGCAAAGGCAGCGCTCGCCGGTCAAGTGTCCTAGCCTGCACCCCCGATCCCGGTGTACAGTGGGTGCTGCCTGTAAGGCTAATAAAACAATACCAATGTCCAGGGAGCTGCTGAGTGTCCCCGGGGCTTCACGTTGCCATGGTTTAATGGCACATCGTCTATCAGCCATGACAGTCACGTCCCTCTCCCAGGCGCAGAAGGCCACTGCTAGGCATGATGCTTAGGCCCTGGGTTTCCAGTGACCCAGGGCAAGCCACTCTCCTTTTCCAACCCCCATTTCTCCACTGACGTGGAGTGGGATGGGTAAGGACTTCGAGGTCTCCCTCACAGGGTTCTACGACTTGGAAAGGCATAAATCCAGGGTTGACAAACACCGTCTGACAAGGACCAGAGAGTAACTGCTTCAGCTATTGCTGGCCTACGGTCTCAAATCATTTCTCCCACAAAAGCAGCCACAGGCATGAGATGGATACACAGGTATGTCTGTATATATGTATTCTAATTAAATATTGTTTACCAAAACAGGGGCTGGCTAGATTTGCCCAGAGGCCAGGCGGCAGTTTGCTACTCCTATCTGAATAAACGCCTCTGTGCGGCTGTGCCGGTTCGCAGAGCTCGAGGTGAAGGCGAAATCCGTGCAGGGTCCATCCTAAAGCCTTTCGGGGACACGAGAGCACAGTCAAGAGCACAGTGAGAAACACGGCAGCTCGTCCCCACTACGACCTGGGAGGGGGGCAGACGGCCTCCTCAGAGGCTTACGGGGAGACCTAGGTCAGACAATGTCAGCTCAAGTCCTCCAGCTGACCACAGCACCATAGCCGTTGCCACCCCTACCCCAGCCAGCGCCTGCCGAATTCATTCATATACTTAAGAAAGGAGGGCCGGCCGTGGGCTCAGCAGTTAGGTCCCATGTGTAGGGAGCCAGATCTCACATGGACAGCTGTGGTTCAAATTCCAGATCCACTGGCTAGGAAAACATGGCCAGGCACGTGTGCATGTGTGCCTCGAATCCTAACGGAATGAAGAAATGGGAGAGAAAGGATTGAGGCATGACCCTGCCGCATTGGGGGTGCTACCTCCTTCCCTCCCTCCCTCCCTGTCTCCCTCTCTGTCTCTCTCTCTCGGCTGAATGTGCACACCCTCTGGCAATCAAAATTTTTTTTTTTTTTTTTTTTTTTCGGGAAAACCTGTCCTCAAAGAACCACATGAGCTGGCTTAGCCAGGGAAGCACAGGCACTAAAGCTAACGTAGCCAGGCCAAGGTGGTCAGGGGAGCTTGGCTTCACTGGGAAGGCCGCCCCAGTGAGATGGCTGTTGGGTGTTGGAGCCAATGACCAACGTGTTCCTGGTCCCAATAGAAAAGCCACCTTCCCCCTGAGATGCGCAGAGTCGCAGGTTACCTGAGCCTGGTGCCACCTGGCAGTCAGCTCGTCCTACCCCGGGTTCTGATCCCCTGCCCACCGAGCAACCATCCCGCTCCATGACAGACTCCTTAGGAACATGCGCACCATGACTGTTACCAATGCCTGGAGCCAGGGAGTAGCAACTTCTCAAGGCAAATAATAAAGTCGTTTCTGATGAAGATTTACATTCCCATGTAGCCAGACATGGTGAGAACGTGCCGATCACGTGGGCCCAGGATACGTTAGCAATGTTTCCACTCTGAGCTGGAAGGCTGGCACAACTGCTGCATCGCTCTGAGTCAGCACTGTAGCCTGGGATACTGACCTGAAGCCATTTCTGCTCTCCAAAGCAGGGGTGGATAGTGGCGCATGCGTAAATCTAGCCATTCCTCCGAAGCATGGCTTACACACCTCCCAGCCTGACTCACTTCAACTGATTTCCACAGTGCATGTTAGGACGATGAAGCCAAGAAAGTGAACGCTGCAGGACACAGCTATGTTTGCCGCCGGCTAAATGTATAGAATGGAAACTGGCTCCAGGTTTAAATAAGCAATCGGAAAACCAGAGCGAAGTAAGTAAGAGCACCAGCCAAATGCCCACACGCCCAGTGGGTGATGGGCTCCAGTGCCACAAGGTGAAATAAGCAGTTACATGTTTTTTTTAGAAGAACCTCCATCATGGGGAAGGGTCAGTGATGTGCAGAAAATGAGGTTCTCTTTTGCCTTGGGAGGCTAAAACACAAAGGCCAAGTAAAGAAGTTACAAAACGTTAGCCACAGAAATATGCCCAGAAATTGTGCCTAGAAAGAATCTGCTTGGCAGTGAGCCAGCAGGTGGCTGGATCCCACATGGCCAACTCTACGGTTTGAGTCCCAGACCCAGCAGCTTGAAAAACATGCCAGGCACATGTGTGTATGTGTCCAAAATTCCAACAGGAGAACAGAGGAGAAAGCACTGTGACAAGGCCATGTCCCCCTGGGGATGACTTCTCACTTTCCCCCTCTCTATCTCTCTTTGTGTCTCTCCAGTGAGTGCACATGCTCTATGACAAAAATCTAAAATAATAATAATACTAATAAGCTTGGTATGAAGTGAAAGCCTGCACCAGGAAACAGTGTCTGCTTCCCTAAGTGATGGCACAATAAGCAAGACCAAGTGAGCCTGGATCAAGAAAAAACACAAAACTAACTGCAGCAGGGCAGCACCTCCTTTTCTGTTAGCAGAACATGCTCTGTTTTTCTCCCGTTCTAGAACTAGCCTCGAGGTCACGTTCGTACCCACAGAAGAGCCGACAGAGCAAGTGAGCTGTGCATTCTCAGAAAACACTTCCTTTCTCCTTTGCAGAGCGTTTCGCTGGAAATGCTGTGTGCAGTTGCACAATCCAGCCAGGAATCCAACAGTATATGCTCTTGGGTAGACTATCAAAATGGAAACCCACAGCGACAGCAGCGACCATCTGAACTGCCAAGAATTTGAACACGGTGACGTTTGTGAGAAAGAACGTTTGCCCTGCTGTTTGATACTCAGCAAGGTTCATCCTTGACTATAACATGCTCAGAGAGAAGTGTGCGTAATCGAGGCATAAAGACGGTCGTGTTCTTTTTACCCTTCATTTTTCACTTGGAGTTTCTACACCAGATTATCGCTAAGTGCAGACAAGATAACATGAAGTGTAGTAAGATAACATTGACCGTTTTCCCCCTTTTTTCTCCTTTATGAGAGAAAGAAAAGACAGAGAGGGCGAGACAAAGAGAAGGAAAAGGAAAGAGAGAGAGGTATTTCTACAGGGTTTCACAGTGGTGTGGTTCCTCATCTCAGCCTAGAGATACACACCGTGCCTGGCATGTCCAAGCTGGCCCAGACACCAAACCCAGGCCTCCCGTGTGGCTTCCAGCCTTCCAGAAGGTGGTGCTGTGAGCCACTGCAGCTGGGCCAAATGGTCATTTTCTAAGTTTTTCTACCCACCGTCCCTTTAGGGGTGGCTCTGAGTCTCTCTGACCACAAGACTTCTTGGGGACTCTGCATTTCTTTTTTATAAACACGGTGCTGTGCACACACTGGGTATTCCTGAATGATTGTTCTCTACACTATCCATGTGAACTAAGAGAAATCTGGCCTTCTAGGGCCAGCAGGTAGTATGGTGGTTAAGGCACTGGACTCCCACAGGGCCAACCTCTGTTCAAGTCCTGGACCTGGTGGCTTGCTTTCTCACTTTCTCTCTCTCTGGTACATGCATATGCCCTATAGCAAATTTTTAAAACAATAACACTAAATAATTAAATAAATTTTTTTTTTAAGGACAGCAAAAATGTTTATTTGAAAAAAATTGTAGGTAGAAAAGAAGATTTAATAGGAAAGAAAGGAAGTACACCCAAAAAGGCTCAGGGGTGGGCAGATTGCCAGGTGGCAACTGCCTAAATAAGTAATTCTTTTATAAAAGAGAGAAATCTGGCCTTCTGAATGAATTTATGATATATGCAAAATAACATATCACAGAAAAATATAATGCTTTGTAGTCCTCTGTCTTCTTCTTAGAAAACGGTTAAGTATTTCTACATCAAAAATTCCCCAGGGTAGAATCAACATGCATATTTTTCTATATCCCCCCAAAGCACTGGAAGAAAGACCAACTTTGCTTCATTTGTGCAAATTGATAGATCACCTTGTGAATTCATACTGAACAGCTAAATGTAGCAGCAGACTGTCAAGAACTGTCAAGTGCAATAATTATTGATTGGTGCATGAAAATTAAAAATGAATGTAGGTTAATAAATGAAGACGGTTTCGAGAAAAAGCGTATAATCTAAAACTCGAAACATCAGACAGGGAATCTGCCAATCAGGCCTGTCGACTTAGAAGGAAAGTTGCAAAAAAAGGGAGTACCACCACCTCCAGGCTGGCAAAGCTCACGGGTACATACCCACGGGGCCGTGGATCCCTGTGTCGAACTCCATGCCTGGCGTGTCCGTTCCTCAGTGCCCAGAAACATCACTCGAGTGCCCTGGCCCCCTCTACCTGCCACCCCTTCTCAGTGCAGGACACCACTATGCCTCCAGGCATTCTGGATTTCTCTCTTTCCTTACCTACTACTCGATCCCACCAACACTGTTCCACCATGACACGGCAACCCACCCATTCCTCTCCCCGACATCTCACCTAGCGTCCTGCACCAGCTCCCAGCCGGGCCTCTGGACTGATTCTCTGTCCACTGTGACCATGCTCCGCGTGGCTCCAGGGCCATCTTTGTAAAACCTACCAGGTGTCCTCACTCTCCACGCTTAACATCCCCTAAAAGGATGTGCCCATGTCCTGGGACCTGTGGAAGTGACGTTACATGGACAAAGAGTCTTTGCAGAAGTAGTTAGAGATCTCAAAACAGGACAGTCCTGGACTGCTCCCAGAGAGGGGTGGGTGGACCCTAAATCCAACGTGGCTTACCTTCATAACAGACAGGAAAGGACAAACTGAGACACAGGGCAGGCGGCCATGCACAGGTGGAGGCAGGGACTGAAACGACGTTGCCACCCCCCAGGGATGCCTGGCACCACCGAAACGGAAAGAGGCAAGGAAGGACTCTCCCCCGGAGCCCTGGGACACCTCGACTTTGCATTTCTGCCCTCCAGAACTGGGGAAGGATCCATTTCTGTTGTTGGAAGGCACCAGGGTCGTGGTGATTTGTTAGGACAGCACACACAGTCTCCCGTCACCTCAGAATAACGGCCGAGCTCCCCGGCCCCTAGCTGGACTCAAAGGGGACTTTGGGGTCGCAGGGCCTTGACTAGGCCACCATCTGCCTGCCATGCTCGACCTGATCCTTCTAGGGCTGCTCCTTCGCCTGCGTGAGGTCTCTGCACTCCAGCAGCGGCTTTCCTGACTTGACCTACCAAACGAAAACAGCGCCTGGCCCCCACCGTCACTGTCCTTCTGCCAACACGGCTGGCTCTACCGTTCCGGCTGGAAATCCAGGGCAGATCTACGCACTCACTCACAGGCTACGTCTGTCTCCCCGGGCGATGGCAAGCTCCCTGGGGGCAGGGGCTCGGGCTGCCTGCTCTTGTCCCGTTCCCAGTGCAGAGCTGTGTCTGGCACAGGACTGACAGTCAGGAAAGGCTTGAGTGTCTAAGAACACACAGGCTGTTTTTTGATTCTTCTGCTAAATTATAAAAGCCTGATTTCACAGCACCATCCAAAGGTATTAAACGAAGCCAGACAGTGGCACGGCAATAAAATGCAATATCTGCCAGGGAATCCCACGTGGGAAGGTGACTGATTCAAGCCTGAAGACTCCCTGACTACACCAGACATGATCTGGGGCTGATAGTGTCAGAACCCTCTTGGGAGTGCTGTCTCTGTCTCTCTCTCTCTCTAGAAGAACTAAATAAGCTTAAAAAAAAGTAAAAGTAGAGACATCAACAGGGATTAAGGAGGGCAGAGATATTATGGGCTAGCTCTCATTGCGAAGTGGTTAAGATTCCACGTGGCCAAGACTAGTTCAAATTGTGCCTCTGGCAACTTTCAAAACTCACTGGGCACATGTGCGTGCATGCCCGAAATCTCAGCAGAGTGGAGAAAAGGAAGAGAAGGAATTGTGGTATGATCACGCCCCGGGGGGGGGGGGGGTGCTCTCTCTCCACTTCCTGTCTCTCTCTCTCTTCTGACAACTTAAAAAAAAAGGAGTAATGATCCTAAAACTTCTCTGTTATAAGTCAAGCATGATACTATGATCTTTTAGACAATTTGAGGGTTACAGCTTCTCTGTAAAGCTCCACTGATCAACATGTGGCTTTTTTACATTTTTTTATTTACACTGATATCGAGCATGGTAGAAAGGGGAGGCCTAAATTCTTCACCAAACTGCCAAGTGACCTCAGGAAAGTAACTGTCCCCTCAGTCAGTACATGGAAAACAATGATACACCTGCTGTGTTATATCCACGGGGCTGCTCTGAGGACCAACTGAGATCATTTATCCAACAAGTATTGCCCCAGATCCTGCAGAGGCTGGATATTGTGCCAACGTGCAACACAGCTAGAACCCAGGCGAGAAGTGGCTGTCCTTGTCACATGTACCTCTGAGCTCATTTTGCAACCTGTGACGTGTGCAGAGGGGAAGGAGGCACGCTTGACACATCCAGAGGATAGCCAGCCATTTCCAAACCCACTTCTGCTCTGATGGCAGATGCAAACCAGAAGACAGCACTCTCCACACGGCGCTCAGTCTTGACTCACCAGCCCCACGTCTTCCCAAACGCTCTCCCTCTGTCTCATCCTGAGCAATTTTTTTAAAGGTTTTTGCCATAGGGTATGTGTGCTCGCCAGTGACAGAAAGAGAGAAATCACCCCCAAACAAACACAGGGTAATGGCCACACCACAATCCCTTCTCCTCCATTCTCCTCTTGGGATTTTGGGCATGCAAGCACATGTGTCTGGAATGAGTTTCAAGTCTCTGGGTCCGGGACTCGAACCATAGGCAGTCACGTGGGAACCTAGCACTTTAACCACCATGTCACCTGCTGGCCACCAGAACAATTTCTAACACAGTAAAGAATCAGGGCCTACCTGATAGCGTCTTGTCTCCCCAAACTGTGGATGCTCCAACAGAAACGTTTTCTTATTTTAAAATAAACCAGCTGTGTTTTAAGTATGTACCAGGTAAATCCGCAATGTTGACTTAATATAGTTTACGATGTGGCCATGGTCACTTTTAATTGAATTAACAAGGTGGCCTATGGCCTGTTTTCTTTTATTAAGTTTTATTTATTCTGAGAGAGACATAGAGAGGGAGGGAGAGACACACACACATACATACACCAACAGGGTCTTCACGCAGCAGTCCACCGCCAGCCCAGCCCACTGAGACAGTGGCCACACACACACACTGGCATGTACAGAGTGGCCCCGGGAAGCAAACCCAGCCCTTCCCGGGGGTCCGGCTGTGCTTCCTCTGTGTCAGCGTCTGCTCTCTACAGCTTGTTTTCCAAGCCGAGCCTGAACATCCTTCTCCTCCTTCCTCAGCTCCCCATTCCCCACCAGGGCTTCTCAGGGACCTTCTGAGGGACAGAGAGTTCTTGGAGGGCCTGGTGCAAGCTACAACTCCCCCACCCAGAGACACGTACATACACGGAACATCAGAATGTCACACTGTCAGAGTTCCCGGAATGCCCTGGGACAGCCTGCAAAGGTTCCATGGCCAGAAAGAACTGCCCACCACCTTCTTGCAGTGAAGCACAAAGCAGACTCAAGCCAGCTGCTGGCCTGGCTGTCAAGGTAGTTGGCTCTCATATGTCGACCACAGAGTTCGAGTCCCAGACTCAGGGGTTTGAGGAACATGCCAGGTGTGTGTGTGCACGACCAACATCCCAAAAGGAGGAAGAGATGGAGCAGGGACTACGGTGTGACCATTCCCCATGGCGGGAAGGTGCACTCTCTCTCTTTCTCTCACTGTCTCTCTGGTGAGTGGTCACATCCTCTAGCAAAGTTTGTTTTTTTAAAAGAGGTTTTTGCTTTAAGGTATATGTGCTCACCAGAGAGAGAGAGAGAGACAGACAGACAGGAGAGAAAAAGTGAGAAATCAGTCTCCTGCCCTGGGGGGGATGGCCACACTGCAATCCCTTCTCCCCCATTTTCCTCCTGGGATCTTGGGGCATGCACATATATGTGCCTGGTGTGAATTTCAAGCCACCAGGTGGGGGGACTCAAACCAAGGTCGGCTATGTGGGAGTCCAGCGATATAACCCCTATGCCATCTGCTGGCCCCTCTGGCAACTTAAAAATACACAAAGCTCAGACCTAGCCCAGCCTCCACACCCGGTCTGGCATGCACCTTCTTCCTGGCAGCCTAAGTTCTGTCCTCTCACAAATGGCAGCACGAACCGAGGCTGAGAACTGGGGACAGGGAGGTGACAACTCCAAGCACACCTTGTGTGGTTCTCCTGAGCAGCGGGGTGCTTAAACCGGCCACAGGGACACAATGACCAGCCACGGCCTCCCAGTGCTGTAAAAGGCCCCCCAAAAGGGCAATGCTTAGGAATTTTACAAGAAAATGGAATGTTGAGCTTTTAATTGTACTAAGATGTCCTGTCCTGTTATAAAGTTAAAAATACTTTCACATGCTTGGCGTGGATGTGAAGTTATGAAGAAACTAACAATGCTTCAGGAGCTCAACGCCAAAGGGAGGACTTACTGATAAGAGACGGACTTAGACACGAGGTTTCCTCTCTCTCTCAGGAACATGGCCTCTGCTCTCGGAGCTGCCTCACCACTGCTTTTCTTGGCTGTGCGTATGTGGGTGCTGAAACCATAATAAATAATGAAAAAATGCAAAAGAACAGGAAAAATGTTCAGCTCCACAGGGAAAACACGCCAAATTATAAAGCCTCTGAGTCATGATAGTAACCAAACCTAATTCAATAACCAGCTTTACAAAACACCACTAATAATTGCTATGACAGGCGACAGCAAGTCATGCAGTGGTACCCAACGCTCTGGCCCTGGCCCCTCATGGGAAGGCCCTAGGTCTGAGCCCTGAGGTCTCCTCGTCTCCCTGTACCTGGGTTGCCCAAGACTGAGGTGGGCTGTGGGGTAGGAATCCTTTGGGGGCACTTCTCTCCCTCTCTCCCTCAGTCTCTCATGGGAGAAATAAAATAAATGTAAAATAACAATAAAAATCAAGGTCTCACTACTGAGGTTCTTCAGTGGGTGAAGTAATGCACCTAACTTGATGAAGCAGAAACAGAAGCAGGGGAACTTTTCAAAGTTGGCGGGATGACCCAGCAGGTGCCGTGGTGGCTGGGGTGCTAGATTCTCACATGGTTGACCATGATTTGAGACCCAGACATGGCAGCTTGAAAATCACAAGAAATAAATAGATAAATAAATAAATGTTCAATTAAAAAAATGTGGAGAGGAGTCTGTGGAAAAATGGAATGAAGTATGAGTTCATTATGGCGTAAAAACAAGTCTAAATAGAATGCACGGTTTTTCCATAAGCCACATTTCCATCGACTTTGAGATTTTTCCTGCTGTTTCTTCCGTCACTCTGAACATGTTCTGTGAATGAGAACACTAGTTTTCCTCTCTGCCTGAAAAGCTCTGTATGATTAAAAGTTTAAACGTACACCTACCTATATGAGAAGTTTCTTCCCCAAAAGTTACAAAGGCATTTTTTCCTAACAACTTTGAGAGTGTGTCCTATGCATACATTAAATCTGATAGTATAGCTATACTTCAAATACTCAAGGCTGGGGCCAGCAGGTGATGCGTTGGTTAAGGTGCTGGGCTCCTACCTGGCCTGCCACAGTTCGAGTCCTAGACCCAGTGGCTTAAAATCATGCAGGACACACGTGCATGTGTGCCCCCAAATCCCAGGAAGAGAATGGAGAAGGCACTGTAGAATGGCCATTCCCCCCGGAAGGGATTTCTCACTTACCCTCTTTCTCTCTCTGTAAGCGCACATGCCCTAAAGCAAAAAAAAAAAAAAAAAAAAAAAAAAAATCTTTAAAAAAAAAAGAGTGCTATGATCTTATAAACACATAGGCTGACTTTGACTTCCACTAAGGATTAAAAGTCATTGCTATGACTTATAAATTATTTCAACTAAAATTTCTAAACTTTGAATTATTTGAAATGATTTTTCAATGAGAGATGTCATCTTTCCCAGACAGAGTAGCAGGCTATCTTAACGCTTTTTTTCCTCAAGTTCTAAGAAGACCATCTCTGGGGATATTTCTACTTTCTAAAAAAAAAAAAAAAAAAAAATTGTGATCCATTTAAAACATAATCTATCTCTGTGCATCTAAAGTAAGTTTCATTTACCCATAGTAGGCTTACACGCAACTTATTACTATAAATCAACTACAGAGAGTAAGCCACAATTACTGCTTAATCCTAAAAGGAGAACATAGAGACAAAGCTCAAACACAACCTTTTATAGATAAAATAAAGTCATGGGATGTATCACCCCTTTTGTTAAACCTTGTATTTATAAATCTAGCAAATTTCCCTGCGTGGGCTAAATTTCCTTAAGCTTTTCTGGACAAATTCCCTGCATTCAACAGAGTAAGTTCCAATGTTTAGTCAGAAAAGAGGCTCTGGGAACATTAAGATAATTACACAATTTCAACTTCTAAGTATATATATTTTTAAAATTAATAACATAGCGTACTTCCTTGCTTAGAAGGAAATTTAAATGACAAAGATTCTGATTTCTCAAAACTCTCGAACCCAAAAAGAAAAGAAAAAAAAAAAAAAAAACAGCCCATGAGGCAAGTAGCTTCACTATTAAATATTTCTCGCAGTATAACATTTCCACACTAGGAAGGTTCTGGCTGTTAGAGAAACCGTATTCGTGTCTATTGTTATCCCTCGGTGTTTTCTAGCATGTCGGTTCTCGCACAAATCATAAAAGAGACGAGGAAGAGAGTTCAAAGTAACCTCAAGGAATGATGACTTCATGTTCAAAAGGTTGTTCTCATGTTCAGAACACCGAAGTCTATGGCTGAGTCTGACTCACGCCTGGACTGGAGTGTAGCCTACTCCGCTCTTCCTGCCAGGTGAGGAGAGCCTGTCATTGTTTTAAACACAAAATGAAACAACCATTTTCTTTAAACGCCGCTGTTTGCCTAAATATGGACAAAACTTTTTCAGAAACTGAAACAGGCCAAGAGGAAAAAAATATTACTGGCCTCAACTCTTCGGTAAGGCCTGAGAGAAAATTCATAAAATTTTCTAGAGAGTTCTTCAGATCTATTTTTTTCTTTATTCAAATAGAACATGTGTGCA